>LPNX010077211.1:2283-51050 GCA_001517045.1 Pseudotsuga menziesii
AGTAATGTTGTTGGGGTCTCACAGAAGAAGAGGCGGTGCTCTAGGTTTGCACTAATCTAGGTTCGTAAACAAGATTGTTATCTATTTGTCTCTTAGTGGCCCTAGTAGATGGGAACACCATGAAATATTAGCTGATTTGTACTCAAGTGGAGGCGGGTCTAGAATGTGGATGAGGGAGTGGAACCAAAAGGCGTCTTACAAGTATAAGGCTAGATATTTCTTGTTTGGGTACCTAAAGAAACGGACGAGAGTTTGAAGTTCCCTAACAAAAAGCTTCCTATAAAGGCAGTGAAACGACCCTTAGATCTCGTAGTAAATAGGGCAATAGAAGATGAAGTGCTCCTCGGTTTCAACCTCTTGAAGGTGGAACACTTGGAAGATCTCGTCTGATCCGTCAATTTGGTGATTCGTCTCGACTCTAAGTCTATGAGAACCTACCTTGAATTGACCCAGGGGAATACAAAGGGTGTGCACCTAATGGTTGAGTGTGTAATGGGGTCAAACAAAGACTCTGCCCGTCAAATCCATAAAGTGCTTAGCGTAAAACACCATCTTTGGACGTAACTCGCCTCGAGGGTTGATTCGAGTTGCAATACCCCTAGTTTGATCCTTGTAATGTATTGAATTAGATTATGTAAAATGATGTACATGTGCTAGTGTGCATTCCTAGTGCAGAGCTCAAGGTGGCCCAACTAGTGAATGGTTACGCATGTATTATGAAGTATCCATGTATTGGACAACGTGGTAGGCTAATTACAATGATATAAAGCTATGCAAATATAATGTAGAAATATAATAAAAATTGAATGCATGGAAGGCTGCAACAGGAACAATGCCTCTTTGGGAAATGAAGTTGAACGCTTACCTAAAGTCTACAAAAGTGCAATAAACTTTTGAAAAGCGATGTTTTGCCTCCTCGATGATGGCCCATAGTGTAAAATGGTGATCAATAGTATGGTTTGTTGGTCGGATTCCAACCTATCCTTTAGCTCTAAGTTGCCACTGCTCAAGCTCCCCAAAAAGATTCATATGGAGAAGTCTAGCATAGAGTTTTGAGAAAGTGTGACCAACATGATCGTTTTGTAGTTATTGGGATTTCTACTCTAGATCTTGATTTGTGGATCTGGTGAACGGTGTGATTTGACCAAGGTTGCAGGAGGCTTTTACGAACCACATGGTTGATTAGTTCGACCAAGTGACAATCTAGGGCGTGGAGACCATGCTTAATTAGTTTTGTCTGAAACCCTTCCTCATCCACTGCTTTGCTAGTATTCATCACCCAAATCGCTTCTTGGATATCATGATAATAGAATAAGTAGCCAGAGGGTGGAGGTGGGGGGGATAAGGTAACCTAAATTAGTGGTTTCCCTGAGACATCATGGACGGAGGGGGTATGGGAGAACATGGATTTTGGATCAAGATCGAGTGTGATGTAAGTGGCGAGGGAAGATGGCTCACTACATTTTTTTGGGGTAGTGGATGAGGGAAGCTCTCAACTTTTGTCTCCCTTATGAGATAAAGAGGAATTTCTTGTGGCAGAGGGCATGGTGGTAGGAAGCCCTAAGATGATTGGGGTAGGAGAGTGATCATAAATGGAGGCGTGGCAATAATGGTTGTGGATACTCTGTTATCTTCATCGTATCACTGATTCATGGTGTAGGATCTAGGTTTTGGTGATGGGTAGGTGCATTGGATGGAGTGAGGGTATGTTTTTAGGGAAGCTTCCCAAATGGTGGATGAAAAATAGGTGTATTTGGTAGAGGTAGGGTCTAGGGATATGAATTGAGATTTGGAAGGGAGCATTTGGTGTAGGTGGGAAGTGAAGGTGTTGTCCCCCCCCTCGTCAAAGAGGATAGTGATTCGAGGTGGGCTCAGGAGGAGGGGTCAAGGGGTGCCAACCTAAAGGGAGAAAGTGAGAAGAGCATGATTGGCAAAGGCGATCGCAATGACCAAGAAAGAGTGAATGAAGGGGAGCAGGTCTTGCCTAGAAAGGGCATAATCCACCACACTCACAGCTCCACTGTGAGGTTGACAAGTGAGGGAGCGAGATTTTCGTAAGCAAGGAAGGTTGCTAAGGATCAATAGCTCATGGGATTCTTCATAAGCCACAGGAGTTCCTTTCCATACCTTGTAATAGACCCGAAAGCATCATTAGATGATCAGTGAAGTCCCACTAAATTTGGATCGATTTCCTAGACCCAAAACATGTCCCTTAAGTTATTGTAGAGAGTAATTTGAAGAGATTTGTTGTGGGCATTAAAGTCACCCAATAGGATGACCTCCCCCGCCGTTGAGTATTAAATGATGCCAAAGTACAAATCCATGTATGGGTCTTCACTGAAATTGTTCTGAATAGCAAATTGAGATGAAAGTGGAGGAGATCAACAAGTTGCAATGAATAGATCTCTAGGAAGAGGGGCTAAACCATTGAGACGAATCCACATGAACATGGTGGACTTGTTTGAAACTACAAAAGAAAGCTTGCCTTAGAAGGAGTCCCTGGTAAGAGAGGCCACCCCGCTTAAACCTTTGGCCCCACTCGAAGATCCGGTCTCTTGTCAGCGAGTGAAAAATCATGTTAAGTGCTATGTTTGGGGGTGGTTGCACAGGGATCGCATGGGCCTTAGTACTAAAGTGAATATTGAATGAACCAAGAGAATTGTACATCATGCCTGACAATGACCGGAATGATCCATTACCGTTCCAACACCCTATTGAAATACTTGAGCCCTGTTGCCTCCTCCAATAACTAGTCATATAGAGAACCCATGTTGGGGGTATTCAAGGGGAGGGGAATTTTGAATAATGGCCCTAAGATCTCAAATGACCACCCACTTCCCTATTTGTTGTGTTGTTGCTACTACCGTTTCCCTTGAGCGTTTAAGCTTTGCAACCTGGGATATAGTGAGGTTTGCATCTAGGAATATCTTTTTGGCGAGAACAAACCTCCCCTTGGATTTGAGAGCCTGAAATTGATTACTTGCTGACTTGGATTGGATGAAAAGTGTAGAATTAGATTTGAACTAGCCTCACTCTAGGGAAATTTCAGAAAGCTCAAGGTTGTCTTGGAGGAACATGGTGCTCACCTACATGGGGTCTGAGGATGGAGAGGGTGAGGGAAGCCCCCTTACCTTTAAGTTTAGTTCCCGAGCCTGCATAGTGCTCTCCTTCGTTAGCTTGGCTTGTACTACTTCCTCGACTGCGATAAGAGGTCGAGGGGGGGCTTGTTCCTACCCCGAATAACATGTGCTCAAGAATTAATATGCCTATATTTTCTATTTGGAAGTGGCTTGTTAGGTTTGAATCTCTTCTTGTTTACCTTTGAGATCAAGAATTTCTGCGTGAAGAGCATCGTTAAGTAGGTGGAGGGCTTCTTGTAATTTCCCTTCATTCAATAATTTATTGAGGGACAACTTTTCCATTTCCACCTTGGTTACTTTATTTAAAACAACAAGCATTTCCTCTTTGACCTATTCCAATACTTTAGCAAGACTAGGAATTTGGGTAGCTAAAAATATCAGATCCGCAGTAAGAATTACCACTGAGAGGTTCTGTTGTGTGCCCAGTTTTTGTCTATTGTTCTGTTGTTGATTGTTGTTGTGTTTTGCTCCATTGATTTGTAGAAGGTACCTACAGAAGAAGAGCCTGTTGTGTGTTCATCTTGGAGGTTTGTTTGTGCTATTACTATTGGAATTTTTTGTGTCTTGCTCCATTAATTTGTTGGAGTTTGAAGAAAACCCAGGGGCCTATGCTTAAACCTATTTTTAGCTTGAGGGAGGTATTAGGGGTATGGGGGAAATCGAGGAACAAGGGGAAAGTGTCGAGAGGAATGGGGGAGGGGGGATAGACAAGAGTGGTGTGATGCTCAAGGGATGGAGGAATGTCCCAAGGGAGTAGGGTGGAGTGGAGGAGGAAAGGGAAGGGGAGGAGGAACACGTCAAAGGGAATTGATACACATAGGAGAGGGGAGGGGATGGAGCTGATGAGCATGTGAAAGAGAAGGGAGGGGATGAAGGGATGAACATATAGAAGATGAGAAGGAAGGGGAGGGAGGCATAAAACAGTCTGTGGGTGAGGAGATGTGAGTCATGGTGTAGGGTCACGAGAAACAAGGCGACAAACAATTACGTAGTAGAGCCACAGACAACAGGGTCAGGGGTTGGTAGTTCCACGAGGGTCATGGGTAGGGTCATGAGCTAACAACTCCACGTGGGATGAGTTAGTAGCTCCACATGGGTTGTGGGTACAAGTATTTCAAGAGACAGGTTATTCACACCTTATAAACACTAGTGGAGTATGTGCTAAAATGCCAATTAGGTGGTGATCTACACACTATTGTCAATTATTTGTTATCCTAGTTTAACTCTGATTTATAGCCAGTATGGATGTGACTATATGATGATTCAAGATTTCGTAGTTATCTGAATATTCCATGATCTTTGGATTTTTATTGCGTTGATATTTTGAAACCGATGTTTCGAGCAGGAACCACCCTGCTCATCTTCAGGGAAGCAAAAACAAGATGAAGTTTATGAAGAAACCACCATGATAATTTTTTTTCCCTATGTCTGGATGTAGAGGAAAGAATGATATATGTGATCTAGAGTAAAGAAATGTAGCCATTCATATGTGGGGTGAGAGAGTTAGGCCTGTCAGGTTAAAATAAATAAAATCTTTTGATTTAAAATCAATAAGAAAGGGAGTGGAATAAATAAATTTATTTATTAAATTTTTGATCCAATTTTTAGGTAAAGAAGGAGATGTGATTGCGAGATTTTTGAAATAGCTTTGTAGAAGCCAAATCTTGTCCAACTTAGTGAAGGCTAGTTGAAAGTTTGAATAGTCTCTTTCTTGTTCAATTGCTTCTTTGTCGTTTGTTTTGCTCCTCCAATGTGAATTAGAGCATATAATCTTCCTAGTGGTGGCCATGAAAATTGACAATTACATTAGGTAGTCATTCTAGAATTAATGTTAAGGTCGTTGCTTCAAGGGTTGCACTTTGTACAACTCAAGTCGATGCCCATGTCCATGATGCAATGCAACATCTAAAAAATTCACCCTCGAGTGTTATTAGGGCTATAGTTATTTTTCACTTGGAGATGGGTAGTTTTGCTAATGAAATGCTGCAACTTATGTAGCTTGTTGTCATTTTGTTGAATAGCTTGACACAAGTGTTTAAAAATTAGTTATATTTGTCGTAGCTTTGTATGCTCGCTGGGCATTGTCATGCAAACTATGTTATGCAATGTAGGGGAGAAGGGTGAATGAGTAGAGTAATTTAATAGTATAATTGATGCAGTGTTACATGAGCCCTAAACCTTGCATTACGACCATTTATTTTTTATCTCAAGTAAGACAAATGATGCTCCTAAGTTTTGTTATTGTTATTTGCATGCATGTTTTTTCTCACTTAATGTGCCTGGAATGTCAAACATTGGAGAGTTGATGGTGTGCCATTTGTGGCCACATGGCATTGCAAGGCAATGTTGGAGCATCAATGCAATGTGACGTGGCAACGAGGTTGATGGTGTGTTCACCAACTTAGATGTAAGGCCCAAGGTCCAAAACTTGGGAGAGGAGATGAGGAGATTTGTTGTTGGCTTGATGATGCTCCTAAGTTTTGCCATTGTTATTTGCATGCATGTTTTTTCTCACTTAATGTGCCTGGAATGTCAAACATTGGAGAGTTGATGGTGTGCCATTTGTGGCCACATGGCATTGCAAGGCAATGTTGGAGCATCAATGCAATGTGACGTGGCAACGAGGTTGATGGTGTGTTCACTAACTTAGATGTAAGGCCCAAGGTCCAAAACTTGGGAGAGGAGATGAGGAGATTTGTTGTTGGCTTGATATGTTTATGTTTGCACATATATCTTTTTCTATTTCATTTGAAAATAATAAAATTAAGTTTGTTTTGTGTGTTTGTTTCTATGTACAAATGTACACTTCTACACTTTGACCTAAAACCACCTATTCTTTTGTGGAGACACTTAGTTTCACCCTAACCACCAACCACTTTCACCTCAATTTTTTTCTTTTTCTTTTGGATAGACCTACTTGCACACTTCCATTCCCAACCAACCACTCTTCCACTTTGATTAAAATTATTCTATATTCTTATAGTAGTTGATATTGAAGAGGAGATTTTAAAGTCGTAGTCACTATTCCAAGACACCACAATATAGGTGTATCCGATTGTTGTTTCACATACAAGCACCTAGACAATACTGTAAATTTTCCTTTAATATTCAACTAGGGCTAAACAGTGCATGCAAAATATCAACTGATAACCACACATGAATACCTTTTACAATATGCAGCGGAATATAAAATTGAGAAATAAATCACAACATCACATCACAATATTGACACTATTATTTCGGGTATGGAAACCCTCGGAAAAACCCAAGATGGGAAAGCCGGCGCAACAGTCAGATATAGATTTTATTATGAGAAAATATGGAACTTTTACAATCACTGCAAATTCACCCAAGCTTGGCGAATGCAGTACCCGGCAAAATCACTGGGCAAATCCTAGCTAAACCTCAACACCCTCCTGTGTGAGTGTACGACCCAGCTGTACAAAGTTCGTTGATCCTGCTGCTCGCTCCTCCGTCTTCTCGGCTAAATCCTCTGTCTGACTTTCTCTCCTTGTCTGTATCCTGTCTCTGTCGGAATACAAGTGTGTGTTCTCTCCACCAATTGATCTCTCTTTTATAACTTTAGGTAAAGCGAAAACCCTAATTTCACTTTCACTTTAACTAGTGGTAGAGCAAAAACCCTAATTTCACTTTCACTTTAACTAGTGGTTCACTAAAGTTAATTTAGATCACTTTAATTTATTTCCATAGTAAACTTAGGAAAAGTAAATTAAATAGAACTGGTTTCCTATTTTAAGTCTTATGCATGCAAGAGCACATGCATGCAGGAAGACCTTCCTTGTTGCTACTAGTTTAACACTCCCTTTCAACGAGGGAGCGATTCGGTAACAACCCCAACTTATCCTTGAACTTCACAAAACTTTGTCTGCAAAGTGCCTTGGTGAAAATGTCCGCCACCTGCTCATCTGTCTGTATGTACTCCAACCGAATAGTTCTCCTCTGAACACAATCTCTCAAGAAGTGGTATCTAATGTCTATGTGTTTGCTTCGGTCATGGAACACTGGATTCTCAGATAGCCTGATGCCACTCTGATTGTCATAGTGAACTACTGTAGCCTCTAGCTCACACTCGAACAACCCTGCAAGTAAATTCCTCAGCCACATACCCTCACAAGCAGCCATGTTGGCTGCCATGTACTCAGCCTCTACCGAGCTCAATGCAACTGACTTCTGTTTCTTACTGAACCAAGAGACAACCCCTAATCCGATGCTGAAACAACAGCCTGAAGTACTCTTCTGGTCCTCTACACATCCTGCCCAGTCAACATCTGTGAAACCTGCTAACTGTACACTCCCCATGTGTTCATAAACCAATCCATACTCCACTGTACCTCTGATGTAGCGAAGTATGTGCTTCGCAGCCGTCCAATGCACTCTCCAAGGGTCCACCATGAACTGACTCAAAGAGTTGACTGCAAAGCTGATGTCTGGTCGAGTGTTGACCAGATACATAAGCGATCCGATAAGCTGACGATACAAGGTAGGATCAAATCCGTCTGATCCTGATGCATCAATCTTCCTCCAGTTGGAAACTAGAGGTATGGCCATAGGCTTGCAGTCCTCCATCCCGAATCTCTTCAGGATCTCTACTCCATACTTCCCCTGTCCGATGAAGAAGCATCCATCTCTTTGCCAAACCTCCAAGCCCAAAAAATAATGCATTAGCCCAAGGTCTTTCATCTCAAACTCTACTGCAAGGTTGGACTTACAGTCTCCAATCAGCCTCTCATCTCCTGTCAAAAATAGATCATCCACATATAAGACCACTATGAGAGGTACCTCACCTGTCAAGAAGTACAGGTTGTGGTCAGCCACACTCCGCTGAAATCCCATCTCCCGTATATAGCTATCAATCCTCGAGTACCATGCTCGAGGTGCCTGCTTGAGCCCGTAAAGAGCTCGACGCAGTCTGCATACATGCGTCTCCCTGTTCTCCACATCAAACCCCTCTGGCTGCTCAATATACACCTCCTCCTCTATAACTCCATTGAGGAATGCAGTCTTGACGTCCATTTGATGGACACGCCAACCCATCTCAACTGCTAGTGAGATAATGGTCCGAATGGAAGAATACCTGGCAACAGGGGCGAAGGTTTCCTCATAATCAATACCGTTCTTCTGTGAAAACCCCTTTGCCACGAGCGTTCCTTGTACTTCTCCACGCTTCCGTCTGCTGCATGCTTCACCTTGTAGATCCATCTGGATCCCACCATCTTTTTCCCTTGTGGCCTTGGCACAACCTCCCATACTTGGTTTTTCATAATGGAGTCATACTCCTCAACCATAGCTTCCTGCCACACATCATGTTGTACAGCCTCCCCGAAGCTATAAGGTTCAGAGTTAATCAACTCTGTCATCAGTGCCATATAACTAAGCCTCTCTAGTGGTACACTCCGTCTAAAAGATGTCTGTGGAGGATCTACCTGCCTGGAATCCTGCACTGTGGATCTAAACCACTTAGGCCTTGGCCTAGTGTCAACTTGCTGCGGCTGCTGGATATCCGTCTCCTGCTGCAGCTCATCCTTCAAGTCAATGACTAAAGGATCCTGTCCACCTGACTCCCTCTGACCATTAGAACATGTGTTCTATGTCTGTACCTGTACCTGTACATCTGGCTCCTCCAACTTGACTCCCGACTCCTGTGCTGACTGTTGCTCTGCTGGTAAGTCCAGAGATCTCCGCAAGGCCCTTTCCTCATCGAACTGGACATCCCTGCTCACAATGATCCTTGCGAGAAGGAATGTAAACTCTATATGCCTTCGAAATATCGCTGTAGCCAACAAGTAACCCCTTCTCTCCAGAAGGGTCTAGCTTCTTCCTATTGTCAGCATGAACATGACAATAGTAGACACTGCCAAATATGCGAATGTGACTCACATCTGGCCTAGTGCCTGTGAATACCTCCTCTTGTGTCTTCCTCCCCAAGGCTGTGTGGGGACACCTGTTCTGAATGTATACTGCAGTCCTGTATGCCTCGGCCCAGAGGAATAGTGGTAATCCCTAATCAAATAGCATGGCCTTGGCTGCTCCAACCATAGTCCTGTTCTTCCGCTCTGCAATTCCATTCTGCTGTGGGGTATGGGGCACAGTGTGCTCCTTCTTGATCCCCTCAGTCGAACAATACTCCATGAACTCATTGGAAGTGTACTCACCCCCGTTGTCTGTCCTCAACACTCGAATCTTCTTTCCTGTTTGGTTCTCCACAAGAGTCTTGAACTCTCGGAACCTCTCAAAGACCTCTGACTTGGCCTTCAGGAAATAGATCTAGGTTTTCCTGGAATAGTCATCAATGAAGGTTACGCAGTAACTGTAACCACTGAACGAATGGACACTCATAGGTCCGCATACATTCGAATGCACCAAGTCCAAGGGCTCCTTAGACTTGTGCTCACTCTGTGGGAAAGGCTTCCTGATGTTCTTCCCCAAAGCACAACCCTTGCAGTGGTTATGCTTTTCCTCCTGTACCTGAGGAACTCCAATGACTGCCTGTCTCAAATGCTTCAGTGCTCCATGGTGTAAGTGTGCCATCCTCCTATGCCACAACTCACCCTGACTGCTGCTGATGCTGACTAGAGCCTTTGCAGGCTCAAAGTGTAATCTGTACACTTTCCCGCTCCTTCTGCCAATCACCCGATCCAAGCTCCTATCTGACCCCTTGGGCCTGATATACACTCTATGGTCACGGAACTTCACCTGATATCCCTTGTCCTCCAGAGTGGAGACTGATATAAGGTTCTTGGTCAGTCCTGGAACATATAACACATCAACAAAACTGAGGGGTTTGCCAGACTCCCTCTCAAATGAAACAGTGCCAACTCCCTGCGCCTGATACTGCGCATCATCACCCAGCTCAATGTGGATCCTTGTTCCACCCTCCTGCAAGTCTTTGAAGAATCTCTTTTGTCCAGTCATTTGACTAGATGCTCCACTGTCAATGTACCATATGCTGCTCCCTGTGGTGCTTGCCATGTAAGCTATCAAACAGAACTCCTCATCGAAGTTCCTGCTGAACTCATCCACCCCTGCAGATCTAGCCATCTGAGTGTTACTCTTCTTCTTCCTATCTAGGCACTGGGAGGCAAAGTGTCCCTGCTTGTGGCAGATAAAATACTTGACCTTTGACACGTCAAGGTTCTTCTTACCATCCTTTTTCCTCTTTGCCTTCCCCTTGCTCTTCCCTGTAAGGGCTAGAGCCTCCTCATCCACAATCTATGGGGCATTGCTGGATGAGCCTAATCCTTGACCCATGCGGGTCTCCTCTTGCACAAAGTCATCCCATAGTCTTTGCCAATCAGGGAGCTTCTCCCTAGCCACAACACCTTTGACAAAGGTGTCCCATGGCTTAGAGAAGCCATTGAGGGCTATCCGAACTAGCTCCTCATCCATTGTCTTAGAGCCAACAGCTCCAAGCTTGTCCCTGATTTGTGTGAGCCTCGTGAGATAAGGCACCACTCCTTCTCCCTTGGCCATCTTGGTGTTGCGCATCCTCTCTTGCAACACCATCTTCCAGTTCTCATTCTTGCTTTGGTACAGACTCTCTAAAGCCGTCCACATCTCTGCTGCGGTCTTCTTACCAGAAAGGTGAGGGACTATATGGTCCTTCACTCCATCCATGACAATTAGCATGGCTATGGAATCAATCTTCTTCCAAGCTGCTAAATCTGCTGGATCTGTGGGTGCAACCTTTGTGGAGTCAATGTGCTCCTCTGCATCACTGACGTCCAGGATCCTTGTGATCCTTTCTTTCCATGTAGGAAAGTTCCTAGCACCCTGGAGTCTATCTTCAACTCTCAACTGCACGACCATAGTGAAGTGTACCTGTCAAACCCTAGATCTGGAAGTCTAGGTTTGTGTCTTCCTATAGATCTGCCTTTGATCTATCACTGCTGTTGCAAATCTCTCCGCTTTAGCTCACCAGAGCTCTGATACCTTGTAAATTTTCCTTTAATATTCAACTAGGGCTAAACAGTGCATGCAAAATATCAACTGATAACCACACATGAATATCTTTTAAAGTATGCAATGGAATATAAAACTGAGAAATAAATCACAACATCACATCACAATATTGACACTATTATTTTGGGTATGGAAACCCCTGGAAAAACCCAAGATAGGAAAACCGGTGCAGCAGTCAAATATAGATTTTATTATGAGAAAATATGGAACTTTTACAATCACTACAAATTCACCCAAACCTGGCGAATGCAGTACCTGGCAAAATCACTGGACAAATCTTAGCTAAACCTCAACACCCTCCTGTGTGAGTGTATGGCCTAACTGTACGAAGCTCGATGATCCTGCTGCTCGCTCCTCCGTCTTCTTGGCTAAATCCTCTGTTTGACTTTCTCTCCTTGTCTGTATCCTGTCTCTGTCGGAATACAAGTGTGTGTTCTCTCCACCAATTGATCTCTCTTTAATCACTTTAAGTAAAGCGAAAACCCTAATTTCACTTTCACTTTAACTAGTGGTAAAGCAAAAACCCTAATTTCACTTTCACTTTAACTAGTGGTTCACTATAGTTAATTTAGATCACTTTAATTTATTTTCCAAAGTAAACTTAGGAAAAGTAAATTAAATACAATTGGTTTACTATTTTAAGTCTTATGCATGCAAGAATACATGCATGCAGGAAGACCTTCCTTGTTACTACTAGTTTAACAAATACATCCCACAAAAGAGAAGGGGAAAGCTAAGCAAGCATAGTTGAATTCAAATTCACATTATACATATTGTATTTTAGCATATTGCCTGTGTTTTATTGTGTTCTTTGCACCATTAGGAGCAATTGCTAGTTACTACCTCTTTTGTCTTTGTCGTAAACCTAAAACTCAACATAGAATATAACGACACTAAATCATCATGTTCAAAGTCAATGACAGAAATTCATTTGAAGTTAGTGATAAAATATCATTCATAACAGTGACAGAAGGGCTTGAAGAAAAACTAAAAAGGGATCAGGTTGAATATAATCATAAAGGCATCAAGTTGAATAGGAGAAGAATTATAGAAGACTATGATATAGGTCAGCCAAGTGAAAATGTGATGAAAAGGAGGTCATAGTTAACTGAAGTAACTGTTTCTCGATTTTGTTCAACAAAGATAAAAATATATTTAAAATGAATATTTAATAAGATGAAAAATGATGATAAGTTACAACAAAGGTCCCATTTGTTGAAATATTTTAACTATGGATGTCCTTCCTCATATTTTTTGTGTGTTTATAATCTGGGGGACAAAGTCTTTTGTTCCTTGTGTTTTATTTATGTACAAAGTGACCTTATGTAAATAAAAGAAAAAGTTTGTACCTCATTTAAGTTGTGGGTCTTATTTAAGTTGTGCATTTAATATTTGTCTTTTATTATTTAAAAGTGCATTTAGTGAGAACCCTAGATCTAATGAATTAATCTTAGCCATTGAAATGGTGGTTAGGGGTTAGTTACTAGAAATGAAGTATAAAATGAAAGTATAAAATTAAGTGAAGGGACAAAGGAAAAGACACCAAGAGAGAAAGAGAAGACTAAAGAAGAAGAAGAGAGTTTCCAAGACAAACTTGGCACATTTTCCAAGGAGCTTTCAGCAACACGATTCCCAAGGCAGCTGTATTGTTCTACACAGAATTCTAGACAGACTGACAGAGGCCATACAACAGCCCAATTCTGGCAAGTGTGGGCACAGTTTTTGAGGCAAGGACTGACAGCATTAATTGCTCTGTTTGGGCCGTACAACATCACTTTTTTGGCATGTGTGGGCACAGAAAACGAGGCAGAATTAATTGTAGGAAGTGAACAGTCTGTACAGCAGGTTTTTGGCACGTGTGGAGGCCGTACAACTGTTCAGAGTCACAAAAATCAAGGTAGCAGTCTGCTGAAGATAAGTTTGTAAATTTGCTAGTTTAGGGAAGAAAGGAAAATTTCTGTGTGAAGAGATTTCTGAATTTTCTTCTTAATAATTTTTTTTTCTCTTTGGGTTTTCCCAGTTTGGGGTTTTGCCCTAGTCAAGGTTGACCCAAAATTGACTGTGTACAATTTAAATGTTCAGTACTTGTGAGTTGGAAGAATTTAGCATGATGTTCTGAATCTTTATAGTCTGCAAATCAATCTTTAAATTTAAAACCTAAGTTGCTGAAGTGTTTGACAAAATTCCTGAAAGAAAAAGTTTGTAATTTTGTCATTTTTTTCCACCATTTAAATAGGGAACTTAGTACCTTTTCATTTAAAGAGACATGTACATTCATTTACTTTTCATTATGTTTTATTATTTTTGTTGGCAAGTGGAATAACCCCCTGACTAGCAGGCTTGCCATTGGCTAAGTTACCACGAACCAGGGGCATCTAAGCCGTCAAAATCACCCGGGGATCGCACCCGGCCTGGACCGCACCAACCCTTAAAATGCTTCGTTTTTTGGTATCCGTGTGATTTGAACCGACAACCTTTCCGCTTAGGGGCGTCTTAACCATATCCCTCCACCGACTGTTCTACATCTCACGGATTCATTATGTTTTATTATTATATGTTATTATCATTATTATTTATTTTTTCATTAATATCTTTATTATAATATTCTTGTTTATTTTTATTATAACATTGCCTCCCCCTTTTGAAGTGCTTTGTTCTCAAAGTAAGGGCAATGAAGGAAATTGTTGATGGAATTTCTCTCTCCCATGATGCGTCCTCTTATAGAGTTTTTTTCCATTTAATGAGAAATTATTTGATTATTCGAGAGCGTAATCGCTTTTCACTAGTGGTGAGGATAACTTTTGGCTTTAAAACAAATTTTCCTTCGTCATCGAAAAAATGAAGTATTGTCTGTGCTGATTGATGTTGACCTAACATTTTCTTGAGACAAAATACATGAAAAACATTATGGATACAAATCTTATTTGGTAAATCCAATCCATATGCTACTTGAGTGATCTTCTTGTTAATCTAGTATGCCCATAAAACTTGGGTGCCAACTTGTTTTTTCCTTGTTGTTTAAGAGATAATTGTTCGTATGGTTGGAGTCTCACAAAGTCCAATCTCCATCTTCAAATTCCCTTTTTGTTCTATGCTGGTCTCCTTGTTGCTTCATACAGTTTTATGCTCTTATTCAGTTTCCTTTGAGTATTTGATTACTTTATGATTTTTGCCTAGTTGATTCCTTACTACCATAATCTTTGTATCACTTAGAGCAAACTCTTTCCACTTTGGATGGTCATACCCATACAAGGCTTGAAAAAGGGTCATTTTAGCTGCTATGTGGGAGTTATACCACCATTTTACAAAGTGCAACCATTGGAAACACTTATTCTTCTTATTAGTTAAAAAACAAAGAGGTAGGTTTCTAGGCATTTATTGACAACTTTCGTTTGAGTCTATGTTTGTGGGTGGTATGCAGAACTCATGTTAAGTGATATTTTGATTTGTTTGCAAATTTCCTTCCAAAAATCCCCCCTAAACTTGGCATCCCTATCACTAACAATGATCTTCAGAACGCCATGTAATTTGTAGATGTTTTTGAAAAACACCTTAGCGATTTGCTTTGCTGAGTCTATTTTCTTTACACCCATGAAATGAGCGTACTTAGTGAGCCTGTCAACTACCACAAAGATCTTGTCTTTCCCCTCTGACAAGGGTAACCCTTCATTAAATTCCATGGAAATTTCTTCTTACTTTTGATTTGGGATGTGTAGGGGGTGGAGCAACCCTGAAGTCGTAACATTTTCGCTTTTGTTCTTTGGCAATTGTTACACTCCGTTACATATTTTTGAATGTCCTTATTCATCCCCTTCCAAAAGAATGACTATCAAGCATTGTAGTAAGTTTTGCAAAAACCTACATGTCCTGCAACTGGAGAGTCATGGGATTCTTTCAGAAACTTAGACTTAAATTTTGAGGTGGGGCTTAAATATATTCTTCCCTTATACCAAAGGATATCATTCTTCCACTCAAATTTGGGATTTTGATTGAGATTATTGATTATTGAATATGTTTTCAGGTTCTTGGCATACTCGATTCAAATTTCATCTAACCATTTGAGAATTACCATTGATACAACAAAGCTTGTGCTTCCTTGTCCTTTTGTGACAAAGCATTGACCAATATATTGTCCTTTTCCTTTTGATGTAAGATCTCCATGTCGAAGGTGGCGATTTTCTCTATCCATTTTCGTTGCGCAATTGTTAATGTTTTTTGTTGTAATAGGCATTGAAGACTATTATGATTTGTACATATCAGAAACTTGATTTCTAAGAGGTATTGTCGCCTCTTTGTTAAGGGATGCATGATGGCAAGCATTTCTTTGTTGTAAATGGATTTGAGGCATTGTCTTTTATTTAGTTTCCTACTTCAAATGCAATCGAGCGCCCTTTCATCAACACCGCTCCTGTTCCATAATGAGTTTGATGAGACCACACTGACAATGATATAGAAGGTTACTTGAATTTTTGAAGAGATTGGGTTCTATCAGGAGTATTAGTAGAAATTCATGAGGGTAGTGTGAGAAGTAGTGGCAAAAGAATTTTCTTTTAATAGATTTTTAGTCCTAACTTAGAACGCAATTTCCAAACTTTATCATGTAAGAGGAAGATACCAAACTTGGTTCCTTGGCATTTAACATTATTTAGATGTGAACCCACCTGAACAAGTGATAAGAGGGCCTAACATGTAGGCCTTGACATTCTTAAAACATAGAGACTTTAGAATGCAAGAAATAAAGGAACATGCACATGCACAAAGGAATTGATGCAGGAGCATAGGCTCAGGAAGATGAAGTCATCCATGACTTCATAATTGTCAAATGAATTTCAAGACCTAGGGTCTTGCACATATGTAATTTCTTTTATTTTATAAAAATGGAATAAATCTGGATAAGGATACTCTATCCTTTCCATATGTAACAGACAGGGTTGAGTTGAACTCTGTTGAGACATTATAGCAGTTAGTTAATGATGAGTTGTAGGGTTCAGTTAAGAGTTTGAATAAAATTGAGTTCATTGGTTATAGGATTTGGAAACAAAATCCTTTTGTATTTAAATAATTTTGAGTTATTTTCTTAGACAACTTAGTTTAGCTTACAGAGCTTGTTAGCTCACAGAAGCTTTGGTTAGCTCATAGAGCTTAGGTAGCTCAAATAAAACTTGTGTAGCTCACAGAGCTTGAGAGGGAGAGGAATTCCACATAGCATGAGTGGATGATTGAATGAGAGGTGTGTGCACACAAGATTGAGTGATGAGTGAAGTAGAGTCTCTGTATGTAATTGAATTTCTAACAAATTGAATGAAGAACAGAGAATTAGACTCTGCATATGCTTTGATTGAATTCATGTCTTCGTACGGTTCTGTGGGAGTATGAATTCATTTCGTATTTAAGGTAATTTCACTCCATACAACTCTGTGTATAAATTCTATGGCTTCGTGTTGCCATAAAACCCAATTTGCAAAAGGAATTGGTCCTTTCAGTGATCAATTAAATGAAGATTATAGAGTGAATGTGCATCTTAGACAGATCCACGGTCGTAGCTAATTTCCGCAGCAAAGGGACGTAGATCCGCACAGTTTAGATCGCGACCCGCATTTGGAGACAGATCAACAATCGAGGGCGAATTCGCAAGAATTGACAGTGCGAAAGAGTGGAGTGCGGAACTCGAAAAGTGGAGAAGTGCAAGTTTTGAAAGTCGACAAGTCGATTTCCGCAATTCGAACCGAAAAGTGGAAAAGTGCAAAAGTTCGAAAATTGGAAAAGCGAGTTTTCCGATTTACACATTTCGAAGTGCGGAAAAGGTGAATGTGGAAAGCCCGTTGTGGAAGGGAGCGTGCGGAAGGGTTGGAATTGCGGAAAGGAGGTTAGACAGTTCTCCAAGCTGTTTAACAGAAAATTAAGGCCTGTTAGTTTTCAGTATTCTCGGTTTTGAGGTCTGTAAACAAACAGTGCCACCAGAGTGGTATTAGAGCAGAAAAGGGATTCTGTGTGAAGGTATGAGAGTGTGGTCACAATAGTTCTTGTTTCTGAAAGATTGGGAATTGTTAGTTTATGAGGTTGGAGTAATTTTTCTGTAAGAAAGGTAAGGTTATTTTTACTCCTGTATTACTAACAGATTCATTGCAAGTCACTATTGACAGGAAAATTGTATCAAGTAGTGAATTGTTGTGTCAGGAGATGGAGGTCAGAGTCGGAAGAGGTCGGGGCAGGCGAGGAAGACCTGTTACCAATGCAGAATTGAGAGAGGAGATAAGAACTCTGAGAGAAAGGTTGGAAGCCTTAGAAACTGGCATACATCATGAGCACACTGGAGATACAAGTGATGAAGAGATACTTGAAGAGGAGGAGGAGACAACTGCTGAAACTCCTGAGGTAAGAATGTTTAGGTCTATTTTTGGTGCAAGTTCTAGTTCAAGAGCTGATGTGCCATTCTATAGTGGAAGCTTGGATCCAGAAGAGTTTATTAATTGGATCAATTCTATGAACAAACACTTCGACTATGCTGAAGTGAAGGAGGACAAACAAGTTAGGTTTGCTGTCACAAGGTTAAGAGGGCATGCATCATTGTGGTGGGATGGTGTGCAAGAGGAAAAGATCTTGAAGAATAAAGCCAGGATCAATAGCTGGAACAAAATGACAACTAAATTGAAAGGTAAATTTCTTCCTAAGGATTATAAGTTGATTTTGTTTAGGCAAATACAGAATCTTAAACAAAAGTCAATGACAGTTAAGGAGTATACTGAGGAATTTTATAAAGTAAATATCAGATCTGGACATATGGAAGACACACCTAAGGAGGTAGCTAGGTATATTAATGGTCTAAGGTTTGATATACAAGATGAATTGGGTTTGTTGTCATTGAGATCTGTTGAGGAAGCATATCAGGTTTGCTTTGAGGGCTGAGGAGAAGCTGATGCAAAAATAGAGTTAGAAAGCAAAGGTGAGAGGCTTTGGAGGAAGGGAACAACAGTAGAAAGGGGAAGCTAGCAGTTCAAACCAGCAAGTACAGCCTGACAGAAATAATGAGAACAAAGGTGAAAGGAATGCTTCAAGAGGAAGAGGTGGACAAGTGAGGTGTTACACATGTGAACGACTGGGTCACATGTCATGGGATTGTCCTGAGAATGGTGCAAGACAGAGAGGAGCACAAGTAGTGCAAGCTGAACCTGAAACTCCAAAGGAATTAGAGGTGGCTATGAATTACCTCGAACAAGGTGAAGCCTTGTTGTTGAAAAAGGTAATTGATGAGTCAGTTCAAAGGAGGAGCCTGTTTAAAACAATTTGCAAAGCTAAAGGTAAGTGCTGCAAGTTGATTATTGATAGTGGCAGTACTGATAATTTAGTGTCTACAGAAATGGTGGACATGCTGAATTTAAAGAGGATAGTATATCCAAAACCAAACAAAGTTGCATGTCTGCAGAATGATCATCAAGTTCTTGTGAGTGAACAATGCCAAGTAAAGTTTCAGGATGAGATAAAATGTGACATCATAGAAATGGATGCTTGTCATGTTTTATTAGGAAGGCCTTGCCAGTTTGACAGAGAAGCAGTGCATGAAGGAAAGAGGAATGTATATTACTTTGAATGAATGGAAAGAAACATAGTTTTCATCCAATCAAAGCAGCAAGAGGAAGTCAGTAGTCAATTACTAATGATGACTGACAAGAGGATTGTGAATGTTTGGAAAGATGAAGATAAAGTAAAATTAATTTCACAAGTAAATAATTTTGAAATTGAAATGACTAACAAGGTGTGCACTGATTGGTTGAAGGAAAGAACATACCAACAGGAAATGTCAAATGCAAGCATAGCATTGATGAAGGAAGCACAATGTGAAGTCATAAAGGGTGGTGAGAGGTATATGACTAATGAAATTACCAAGGATGGTGATGTGATAGAAACAAGAAAAAGAGAGAAGAGCCAAGAAATTCAAGCAAAGAATTCTTGCATGGCAAACATTTTCATGCTAATAAATTTTCTGTTTGCCTTTGTAACAGAGAAGCTGATTTGTTTTTATACAGATGAAGATAAACCTACTGATAAATTGTTCGTAGGTCAAATGGAAAAAGAACTTGTGTGTTATATGAAGTCTGAACATACGCGGGAAGACTTATTGCAAACAGAGTGCTGGAAGACATGGCTGAAGGGACTGTTCAAAATGAGAACATTGCCCAAATTTACACTTTCGGTATCTGCTAAAATCCTACAGAAAAACAATAGAGAGGAAGCTCATGGACAAGAGCCCATGAAGAAATTCAAGCTGGGGAGTCTGATGCAGGAGCAAAGGCTCAGGAAGATGAAGTCATCCATGACTTCATAATAGTCAAATGAATTTCAAGACCTAGGGTCTTGCACATATGTAATTTCTTTTATTTTATAAAAATGGAATAAATTTGGATAAGGATACTCGAGCCTTTCCATATGTAACAGATAGGGTTGAGTTGAAGTTTGTTGAGACATTATAGCAGCTAGTTAGCGATGAGTCGTAGGGTTCAGTTAAGAGTTTGAATAAAATTGAGTTCCTTAGTTATAGGATCTGGAAACAAAATCCTTTTGTATTTAAACCAGTTTGAGTTATTTTCCTAGACAACTTAGTTTAGCTTACAGAGCTTGTTAGCTCGTAGAAGCTTTGGTTAGCTCATAGAGCTTAGGTAGCTTGAATAAAACTTGTGTAGCTCACAGAGCTTGAGAGGGAGAGGAATTCCACATAGCATGAGTGGGTGAGTGAATGAGAGGTGTGTGCATAGAAGATTGAGTGAGGAGTGAAGTAGAGTCTCTGTATTTAATTGAATTTCTGATAAATTGAATGAAGAACATAGAATTAGACTCTGCATATGCTTTGATTGAATTCATGTCTTCCTACGGTTCTGTGGGAGTATGAATTCATTTCGTGTTTAAGGTAATTTCACTCCATACAACTCTGTGTATAAATTCTACGGCTTGGTGTTGCCATAAAACCCAATTTGTAGAAGGAATTGATCCTTTCAGTGATCAATTAAATGAAGATTACAGAGTGAACATGCATCTTAGACAGATCCACTGTTGTAGCTAATTTCCGCAGCAAAGGGACATAGATCTGCACAATTTAGATCGTGATCCGCATCTGGAGACAGATCAACGATCGAGGGCGAATCCACAAGAATTGACGGTGCGGAAGAGTGGAGCGCGGAACCCAGAAAGTAGAGAAGTGCAAGTTTCGAAAAGCCGACTTCCGCAATCCGAACCGGAAAGTGGAAAAGTGCGGAAGTGCGGGAGTGCAGAAGTTCGAAAATTGGAAAAGTGAGTTTTCCGATTTACGCATTCTGAAGTGCAGAAAAGGTGAATGCGGAAAGCCCGTTGCAGAAGGGAGTGTGCGGAAAGGTTGGAATTGCGGAAAGGAGGTCAGACAATTCTCCATTCTGTTTAACAGAAAATGAAGGCCTGTTAGTTTTCAGTATTCTCAGTTTTGAGGTCTGTAAATGAACAGTGCCCCCAGGAACCCTAGATGGGGGTATTTACTTTCTGAATATTTCTTTCTTCTTGAAATCTATGTGCTTTTAAATACTATTTCCATAAGATTTTTTTCTAAAATCTCAGCCCCACGCCATGCAATTATATTCATTAAGGGTGAGGTTGCTGGTATTAAGCCAATTCATATTACATTAATTCCAACCAATATAGTTGATAATATAATCGGTCCTATTTAAAAAGGGTGGACCAGACCCGAATGCTTAAAGTCTACAATAATAGGTACAATCTACAAACCCCATCCAAGGGAGGAGTATGCCTAATATGATTTGAACTTGGGTTTTCAACACAAAAACCACTATAAGTTGCCACTACACCACAACTCGATGAACATCATTGAGGAGAAAGGTATACACAAAAATACACATAATTTTTAAATTTATTTCATAAAGTATAGGCACATTTTATTTTTCTTTTTGGAAATGAAATATTTTTTTGAGAAGTTCCATAGTCACAACTTCCATATTATGATTTAAAACAAGAACGGATATAATTTTGTATCAAAAAAATTGTAGCAAATTGGACAACATTTTAATAAAAAAGGATGTTGTTTTTTACTTCAAAATTCAACATTTTGATCAAGCATAAAAGATCCAGAAGGTTTTGAGCATCCTTTGCAAATGATTTTCAAAAATATCAGATTGTCACCTACAGCAGCAAAGGAACAAGTCATGGTCACTGGGTGCTTCAACAGAGGAGTCACTTTAAGGAGCTGTGTTGCAACGTGAACCTTCAGGGGCTTGGCAATCAAGGAAACTGCTTCAACAGTTAAACCACAGGGCTGTTCAAAGAGAGACTGTGTTGGACTGCCATACTGTCCCCTTGTTTTTATCATGCAAATGCCAAATACCAGTCATAACGAAGTTTACAGAGGTGCTGTAATTGCCTAGAAGGAAACTGATTTCTCATTGAAAACTCTCAGGTCAGCTGAATATAGAGTCATTCTCAGGTTTTATTTGCACCTGTAGGAGAAGCGCAGCAGTTGCTGGAGGAGGTTGGCATCATTTCCAGTTTTTTTCTTTGTATACTGTAGCTGCCCAAGCAGCCATTAGATAATTTGTGTTATTGTGATCAGAGTGACTACTCTTAATAAAATGCCAATAGGGTCTCTCCTATTTCATGTGCAATTGCAATATGTTTGACAGAATGTCTTTGTTGAGGATGCAATCAAACTGTTTGACAAAAGCACACAACCGAAACATCAATTTTACTTATAATTGCACTGGGGATATTACAACGAAGCCAAAACAAATTCAAATTCCCAGAACCATTCCTTGAAGATTCTTTGCCTACAACAATTTGAGTCCACAAGGGGCAATTGAATGGACTTACCCAAAGTTCCAAGTGCATTAGAGGCAAGGAACAGAAGTGTCTGTTGCTGAACTTCCCTGCAATGCCAAATACGTAAGCCATATTCCTTCTTGCAACCCAAGTAATCATCCTCTCACTTCCAAACGCTAGTGGAGCATTAAGTTTGTCATGTGTGCTGCCATAAGGGTGATGCACCCTGTTACCCCTTGATTTGCGGGGGTGGCATGATGATTGATTTTGTTTGTGATTCCATCACAAACTACTTTGCCAAAGAGGAGATCTTGGTATTGCCATAGTGTTAAAGAATAGTGCAGCTGCGAGACCCATTCTCAGGGAGGATGGTACCCTAGTCAGTTAACTAGGGTAACTGGTCAGCGAACCAGGAAGAGTTAGTCCCTTGAAGGTACCCTAGGGTCTCCAACAATCTCCTGGGGTTCTTGGTCTGGGACCAAGTAGGTTGATGCCATGGCAAAGTCCCTAGCATGTGGCTAGGTCCCCTATATGTCTCCAGGGTATCTTGGTATGGGACCAGGCAATTTCTTGGTCTGGGACCAAGCAGATCCTGCAGGTTGAGACAAAGACTTCCTAGTTTGGGACTAAGATTCTTGGTCTGGGACCAAGCAGTTCTTGCAGGTACATACTTGGTCAGTTAACCAGGTGGATGATGATGTGTAATGTCCTCCTCTCCTAAAGGGTTATTGCTAGGTTGTTTCTCAAGGGACTGGCCACCCCTTGATGACGTCACTAGCACTTGACCTTTAAGAGTAGTGTGGAGGACTAGAGGATACCATCTAATTTGGACCTTCCTTATATGGTGATGATAAAACTCACAGTTATTGTATGGAACACGTGTGGACAATATACCTTGAGAGAGAAAGATTAAAGTCCTTGGTCTTTTTTCCCCACCTTGGTCTGATGGATAAAAGAGTTGTTTCCCCACCTTGATGGCACACCTTGGTCTTGTGGGTAAAGGGGTTGTCTTACCACCTTGATGTGACCCCTCTTGTTGTCTCTTGGTCTTATGTTTCCCTATTGGTCCTAGTGCCCATCTTGGTTGTGGTACCTTGACCCCTTTGCTATGATGACTTAATTTTATTGTTTTACCTTGTTTAACCACTTGGCCATTGGTACCCTATTCTAAGTCAACCTAACATTATTTTATGTTATATCTGGTATTTCTGCTAACAGCTAAGTGACCCTTCTAGAAGGCTTGTCAAGATTATAAATTAAAGTCTCAAGCTCTCATGTAGAGTGTCTTGACAAGAAGATTGGATATCTGATTAAGGGACTGTTTTAAGGGTTTGTTGTTGCTTGAGCAGGCCGTGACTGTCTTGATGATCTTTTGCTGGGCCGCCATTGTGTAAGCTTCTTCTTGTTGAGCTATGACTGTGTAGCTCTTCTCTTGCTGAGCCGTGAGCTTTTGATGCTCTTAGGGATAGGTCATGACTGTGTAACCCTTCTCCTGCTGAGTCGTGACTGTGTAACCCTTCTCTTGCTGAGCCGTGACTGTGTAGCTCTTCTTTTGCTGGTCCGTGAGTTGTTTGATGCTCTTAGGGTTGGGTCGTGACTATGTAACCCTTCTCCTGCTGAGCCGTGACTGTGTAGTTCTTCTCTTGTTGGTCCGTGAGCTATTTGAACCCCTTAGGGCTGGGTCGTGACTTTCTTGATGACACTCAGCGGGGCTGTGACTGTCCTGTGACCTCTTGAGCTGGGTTGTACCTTCTCGCTGCTGGTTTTGAGCAGGTCATAACCTCCTTGTGGATGCTAAGGGTTAAATAGTACCTTTTTGCTGCTGACCATGACCTTGTTGGCTGCCCAGTTTTGACCCTTGACCTTGCTGTTGCTCATTAGAGCTGGTCGTGACTCTGTTGATGCTCATTGGAGTAGGTCGTCACCTTGCTGCTATTCATTGAATTGAGCCGTGAACCTACTACTGTTCTAAAGGCTGGGTGTGATCTCCTTATGGACTACTAAACTGAACCGTGATCTTGTTGGACTGTTTTTGTTACTTTTTGTGGACTGTATGGAGTAGGGTTGCAACCTTGTTGAAACTGCTAAGTCTACCTTACCCTTGTCTTGCTTATTGCAGCAGGTTGAGTCCATCAAAGAGTGTCTTTGCGTGTATGGATTAAGGCTGCCTTTGTTCATTTGAAGGAGCAACTATCTTGCTTGATCTAGGATTGTCCTAAAGGACTTTCATTTATTGCAGGCTAAGTTTGAAGTTTCCATCTTTCTTCTAGATTGTTTTGATTAAGCATCTTGAGATCTGTACTTGTCTAACCTAACCTACTATTTCTCTCTCAAGGTATATCCTCTGTTCCTTTGGTGACTTGTCTTCAAAAGACAAGGTCTGATCCTAAAAATATGTGAGTATAAGCAAGGTTCAAACCAACTTTATTTTCACAGATTAGATCTTTTATTTTGGTGCTAGTTGTTTATTGTACTACTGTTCATGATTATGCTGGTACTGTTCACTAGGTTGTTTCTATAGTACTGCTGTTACTGTTTATGTTCTATTTTGCTATACCTCTCAAGGACCAACTTTAACATAGTGATCATTGAGGAGTGTTAAAGTTGAAAGAGATGAAAATTATGTTTAAAATTATTTTGCATTGTCACTGTCGTACTTTTACTTCATCCTTCTGAGTATCTGGTTGAATTGTTGCACAAGTTAGTCAATTTTTGAAAAAAATCCTAAAACTTTAACATGGTATCAGAGCTTAGGGTTTGTAGCTAACTCTGATGTTGCAACCTATCAAAGTCTACATAGATTCTAAGGTAAGGTTGTGAGTACTAACTTGATCTCAGAAGGTTCTTGGAAAAAGTTCATCAAGCTGGCTAGAAGAGTTGGAACATTTGGCCACAAGAGGAATCAAAGTTGGATGACATCATACAAGCATTAGTTGGCTATGCTGCTGCTAGTCCATATGACATCAAGAAACGATGGTAGGCTGTGGACTTGCACCCTTAAAGAGGTACGTCGAATGGCTTACCTTAGGTATGTATTTCAGAAGTGAGTAAGGAGTCAAACTAACTAACCCTCCTTGCTTGATGATCTATGGAGAGAACACCTTCAACTAGGAAGCCCTAGTTCCTACAGCTGCACAGTGCCTTCTTTCAGAGAGGCTCTGATACCATGCTAGTTTTTCTTAAGATCTGATTAGATTATCTAGGATCTTTATTTGAAATAATAACAGGTACAACAAAATGCACAAGATATAAAAGATACACAAGACACAAAGATTTTCACTGGGGAAACCATAAAGGAGAAAACCCTGCAAACTTCTTCAGAATAGTAAGATGATCAAAAGCAGTAATAAGAAGTATTCAACAGCTATCTATCTCTCCTCCTCTGACTGTCTTTTCTCTCATGCGCACTTAAGAGTGTATGAGGTGTGTATAAATGAGAGAGAGCGCCTCCCTATTTATACCCTTTCAAGTCACTGACCAAATATAACATTCGAGCTTACATGTCATCTCACATGGGGCCCACTTCTCCTAGAGAGACTACAAGTACATATTACATGATGTTATATTGGGAGTATTGCCCCGACTTACAACAGAGGTTGTACCTCAAGGTCTAGACACAATTTAGACATCCCGTAAAGGGGCAACACACATCCCCAATGGGGGTACAACAACATACAATGATAATATACATCAGAATATCTTCCGAAGTTACAAATACATCAACAAGTGAGTCCCCCCACCAATGAGCCTCTCTCAAAATCGCCTCTTTCAACCTGCAGATAAAGGGGTACAAGGAAAGTTACACAAGCTATGCTGGATTGATCTTAGAAAACAATGCCAGTCATCATCTCATTGATTCATCGAACAAGAAACAAGTGTGTAGTCCTAGACAAAATCTCTTTATCCAATATTCCAGTGCCAAAGCTCATGGCTTACAATGGGGGGATCGCCTCTCTTAAATAACTTGAGAGTGTGTCCACTTTTTACCTAACTATCATCCTACGATTGAGATTAAGATATCATCAACAGTGGAGATCACAACAACAAAGATCAACACATGGATCACGTTGACCACTTCAAAGGGGGCACACGTTTGCTCAAGGATGCCTCCCCAAGGTGGAAAATACAAAATAACATCATGATAATACATCAAAGGGGGTCGCTAGGGGCTTAATTCACCCTAGGCCCCATTACAACCTCATAACATGTGATATAACAATGTAATACATTAATTAGCCAAGTTGAGGAGCGCCCCTTCGGGGGACGTCCTCACTGGCTGAGCCAAAAATAAAATAATTCTGACAACAATGTTGACTGAAACCGCTGAAGGACTGTCCGGGGAGCCAAACTACATCAGATGACAAATTTCCAAGCCATTTCCTTGACCCAACAGGCCAAATCGATCTTTTCAGTGAATTCTCTAGTTCATTTTTTGGTGGTACATCCCCTGAAATTGATAAAAATCATCATAACTCTATCCAGGCTGATAACTGAGGCAAACTGACTGCAATGGATGATCCGAAGACAAAAGAATGGTATAGGTGACTACTCATACCCCCTGGAACACTGCAATGCTCTAGGAGAACCAAAATTACTGCCATCTGTAATAAAATTTGATCATTTGGCCAATAATAAAGTGATAATAATATTTGATCATGAGATATGAGGCCAAACTCTCAAAACTAAAACCGCAGCATTAATCCTGGGCATGTCTGGAACAAATATAAGCAATGTTGTTTTTTGAGTCACTGCCTTGGGAACCGTGTTTGACTTGGTCAACTGGGTTAACCAGTTCAAAGTACCCAAATTGGAGGTGAGATATTGTACCAATATGACTCTACATGCATCCAAGGTAAGAAACGCTTGGCATGGCAGAGAATACCTCTCTTGCTGAGAGGGAGTGTTGATTTTTCCTGAGTGGCATCAAGAGTCATTCTCTTAGGAGAATGGGGACATTTGGTCCAAGACTAGGATGTGGAACCAGTCCAACACTGGGGGAACTCAACCTTGAGTTGAGTAGCCATTCTGTTGAATGGGGACATCTGGTTAAGGACCAGGATGTGGAACCAGGCCAGCACTGGGGGAACTCAACCTTGAGTTGAGTAGCCATTCTGTTGAATGGGGACATCTGGTCAAGGACCAGGATGTGGAACCAGTCCAGCACTGTGGGAACTCATCCTTGAGTTGAGTAGCCATTTTGTTGAATGGGGACATCTGGTCAAGGACCAAAATGTGGAACCAGTCTAGCACTGGGGGAACTCAACCTTGAGTTGACTAGCCTTTTTTTGAATGTGGAACCAGTCCAGCACTGGGGGAACTCAACCTTGAGTTGACTAGCCTTTTTTTGAATGGGGACATTTGGTTAAGGACCAGGATGTGGAACCAATCCAACATTGGGGGAAGTCAACCTTGAGTTGAGTAGCCATTCTATTGAATGGGGACATTTGGTTGAGGACCAGGATGTGGAATCAGTCCAACATTGGGGGAGCTCAGCCTAGAGCTGAATGGCCATTCTTTGAATGGAGGCACCTGGTCAGTTACTAGGAAGATGAACCAGTCTAGTACTGGGGGACTCAGCTTAGGGCTGAGGGCCATTCTCTGGGATAATGGAGGCGCTTGGTTAGTTACCAAGTATTTGACCTTGGGTCAAATTATGCAGCCTTTGGCTGAGGCACCTGGTCAGTTACCAGGATACCACTATAAGTCCTAGACTGGGTCTAGGCATGTGAGGCACTTCTAGCCTTGATCTGTGGGCTTTGTAATCTTCTCCAAGGCTTAGCTACCCTTGGTTAAGACACCCAGTACCCGATCTTGGTGGCACATGGAGTGTGAGATAAAAGCATTAGTAATTCTCTCTATTTATGATGATGTACTTTGAGTGGGAATGAAGGACCCCTATGACCACTTGTTTTGACCACAGGGCAATTGAAGAAGGCTAAAGGTAAAAGTAAAAAATACATAAGGGCCCTTAGACCACTGAGGAGTCAAAGTGAAAGTTCAAAAAGACCTTTAGTACCACTAAAGGTAAAAGTAAAAAAGATAAAAGAATAAAATATTATTATTTTGTTCTTTTAAGTTTTGGTCCACTTCCAGGTGATTCAAAGTCTATAAAAGAACATTTCATTTTGATACACACACTTGCTCAATATACAACTGCTAAGAGAAAGATTTTTGCTAGTCTTAGAAGAGAAGAAAATTTTGTGTGGTTATGCCCTAGCATGGAGGTTTCTAGCTAGGGTATCCACTCTTGTTACAGAACAAAACCCTAAGCTAGGGTTTCAACCTTGGTGAGCACTTACAACAGCCCTTTCTTCTTCTCCACGGGCTAGGGCATCATTCTACAACAGTTACCCTACAGCTAGGGTTTTCTTTCTTCATCTCATGGCCAGCTGGAACAGTGTTAGGGCATTACCCTAACACTACTATTGTTTACGTGCAGGCACCTGGTGTTCACGGGAAACCTGCTAGTCTTCTCGGTCACCCTCCTAACCTCAGACACCCTCCTCTCTACCTCGGGCATGAACAGAACCCTCAGACACAGCAACAAATCTCTCACGACGACCCAGATCACTCACGGGAAGCCTCTCCTCAGCTTGAGCTGGCTTCGGGCAGCTGCATAAACACTTGGGTAGCTACAACAACCCTCGGGCAGCCTTGTTCTATCCTCGGGTTGTTCCAACAGAACTCGGGCAGGTAACAACTATGTTCAGGCAGTCAACAACATGGTTCGGGCAGTCAATAGCAGGGTCCAGGCAGCCAACAGCAAGGTTCGGGTAGCTAGCAACAGACCTAGGTAGCGCCGGGCAACAACCTGAGCATTCCGGGCAGTTTGGGCAGGCAGCTACAGACTCGAGCAGCAAGAAGAATTAGGGCAAAAGGCCTTAATTTGAATTTTGATGTAAAATTCATCTTTTGTGGATTTGGTTGATCAATGGTTCAAAGAAATTAGGGTTTGACAATTATTGAAGACTTAGTCATCTCATTTAAGAGTTGAACTACTAATGCTTTTGAGGTTTTTGTCCTTTGAAGGTTTCCCCGTGAAAAACTCTTGTGTTCAGTGTGCATGATGTTTTGATGTGTCGATGTTTTTATTGCACTTGTTTATTGTTATCTGCAAAATTTTAAAGAATTCATGTTAATTAAAATTCAACAGGGAGCGGGGGAGCTGGAAAATGAAAGTTTTAAACCTGTTAAAAGTGTAACAATGCATAGAATTCTTAAGCAAAATAGAAAGTAAACAATGACATTCACATAGTACACATAAATTTACCCAAGAAACCCCAAAGGGAAAAAAACAACTTAACTTAGAGCTTTATCGCTTTCTTTGTTTCTTTTTTCATTGTATTAATTCAACCGTTTACAATACAATATATAGCCATTCACCAACCGCTGAAACCCTCATTCCGAAATCGGAATTAGATTACAACGGGCCGAAAAACCATTGGCTGAAAATAGCCCAAAAAATGGAGCAAAAAAGACCCAATTTTTTTCCTTGGGGGCTTCACCCCCAAACCCCCGGATGGGGGCCTGCTATCCCCCATGCTCCCAGCCGAGGGGGTAGGTCCCTCCTAGACCGCCCTCATTTGGGGGCCAACCCTCAAACCCCCTCCATAATGTTAAAATAATGTTGCTTCAGAAGTTATTCTATTTGTATTATTGTGATTCCTCTTTCAGGAGATGTCATTGATGTAATTAGTCATGTAAGAGTCATTGAAAGAATCAATGTAAACCTTCGGATGTAAGTTGGGTCAATAGTACCCAAGGGTCATTGCAATAAATATTATTTTGGTGTTTTACTAGACAAGTCGACCTAGTTAGGTTTTAGGTTAAGTCAAGTGTCAAATATAAATAGGGAGGCGCCTTCTTCATTTGTAATACACTTCACTCAAGCAAGTTCGCTAAAGAGAGAAGAGAAGTGTGCTGGAGAGAGAGAGGAGGAGTAGTCTTGGGGTTTTACACTATCTTGGTTGAGTTCTATACTGAGGAAGTTTTGCGGGGTTTTCTCCCTTGTGGTTTCCCCGAGGGAAGTCTCTGTGTTCATTGTATTGTTGTGCTTGTTGTTCTTTCAGTGATCCTACTATTGTGAATGTTTTAAGAATATCATCCAGGCAATTGAGAAAATCTAACATGGTATCAGAGCCACCCTGAAAGAAGACATTGTGTAGCTAAGGTTTGTTATTTTGAACAAATTCCTCGACAGATCAACCAAAAAATAGGGTTCACTCAACTCGCCCTAGGAGGGCGCATCTTTATGTGAAAACAGAATTGGATTCCTAGAATTTTCATTTTTGGTCCTGACACTTCTGTTAGGAGGAACTAGGGCTTTATATTTTTTAGGTTTGATCACCGAGTTCAGGAAAAACAAGATACCGTCTAGCTTGCCTTGGGGAGGCGCATCTGTTCCACCATTCAACCCTACAAGTGATCTCAACTGAAAAATTAGGGTTTTACCATCAAACCTTAGGTCATCCTGAAGGAGATTCCAGAAGTAGTTGTTCCAAGTAAGTACTGCTTCTATTTCCATTTTAGGTTCTCTTTTTGATTGAGATGACAAACAATACCAAGCTGGACGAGAAGCTTGAGGGTGCTGAGAACTTTAGAGCATGGAATTATAGGATCATGTTTATCTTGGAAGAGAATGATCTAGAAGGATTCATAAAGGAGTTAGTTGCAGAACCAGAAGGAGATGAAGCAAAGGCCAAGCATAAGAAGGATATGATTAAGGCTAAACGGATCATAGTTGACTCCATCAAAGCTCACTTGATCTCTCAAGTATCTTCAAGGAGAATACCGGTCCATTATGACAAAGTTCGTGTACTTTCGTGACAAGCTTGGCATGGCAGAGAATACCTCTCTCGCTGAGAGGGAGTGTTGATTTTTCCCGAGCAACATCGAGAGCCATTCTCTTAGGAGAATGGGGACATTTGGTCCAGGACCAGGATGTGGAACTATTCCAACACTGGGGGAACTCAACTTTGAGTTGAGTAGCCATTCTGTTGAATGGGGACATCTGGTCACGAACCAAGATGTGGAACTAGTCCAGCACTGGGGGAACTCAACCTTGAGTTGAGTAGCCATTCTGTTGAATGGGGACATCTGGTCAAGGATTAGGATGTGGAACCAGTCCAACACTGGGGGAACTCAACCTTGAGTTGAGTAGCCGTTTTGCTGAATGGGGACATCTAGTCAAGGACCAGGATGTGGAACTAGTGCAGCACTGGGGGAACTCAACCTTGAGTTGAGTAGCCATTCTGTTGAATGGGGACATATGGTCAAGGACCAGGATGTGAAGCCAGTCCAACACTGGGGGAACTCAACCTTGAGTTGAGTAGTCGTTTTGTTGAATTGGGACATCTAGTCAAGGACCACGATGTGGAACCAGTCCAGCACTGGCGGAACTCAACCTTGAGTTGAGTAGCCATTTTGTTGAATGGGGACATCTGGTCAAGGACCAAGATGTGGAACTAGTCCAACATTGGGGGAACTCAACCTTGAGTTGAGTAGCCATTCTGTTGAATGGGGACATCTGGTTGAGGACCAAGATGTGGAATCAGTCCATCACTGGGGGAACTCAACCTAGAGTTGAGTGGCCATTCTTTGAATGGAGGCATCTGGTCAGTTACCAGGAAGATGAACCAGTCTAGTACTAGGGGACTCAACCTAGGGTCGAGGGCCATTCTTCAGGAGAATGGAGGCGCTTGGTCAGTTACCAAGTATTTGACCTTGGGTCAAATTATGTAGCCTATGGCTGAGGCACTTGGTCAGTTACCAGGATATCACTATAAGTCCTAGACCGGGTCTGGGCATGTGAGGCACTCCTACCCTTGATCTGTGGGCTTTGTGATCTTCTCCAAGGATTAGCTACCCTTGGTTAAGACACCCAGTACCCGATCTTAATGGCACATGGAGTGTGAGATAAAAGCATTAGTAATTCTCTCTATTTATGATGATGTACTTTGAGTGGGGATGAAGGACCCCTATGACCACTTGTTTTGACCACAGGGCAATTGAAGAAGGCTAAAGGTAAAAGTAAAAGATAGATAAGGACTCTTAGACCACTAAGGAGTCAAAGTGAAAGTGCAAAAAGACCTTTAGTACCACTAAAGGTAAAAGTAAAAAAGATAAAAGAATAAAATATTGTTACTTTGTTCTTTTGAGTTTTGGGTCCACTTCCACATGATTCAAAGGTTATAAAAGAAGATCAATCCATTTCATTTGGATACTCACACTTGCTCAATATACAACTGCTAAGAGAAAGATTTTTGTTGGTCTTAAAAGAGAAGAAAATTTCGTGTGGATATGCCCTAACATGGAGGTTTCTAGCTAGGGCATCCACTCTTGTTACAGAACAAAACCCTAAGTTAGGGTTTCAACCTTGGTGAGCACTTGCAGCAACCCTTTCTTCTTGTCCATGGGATAGGGCATCATTCTACAACAGTTACCCTACAACTAGGGTTTTATTTCTTTATCTCACGGCCATTTGGAATAGTGTTAGGGCATTACCCTAACTTTACTATTGTTTAGGGGCAAGCACCTAGTGTTAACGGGCAGCCTGCAGGTCTTCTCGGTCACCCTCCTTCCAACCTCGGACACCCTCCTCTCTACCTTGAGCATGAACAGAACCCTCGGACACAGCAGTAGATCTCTCATGACTGCCCAGATCTGTCACGGGCAGCCTCTCCTGAGCCCGAGCTGGGTTCAGGCAGTTGCTTAAACACTCGGGCAACTACAACAACCCTCGGGCAACCTTGTTCTATCCTCGGGTTGTGTTGTCGCCTTTCACACTCCTGGGGGGAGGACATTGCATAAATCTTCAAGCAACTCGGTGTGTCCTTGGGGGCAAGTCTTGAGTCAAGGTTGTCACCTTGTTCTTGACTCCTCCATTTAGGCCAACTCCTAATTGAAGCCAAGGGGGTAGACCCTATTAAATTACTAAGGTTGTTAAGGCTAGTGTAATGGTGATGAATGAGTTATTTAGGAGTTTGATAAAAAAAACCCAGAAGATATTGCAACGAAATTAAACCACAATAGCATAAAGATTAATATATGATAAGTAAAGCATGTGGAAACATATGATTATATCAAGTAAAGAACCAGTGCCAAAATGGAGTCTACAGATGAAAATGTTGTTGTATTGCTTGAAAGGGAAAATGTTGCAATTGCTCTTGGTCAAATTTTAGATTAATGTGGGGATGAGTTGATTAAATTAAGGGAAAATGGGACTCCAAATATACCTGAAGGCACGAGGAGTATGTCCAAAATTGTTATCTGATGCGGCTTCCCTCAAGGAATATGTGGGTTGGTTGGAGTCTCTAAGATGTGTTCAACACTACACCAACAAGGGTGTAGCCTAACGATGTCTTGAGGTCGCTACCCAGTTGTTCCCGCTTCCTTTGTGGATTTTGCAACGGTAACAGATTAATTCAAGGCGTTGGATTTTCTCCTGGGAAGTTAATTGGGGCATGAAAACTTAATTAATCTAGTCACCCATGTTGCTTTTGATGCAGCCAATTGTTCAGACGAACTGCAGCGGTGCAGAGCATACACAACAGAGTCTAAAGGATTTTAAAGATTTTATAACTGGTTTTCTTCTTAAAAGAAAAAATGACCCTCCAAGGATCTCTTTTGGTTCAAGTGAACCGCGATTGGGAAAGCAAGGAGGGGTTGATTTTATTAACGCTTTTTGGTACTTAAAATTAGAATTAAAGTGCTAAAAGGAAAATAAGGTTATCTAATTAACCTACTACGAATCTCTTTCCCCTTTTAGGTCACTCGAGAAATAGTGGGGTAAGTAGTAAATTTACCTTGAGAAACTGAAAGATGTAAACAGTTTTATAATATAAAACAAAGTACACTACTTGCATATGAATGAATAAAACTAATACTAAAGCAAAAAAACAAAAATGCAAAAAAGAGAAAAACTACACGGATCCCCCCAGGGGGGATGGGGAGTGGACTCGAAAGAGCCTACTCAAATTTGCTTTTTATTATACTTGATTACAACTTGATAGAAAAAACCACTTGGTTCTTATACAGGACGAACCCAAGGGCTTACAAAAAAGGGGTCCAAAAGTTAACACGGAAGAAGGGGAAGCCCCTGGGGGTCTCTGGATGGCCCAAAAATCACTTTTTGGACAGCACCTCCTCCTCTTTTCGGACGGACCTGCTAAAAACCAGCAAGTTTTAATTAGTATAAAGTGCCCAAAAACACTTGAAAAGTGTTTTTGGACAACGCAAAAAAATTTCATAAAAATTTCGAAGTTAAAACTATGTAAAAATGCAAAAACATTAACCAAGGAAAGCAAACTTTTCTTGGGATCTTGGCTTGCCTATTGGGCAGCCAATGCAATGTGCACTTAGATGCAAGATTTATCTTTAAAAAAGGAAAGACCATTCACTTTAAACAAGCTTTAGATGTGACTTAGAATCACTTATAAAAACTGAAAGACTTTTTTTATTGCTAGATCTAGTTTTTTAGAAAGAAAGGACTTGGATCTTTTCTTAAATGAAACTAAATCTATGCATGCAACTCCTATATATTTAGATCTAGAAAAGATACTAGCTTTAAAACAATAGATCTAAAATATAAGAGCCAAGTAACCAAGGAAGTATTGATAAAAAAGGAGAAAGAGTGAAAGAGATGGCTTGGTGCCTTAATGATAAACCGTGTAGCTTTTCGGTGGAATGTCGAGGGACCATGATTTTGAGAAAGTTTGGAGAAAGTGAAGAAGCAAACTAGATCATTGCCCTCTCCAAGCTAGGAACCTGCAGCTAATCCAATGGCTTGCCAAGGTGCTTGTGAGATCCGGTTAATACATAAACAAAGAGATTAAAACAACATGCATATAATCTTATAAAACATGTTAGATCTAGATCTCTAGGCATGCCTAAAAGAAAAGGAAGTAGCCAATAAACTTATTAACTAAATTCCTTTCCTACGAAGATTATAATAAACTTATTAACAATCTTTTAGCACTGGATTCACAATATCAAAATAAGCAAGTTATGAAATATAGATACAAGTTACCTCAGTGAAACATGGCAATGCTCATCCACACAAAATAACACGACACCATCTTGCCTCCAAAGCTTTCTTTTATTCCAAGCAACAAAAATAATTACAGTATTACAACAACAAACCAATTCTCTATCCAACTCGAACTAGCTTGAAAGAGAGAATGGCTACTTTATTTATAGACAGAGCAAGCCCTGGGGGGGATACCTATACTGAAGAAAGACTCGGAAGTGTAAGTCGAGTTCCACTGAGTCAAACTAAGTTGAAGTGAAGAGGTGGATGACACCTCTCTCACCTAACTCACCCAACTCTCCATCAAATGCCAACACACCCAACCAACCACTCACCATGCAATGGAGTTGGCGTCAAACTATCCACACGGGCAAGTTCACTTACCAACTTCATGCGATTTCCTTCCATATCATAAAATCATATGATATTACCACATTAAAACCAAAGTTTAAAACTTAACGTGGATGAGGGGTCCACCATACGCCATCACAATTTTTATGGAGCTAGCGTGAAGCTTTAATGGAGCTAGCATGAGTCTTTATGATAGTTGACGTCACCCTCACCAAACCACCATATGGCGTCACCCATATTGCTTGTGATTTCAATTCATAACATATCCAAAGTTTAAAAGGCTAAGTCATGGATGAGGGGGTCCACCACAACAAGCTATCGCAATCCACCATATATTTGGCATTTTCTCCATGAGGTTGACGTCACTTCCTTTAAAAACATATTCACCACTTAAACTTTAACCAAAGTTTTAGTTTTTAGCATATGATAAAAGATCGCATTCTTTATGGTGATATCATGCCATGTCATTTCCATACTTTTTAAAATGAATTTTGACTTTTTTCAACTTTGTCATTTTGTGCCAAAATGTCATAATTTAGCATTAAAATGCCATCTTGATGCACTTTTAGCTAAATAATGCTCCACGAGGTGTTCTGGTCACTTGACTGATGTGGAAAGTGGTCCTTGGGGTAAAGTGGACACTTTGAGTGTGAAAACAAGTGTCCCCATGCCAAAAACAGACTCCACATCTGACTTTTTTTACATTTTGAATTTTTTTAATTAAATCACTTAAAAATGACCTAATTTTGCGGGAAAAATTATTTCTTCGGAATCAGACGAAACTCTAGGGGGACCTAACACATGTCCATACGACTCAATTTGAATGCCTAGCATGTTGAAAAACACTGACACGAAGGCTTTAATAATCTCTTAAGGTCTAACCACCAAGACGACTATCCCAACTTTGGAGGTGAGTGAAAAAATCAGAAATTATTAGTCGTTTGTTCAACAACCAATAATAACCGAGGGAAAAAACACTCTGGGCTAGTTGGCTTGATACTTAAGTCTGGGAAGTCGATCCTTTTATAAAAATTTATCATGCTAGGACATTTTTACAATTTCCCCAAGAGGGTATGAACATGTGTTCAAAAAAAATTTGAACAGAATCCCATAAAAAGGGTTGGCAGACCTCAGAACTATGATCATGAACAAGTGTGCTTGTTCAAACCCTACTGGCTCACCTGGAAAAATCCACCAAGTACAACTTAGGTGGTAACAGGTTGTTCCAACAGAACTCGGGCAGGCAAACAACTAGGTTTGGGCAGTCAACAACAGGGTTCGAATAGTCAGCAGCAGGGTCCAGGCAGCCAGCAATAAGGTTCAGGCAGCTAGCAGCAGACCTAGGCAACTTCGGGTAGCAGCCTGAGCATTTTGGGAAGTTCGGGCAGCCAACTACAGATCCGGGCAACTCCGGGCAGCAAGAAATTTATCTGGGCAACAAATTTGGATTTTCTGGGTAGCAGGAAGAATTAGGGCAAAAAGCCCTAATTTGAATTTTGATGTAAAATTCATCTTTTGTGGATTTGGTTGATCAATGGTTCAAACCAATTAGGGTTTGACAATTATTGAAGACTTAGTCATCTCATTTAAAAGATGAACTACTAATGCTTTTGGGGTTTTTGTCCTTTGAAGGTTTCCCCGTGAAAAACTCGTGTTCAGTGTGTATGATGTTTTGATGTGTTGATGTTTTTATTGCACTTGTCTATTGTTATCTGCAAATTTTTAAAGAATTCATGTTAATGCTAAAATTCAACAGGGAGCGGGGGAGTTGGAAAATGAAAGTTTTAAACCTGTTTAAGTGTAACAATGCATACAATTCTTAAGCAAAACAAAAAGTAAACAATGACATTCACATAGTACACATAAATTTACCCAAGAAATCCCAAAGGGAAAAAAACAACTTAACTTAGAGCATTATCGCTCTCTTTGTTTCTTTTTTCATTGCATTAATTCAACCGTTTACAGTACAATATATAGCCATTCACCAACCTCTGAAACCCTAATTCCGAAATCGGAATTAGATTACAGCAGGCCGAAAAACTGATGGCTGAAAATAGCAAAAAAAGTGGACCAAAAAGGACCCAATTTTTTTCCTTGGGGGCTTCACCCCCGAACCCCAGAATGGGGGCCTGCTATCCCCCATGCCTCCCTGTCGAGGGGGTAGGTCCCTCCTAGACTCCCCTCATTTGGGGGCCAACCCTCAAACCCCCTCCATAATATTAAAATAATGTAAAGTCAGAAGTTATTATATTTCTATTATTGTTATTCCTCCTTCAGGAGATGTCACTGATGTAATTGGTCATGTAAGAGTCATTGAAAAGAATCAATGTAAACCTTCGGACGTAAGTTGGGTCAATAGTACCCATGGGTCATTGTAATAAATATTATTTTGGTGTTTTACTAGACAAGTCGGCCTAGCTAGGTTTTAGGTCAAGTCAAGTGTCAAATATAAATAGGGAGGCACCTCCTTCATTTGTAATACACTTCACTCAAGCAAGTTTGCTAGAGAAAGAAGAGAAGTGCGCTGGAGAGAGAGAGGAGGAGTTGTCTTGGGGTTTTACACTATCTTGGTTGAGTTCTATATTGAGGAATTTTTGCAGGGTTTTCTCCCTTGTGGTTTCCCCGAGGAAAGTCTCTGTCTTCATTGTGTTGTTGTGCTTGTTGTTCTTTCAGTGATCCTACTATTGTGAATTTTTTAAGAATATCATCTAAGCAATTGAGAAAATCTAACATGGTATTAGAGCCACCCTGAAAGAAGACATTGTGCAGCTAGGGTTTGTTATTTTGAACAAATTCCTCGATAGATCAACCAGAAAAGAGGGTTCACTCAACTCGCCCTAGGAGGGCGCATCATTCTGTGACAACATAACTGAATTCCTATACTTTTCATTTTTGGTCTTGACACTTCTGCTGGAGGATCTAGGGCTTCAGATTTTTTAAGGTTCCATCACCAAGTTCAGGAAAAGCAAGATACCGTATAGCTCTCCTTGGGGAGGCGTATCTTTTCCACCATTCAACCCTACAAGTGATCTTAGCTGAAAAATTAGGGTTTCACCATCAAACCTTAGGTCATCCTATAGGAGGTTCCAGAAGCAGTTGTTCCAAGTAAGTACTGCTTCTTCTATTTCCATTTGAGGTTCTCTTTTTGATTAAGATGACAAACAATACCAAGCTGGATGAGAAGCTTGAGGGCGTTGAGAATTTCAGAGCATGGAATTATAGGATCATGTTTATCTTGGAAGAGAATGATTTAGAAGGCTTCATATAGGAGGAAGTTGCAAAACCAGAAGGAGATGAAGCAAAGGCCAAGCACAAGAAGGATATGATCAAGGCTAAGAGGATCATAGCTGACTCAAAGATCACTTGATCTCTCAAGTATCTTCAAGGAGAACACTGAAGGAAATGTTTGTTGCCTTGTCCAGCCTATTTGTAGGAAGAAATACCAATAGGAAGATGACCTTGAGAAATCAACTCAAGAGTGTGAAGATTTAGAAGCCAGAGACCATGCAATCATACTTCACAAGGGTATCCCAGATCAAGGAGCAATTGGAAGTTATTGGTGACATGGTGGAAGGAGTAGAAGTTGTAATGACTACCTTGAATGGACTCCTAGAGAATGGGAATCTTTCATTTGAAGAATATGTTCTAAAAGAAAGCTGACCAAGTTCCGAAAGTTATGGGAAGAATGTGTTCAAGAAGAAGAAAGAATAACAATCAGAGAAGAGAAGTTGAATGACAATGAAGATCAAGCTTTGGCAGCCCATACCAAAGGAAAGAACAAGAGGAAGAGTCATGATCATCCTCCCAAAAAAACTCAAGAGTTTCAAAAAAATAAAAGGGTCAAGAGGGACTTCTCATCTTTTGAATGTTTCACTTGCGACAAGAAGGGACACATCTCCAGAAACTGTTCCATGAAGAAAGAGCTATTCAAGAAGAGGAACAAAAGGTTCCAAGCCCATGCAGTTAAAGATGATGATCAAGAGAACGAGAAGAGGACTAAAGAAGATGAAGATTCCTGTGCAGAATATGTTTTGATTTCAGCCGTCACAGGCTCGGTTTCACATGGAAGTGATACTTAGCTAGTAGATAGTGGTGCCTCTAAGCATATTACAGGTTACAAGGATTCTCTCTCATGTCTTGTACAAATTGATTCCCCACACAAAGTTATGGGAAGAATGCGTTCAAGAAGAAGAAAGAATAACAATTAGAGAAGAGAAGTTGAATGACAATGAAGATCAAGCTTTGGCAGCCCATACCAAAGGAAAGAACAAGAGGAAGAGTCATGATCATCCTCCCAGAAAAACTCAAGAGTTTCAAAAGAATAAAAGGGTCAAGAGGGACTCCTCATCTTTTGAATGTTTCACTTGCGACAAGATGGGACACATCTCCAGAAACTGTCCCATGAAGGAAGAGCTATTCAAGAAGAGGAACAAAAGGTTCCAAGCCCATGCAGTTAAAGAAAATGATCAAGAGAACGAGAAGAGGACTAAAGAAGATGAAGATTCCTGTGCAGAATATGTTTTGATTTCAGCCGTCACAGGCTCGGTTTCACATGGAAGTGATACTTAGCTAGTAGATAGTGGTGCCTCCAAGCATATGACAGGTTACAAGGATTCTCTCTCATGTCTTGTACAAAAGGATTCCCCACACACAGTAAAGCTTGGAGATGATTACCAATATCCCATCAAAGGGATGGGAGAAGCCTCTTATCAGCTGGACTCCTAAAAGTCCAAGCAAATGAAGGAAGTTCTATATGCCCCAGGTTTAAAGAAGAATCTCCTTTCTATCTCAACATTAGATAAGAAAGGTTTCAGAGTTTCTTTCGTAGATGGTGATGTCCTCATGTGGTCAAAAGGAAAAACTATAGATGATGCAGTGGTGATTGGAGTTGAAGAAGGAGGACTCTACAAATTAAAGGGACATGTTGACTTGGCCTTAATGGCTAGCACCGTAAGCCCATGTAAATTGTGGCACATAAGACTTGCTCATATACATTGCAAAGCATTGCCAATTGTGAGCAAGGTGGTGACAGGTTTACCAGAGATCCAGGTAGACCATGAAGGAGTGTGCAAAGGATGTGCACAAGGAAAGAACACGAAGAACCCTTTTCCAAGCAGTGACAGTATAGCAAAAGGGATCCTAGACATTATTCACATAGATGAATGCGGACCAATGCAAACTACTTCACTTAGCAGGTATGTTTACTATGCTTCCTTTATTGATGATTACTCCCGCAAGAATTGGATGTATTTCTTGAAGAAGAAAGATGAAGTATTTGAAAAGTTCAAGGTGTTAAGGCTCTTGTGGAAAACCTCTCTGAAAAGAGGATCAAGACCTTAAGATCAGATAATGGAGGAGAGTTCACATCAGGTGAATTCAATGGTTACTGCAAAGAAGCAGGGATTAAGAGGGAGCTCACCCTCCCCTATAATCCTCAACAGAATGGTGTGGCTGAAAGGAAGAATAGATCTATCATGGAAGCAGTAAAAGCCATGATCCATGATCGAGATCTACCTATGTATATGTGGGCAGAAGCAACTAGAACAACAGTCTATGTACAAAACATAATCTTTCATAGTGCTCTTGGGAATAAGATTCCATAAGAAATGACTATCGAAGAAAAGCCCGAAGTTAGTCACCTGAAGATATTTGGTTGTCCGGGTATACATACACATTCCCAATGAGAAGAGATCGAAGTTGGACCCTTCAGGAAAGAAGGGAATGTTTGTAGGATATAGTGACCAATCAAAGGCTTACCGAATCTATATCCCAGGCTATCGTCAAATTGAACTCAATAGAGATGTCATATTTGACGAAGATACAACTTTCAAAAAGTCAAGGAAATATCAGGAAGATGAAGAGGAGCATGAAGCTCCTAGAAATGCAAAAATCTCCAAACCAATCAGGAATGATGAGGAACAACATATGCCTGAGGATCATGACATGACAGAACCTCAGAGACTTGAGGAGTTACCTAGTGACATGATCTCATGCAAAAGAAGGCTTGCTTAGGCACGTGAAATAATTGAAGATGAGGAAAGATATGGTGCTTCAGAAGGAACCGTCAGAGAAAGTAAGAAGCCAAAGCCATACTCTAAGAATGTGGATTTGATGTGTAATCTCGTTGACAAGAACCTACATGCTTTGAAGAAGCACCAAAGAAGAAATAATGGGTAGATGCCATGGTCGAAGAATACCAGTCCATTATGAAGAATGATGTATGGGAAGTAGTACCAAGATCGAAGGACAAGTCAGTAGTATCCTCGAAATGGATCTACAAAATGAAGCATTCAATAGATGGCAATATAGAAAAGTACAAGGCAAGATTCGTAGCTCGTGGATTCTATTAGAAGGAAGGAATCGACTATGAGGAGACCTTTGCACTAGTTGCAAGATACACCTTAATCAAAACCATCCTTGCTTTGGCATCCAAGATGAAGTGGAAGTTACATCAGATGGATGTAAAGACAACCATCCTAAATGGTGTGATAAAAGAAGAAGAAGTATACATTGAGCAACCGCAAGGCTTTGAGTCAGAGAAACAGAAGACTCATGTATGCAGACTAAAGAAGGCGTTGTATGGGTTGAAGCAAGCACTTAGAGCATGGCATGGAAGAATTGATGGCTTCCCGATGAGTTTGGGCTTTACTAAGAGTAAAGAAGATTCCAACCATTACTATAAGGTTGAGGATGACGGGATTAGTATGTCTGGCTAGGCTTGTTTGGCCCGAAAGGGTTAGTAAGTCAGACAAGGCTTGTTTGGTCCCCAGGTAGATCCATTTGTTTGGCTAGGCTTGTTTGTCTTGAAAGGTTAGTAAGTTAGACAAACGCTCGGTGGATCTATCAAAGTACCCACCGTGATGCTACTTTAGATGTCCCAAGGGCCTGATGATGTGGTCCCAACACTCTGTGCTGATGCCATCATTTCTATGCTGTTGATGATGATGTTGCTCCAACGTTCTATGTTGCTGATGATGTTGTTGCTCCAACATTTCTATGCTGCTGCTGCTGATGTTGTCTCAGCATTCTATGCTGTTGCTGATGATGCAGATGATGATCTAGCATTTGTTTATGATGTTTTTTTTAGCACTAACATGCTAATGATGTCGTTGTTGTTCCAGTATTTACACACTGATGTTACAGATGATGATGATGTCCCAGTATTTACATACTGATGTTACAAATGATGATGATGTCTCAGTATTTACATATTGATGTTACAAATGATGTTGTTGTTCCAGTATTTACATATTGATGTTCCAGATGTTGATGGTATTCCAGTATTCACATACTGATGATGTTCCAAATGATGATGATGTCCCAGTATTCACATACTGATGATATTCCAAATGATGATGATGTCCCAATACCCACATACTGATGATTCTAATACTGATGATGGTCCAATAGTTCCATGCTAATGATGCTGATGCTGATACAGTTCCATGTTGTTGATGATGATGTTTATGCAGTTCTAGATTGATGATGAAGATATATGATGTTGTTCCAAAACTCCCTATGACATATTGAGATTCACCAGTCAGTTGTACAGTTGTTGATGATGATGTTGATGTCTGTAGAATACCTTCCTAGTTAAGAGAGAGTGTTAAAATAATGTAACTTTAGAAGTTATTCTATTTGTATTATTGTTATTCCTCCTTCAGGAGATGTCACTGATGTAAGTGGTCATGTAAGAGTCATTGAAAGAATCAATGTAAACCTCCAGATGTAAGTCGGGTCAATACTACCCATGGGTCATTGTAATAAATATTATTTTGATGTTTTACTAGACAAGTCGACCCTGTCAGTTAGACAAGTTGGCCTAGTTAGGTTTTAGGTCATGGCAAGTGTCAAATATAAATAGGGAGACGCCTCCTTCATTTGTAATACACTTCACTCAAGCAAGTTCGCTAGAGAGAGAAGAGAAGTGCGCTGGAGAGAGAGAGGAGTTGTTTTGGGGTTTTACACTGTCTTGGTTGAGTTCTATATAGAAGAAGTTTTGCGGGGTTTTCTCCCTTGTGGTTTCCCTGAGGAAAATCGCTGTGCTCATTGTGTTGTTGTGCTTGTTGTTCTTTCAGGGATCCTACTATTGTGAATTGTTTAAGAATATCATTTAAGCAATTGAGAAAATCTTAAACATAATGGGGTAGTCATGCAGAGAATATAACACATACCGAATAGAAAAGACAAATTTTTGAAAAAACAAAATGACACCCACCCACCCCCACACACACACATATATATACGAAAAGAAAACTTGAAAAATTCAGGTTACCGTTAGTCAATTAGATGTAGAACTAGAAGCCTAAAATTTATCATTGTACTTTGTAGATCATTATCACCACTACTATCTACTTTCACCACTCATACTATGTAAACTCGAAGACTAAAGTTATACATTGTAAACATTGGACATACGTTAATTGATTATAGGTGTGTGGCTGGCATGGTTGTAGGCCATGTGTTTTGTCTCTTGTGAGATACCCCAACTATGGTTATTAAGATGCCTATTTTTTTATTGTTGTGTTGTTTTCCTCATGGATTTTGTTGTATGGCATCTTCTTGGCCATCTCAGTATGGTTTTTCATCTTGCGGTTTTCTTAAATTGCATTTAAAAACTTATATCTTGACTTAACGAAAATGGGTTTTCATTAGAGTATGATCTGGTGTAGATGCTTTGGTGCTCGAAGCATCTCCATGTACAACTCCCTCGTACTTTGACTTATTGTCTCTTGGCATATCTTTTTTATAGTGACTAACGTTCACACTATGATAACAATCCCCAGGACAACTACAAATATTATTATCCCCATGTATCCAATGTGATGGGATCTATATTGCAAATTACAGCAAACTGAATGAAGAGAATATATTGAATAAGAAATGGGAAGGGATTTGTTGTCATTCAATGATATTAACCCTCTGACGATTTCTTGTATATTATGTTAAAACTACGTTTAACTAAAACAGTCCTTTGACACTGGTCAAACAAATTTCCCCTGAAGTTTATATCTTCAACATTTATGAGAAAGCCAGAAAGGGATAAAATCTAAGTATTTATGATGACAAAAACTTGCCCGCCAAATGAACACCAGAAACAGATATAAATATTTCTGATGACAGAAACTTGTCTGTCAAATGAACTAAGGGGTATTTGTTTTATTTTCTCAGATGCTCTTATATATATATGGTTTAGTACAGATGTTATGCAGATTTTTCCTGTTTCCTTTGTTTTGGGGTCTTGGTAAAGGATTTGTAGCTAGCCTTGACAAGCCTATAGAGATATATTGGAACTTGTCTTTTATCCATCACTACTGTAGGCTTCGGGAAGTATATAGATCCCAACTGGACCCTCTGATGCATACCTCGCTGGTGTTGGGAATGGATTTGATAATTTTGAAATTTATTGTTATCTTCTTATTCATTTGGAATTGTAAACAACCTCTCTAGTACCTTTGTATGAATATTCAATATTGTATGCAACTTTGATGTAATGGATAGAGTGTATTGTCCGGTTCAATTTGAAAGGTTCATTGGTTTATCATTTTTCCCTAATTTTTGGTTTATATTAGAATGTTTCTATTATTTGGAACTTTGAAGTGATTACTTGTTGCTTTAATAGGGTGATTCTCACGCTTTTATACTAATAGTACATTATCAAAGACAATAATATAGGCTTATTCTTTTTTCTTCTCTTGTATTGACTCAAGTATTGTTTTGACCTCAGATTTTGAATCAGCCTTCCTGTACCTCAACTTGAGATAATGCTAGGTCTTTCATATGGAGAGGTGTTTCTTATTTTGGGAGCAACAATTGCTGTTGTTGGTGAGAAAACTATCCTTTTAAATGTTTCTCCATTGTTCCCAATTTGTTTTAGTAGCTCTAAACTTCTTTGGCTAATTGCAGGGCCAAAAGATGTTCCAAGAATTGCTAGAGCTGCTGGTAGGTTAACTGGTAGAGCAGTAGGCTATGTCCAAAGTGCTCGAGGACAGATGGAAGACATCTTACATCAATCTCAAGCTAATCAGGTATGTAGTTAATTAGCTGCAAAAATACTTTGCTCCAAACCTTTTAAAATGAATTATTTTTATATTTCTAAATATTTGGCAGCAACTTTTTTTAAAGGAAAATATTGTAAGGAAACCCAAGGTATGCTTCCCCACATTCATGGATGGTTTCCCTAGTAAACCCATAAGTGCAAACTAGTGCGCCTCACCCAGCGGGATTCAAATTGGGCACCTGCTGGCACGGAACTAGTTGAATGCCTAGCAACATTGGCGATAACCAGTTGAGCTAACTCAGGATTATATTCATCTGCAATGTTTGTAAATAAATGATATAAATTTCTTAGATGCATATTTGTTGAATTCACTAGAGTGGAGATGAATGAAGACAAGTGTGAGTTTCCTTTTTAATTAATATGATACACATAAATACAACGTAAATACCCTTGGTTTCATATTCCAAGGGATTTCTTGGACTCCAAGATTACGATTCATATTCAGCTATGGTGAATGTGAATAGTAACAACAATACAATTAACTTTTACCATAACCCTAAAGGATTAGGTTTCCAACATTCCCCCTCTTAATCCGAAGAGGTGTTTATGAGTCCAATGATCTTTTTAAATGAGAGATAAAATCTGGAAGTGGAAAGCTACAAATGGATAGACTTAGTACTGAAATGCTCTTTGAATTGGTGGTTTTGGATGACCACAGACACAAGTGGTGGTTTAGGATGACCACCAACCAATGGTAGATGGTGGTTTATGATGACCACAAATTTGGATAGTAGAAGCTGATGTCTTCTACTAAATGGTGGTTTTGGATGACCACAAACCAAGTGTGGATAGTGGTTTAGGATGATCTCAAACCTAATTACTAGAAGTTGATGTCTTCTACTAAATGTGGTTTTGGATGACCACAAACTTGGTGTAGATGGGTGGTTTGTGATGACTACAAACCTGGTTAGTAGAAGCTGATGTCTTCTTCTAAATGATGATTTTAGGATGACCACAAAGCAATGATACTCTTGAACATGGCTCTAGCTTTGTCTCTTGGATACAACTCTAACTCTCGCAGTGGCTTTGGCTCGAGGCTATGGCTGTTGCCTCTAGTTTTGGCTATGTCTCAAGCTCACTTTTCTCTGTTTGATTGATAGGGCTTTGAAACTTGAAGCATGACTGTCAATCCATGATGTCCCCCTTTGTTAGGTACAAGATGGGAAGTTGATGTCTTTTACTAAATGGTGGTTTTGGATGACCACAAACCTTGTGTAGATGGGTGGTTTGTGATGACTACAAACCTGGTTAGTAGAAACTGATGTCTTCTTCTAAATGATGATTTTAGGATGACCACAAACCAATGATACTCTTGAACATGGCTCTAGCTTTGTCTCTTGGATACAACTCCGACTCTTGCAGTGGCTTTGACTCGAGGCTATGGCTGTTGCCTCTAGTTTTGGCTGTCTCAAGCTCACGTTTCTCTGTCTGATTGATAGGGCTTTGAAACTTGAAGCATGACTATCAATCCATGATGTCCCCCTTTGTCAGGTACAAGATGGGAAGCAAGAAGACTTTCTACTGCAAACTGTGTCAAAACTCGAGACCGAATTCTTCAATATGAATGATATCTTCTTGGCCGTTGACAACCATCGCCAAGAATTGATCCATCCATAGTGAATTTTAGTTTTGCCAGTTTTTTTAATTTTGAACATCTATATGAAGAATGATTATGCTTCTTGCAACGCTGACAAGGATGGAGATCGAAACATTGATCTTCCATGTGGCCAATTTGATGACAATGTTGGCACTGATGTTGAATTGGAATATGTGAAGATGAATCTTCTTAAAGGAATCCAAAACTTTGAAACTTTGAAGGCCACTAACTTATCATATCCGACACTTGTTCTGTGTTTGTTGTTCTTGATTTCTTCCCAAGGTTTGATGATGGGCATGGAAAGATTACGCTGAACATGTTCATAATAGGCTTCCTCTTATGCATTTGATGTTGTTTCATCGAGTTGGTCATGTTCTGACAATTGATAGGAATTGACCCTTTGGTAAGCTTTCAGGAATCCAGAGTGCCCACCTATAGGAGAGGTGTGTAATTTCGAGAGGACCTTTTGTTTGAGTTGGGAGTTTTTGCATAAATATAAGCAATCCTTATACCATAGTGAATCATTTTTCCACACAAAAGTATTTGATACATTGGGATCGCTATGTAGCTTTTGAATGAGCGTCCACACGGATAGGTTATTTTTCCATTCTTCCCTTACCGCTACTACCCAATCGGGTTGTAGAATGGACATTGTACATGTTGACCACCAAAACCAACTAGGTGGACAACGATGTACCATGCACATGTTGGATGTGCCTTGAAGATAAGAATGAAGTACTTAATGATTATATCAAGTGAGGAAGCTCTTCTTTTCTTCTTCTTTCTATGAAATTTCCGCACCCCTACGGGGGATTTTGTAAGGATATGTCAGCACGAAGGTCTAGTTTTTTGTAACTTAATTACCTAAGACTTAGTCATTAGGGAAGTCCTTTCATCGAGTGTTTTTTCACTTGGATAATTAAAATTTCTTTTTAATTATTTGAGTTTTTCACTCAAAATTACCTCCAAAGTGGTGAAAGGTGTTCTAGTTATCGAGTCCATGGGGTGATTGGGGCCTAGGAATGTTCTATATTACCATTCTATACATTATCCAAAGTCTTGCGGAATTTCATTAGGTTTTGCATAGTTTTTTCTAAATTTTTGGTCATTAAAAATTGTCACTCAGGATAATTTGTTGTAATGTAAAAGAGGGTTACTTGGTCCTTTTTAATGTTGTATAGGGGTATGGGTACTCAAGACAAATGGCATGAGACCCCCTACACCACTGGGCCAAGTTTGAAGTCATTCGGACAAGTATTACTATGGTTTTGGTCACTTTTGCCCAGGTCAGTCATGGAAATTAGGAAATTGGGCATTTAATTAGAGAGCCAAATTTTGGAAAAGTGACTATAGTCGCTTGGGGTGGCCAAGTAAAGGTTCTAATGTTTATATTATGTTCCTAAGACAAATTTAAGATCTAAGGGGGGCCCCCAAGCAAGCATGTAACGAGTTTTGAGTTGCCGAATCTAGGGGGGTGCCCCCTTCTCTCTTTGATTGGTTGGGTGAGCTAAAGTCAATGCAAAGGGCCCCACTATGGTGGTTTCCTCCCCATTTGACATAACAATAAGGTTAAAAGCATTAAATTGGGGGTTTCTCTCTCCATATTTGAGATCTCAAACCTTGGTTTTGCCCTCCTTGAGCAAATTCGTCCCCCCTCTCTTGGGCCCCCCTCTCTCCGTTGTGACACTTGTCTAGCATGCAAAGAGCCTGTTGCCGCCGAATACACACTTTAAGACACAGGAAAGTCTCCAACCCGCTGTGTGTGTCCTTGGGGGCAAGTTAGAGCCGGGGACCACTGTCACCACAGTCCACAACTCCTCC
>LPNX010077235.1:0-37410 GCA_001517045.1 Pseudotsuga menziesii
CCAATGCCAACACCAATGTTTTATTCTTTTATCAAATCTTTTCAATAACTAAATCCAATCTCAAGCTCTGTATCTGTTTGGTTTGATATAGTACCCAAGTAATCTGGTTCCATCGGATAGGGAATGAACTTGCACCTCGAAGAGTGAACTGATCTCTTCTCTTTTAACAAAACCTCCACCATCCTTTAAGAGAATATATTTTTGTGTATTTATGGACATACCCAAGACATTACAGAAGTCCATAACCATATCATGATAAAAACTCCATTGAATGGTAGATCCTGATCTAAAGACCAGGATATCATCTACAAATAGAAGGTGTGAAATAGATAGACCGCTACCGATCTTTATACCCTTTATATTACCTTCCAATTTTGCTTAGTTGATCATCATGCCGAGCCCGTCATTTACTATAAGGAAGAGTAAAGGATAGAGGGGGAAACCCTCTCGAAGCCCACTAGAGGTTGGAAAAAGGTATGTGGGGATATCGTTTACGAGAACAACATATGACATTGATGACAGACAACCCAAGTTTTATATTTATCCAACTTTTATAACAATGAGTTACTGAGGAGGAAACTATCCAACCGTTTTGCAATCCCATTTTCACCCAATCTTCCATTTCGCCAGGTTGGGAAAATTGGGAAAGGCTCAACATCCACCATTTCATCCTTCTCAAACATATATGCAAAGAAAGAGCTTAGTAAATCTTGTTTTGCTTTTTGCCCCCGTATTTCATTCGCAGACCAGGTAAAGTTTAAATCACCCGCAATCAACAAGTTTGGGATATTGAAGGTTCTCTCTGCCTCGATCTTGTTCCAGAATTGTTCTCTGGAATGATACGGGTTGTATATGTTCAATAAATTTATTTCTTCTGAGAAGTCAATGAGGCGACTTGTTAAAGGGATACATGTAGATACAAAGAAGGCCTTCAAAATTTCCTTTCTAGGGTCCCACGTTGGTAATAGACTGCCCGATAAGCCCACTGCATCAACTGATACCACCTCCCAATCATTCTTAATACTCAAAAAAGAAAGTGCTCGCTTTAACCCCATAGACCACCGTTTCTTCCAAAAAATTTACATCAGGTTTAATACGATCGAGAAACCGCTGGAGGGGATTTTGTTTTTGGAGACCCCCCACTCCCCTAATATTGATAGATGTGCAAATCATTTCCTAACCCTAGCTATGGATTTGATGCCTCTAATCGCCCTAGGATCAGATGTGGGAGGGGACAAAATAGGTAATATCGAAGACGCAAGAGAGCATACTACTTTTTTATTTTCCTCGCACTTCTAGTTTTAATAAGGGAGAAATAATTTTCAAGACACCATTTATAGCCCCCTGAGGGATTTTCTGGGAAGGATTACTTGCAAAGGAATTCAAGATTGGAAAATAACTAGCCGGAATATCCTGTGTAAGAATGGGTATAGGAACCCCAACAACCAAGATACCAGAGAAAGATTGCAATGGCACCTTCTTCAATGCATCGCTGTAAGTTGGAGAAGGAACATGATTCGAATAAGAACAGAGAATAGGGTAGTCCTTAGAGGCTGAAGGATATTCTTTATTAACTATGTCGATACTAACCCTTGCATCTAAGACACCTACACCATATTTAGAGGTAATGATAGGTGAATGAACACATGTACCCAATTTTCCAACAGATTGGGGTATCCTTCCATATTTCTGAATAGAGACCCCCCCAATTTCTATCCCTTGAGACATGTTTCCATTATGGCATTCCAAATTAATCATATCCTCCAGAGCTTTGTCCAGCATATCAAGATTCCGAAAGGCCTATGGTTTTATAGAGACTCCCTTATAAAACAAGGATTCCCACACAGTGTCTCCATTTTCTTCCAAACTTTTAACATACCCAGATTCCATGGAATTTCAAGAAAAAACAAATGAAGGGTTTATTCTATGAAGCTTACCCAGAAAAGGTTGGTCCACCAACAATGCAGGGGCTAAAGAAACAGGACCAGATCCCTTTGGGGCCAAAGGAGACACTTGATCTTTATCACTATAATCTTCAGATGACCAATCCTCAATGACCGATAACTCTCTATCAGAATTCAAGCCAGACGAAGAGCAATGTTTCCAAAGATGCCCAATTTTCTTACATTTTGAGCATCTGAATGGGATCCCCCAATAATCCAGAATATGGGAGAAAGAATGGCCACACCATTCAATCCCTATCTTTTCAAGTAAACCTATGGAAATATCAATCTACACAAGGATCCACCCCATCCTCTTGTCAACCCCCAAAAGCATTTGTTTCTCCATAAGAATGAAACAGACGAGGTGATTTCCAATAGCTTCTAAGGCATCCTTGTTCCAGAAGATGAGAGGAAGTCCTGGGAGGAGAACCTATAGGTGCCGAAACTTAAGACCTTCAGTCGCAGGGTCGAATCTATAGTGCCATCTCTTCAACATAAGGCTTCCATGCGCCTTCAACCATGGTCTTTCGAGGGCATAAGAAGCATGGGATTGAATCCTAAATACAAACCCATACCAACCATTCTGGAAAACAAAAATAGTTGGTATGTAACCAAGAATAGGGGCCCAAACCCTTGAGGCCCAGTCCTCAATGTCCCTACAAACCACTGCCTTGTAACTGAATTTCCCAATTGGTCCCTTAAGAGACATGCCAACCACCTCTTCAATACCAACCCCCCTACCCATGGTCATTTGATCTTCATCAAGTCGTAATTTCCAGTGGAGAAACTTTCCTCTGTTAGGTTTCTTTATTGATTTGTTCTTGCCGACTTGAGCACTCGAACCAACTCTACCATTCACCTTTAGTGGACTCACTCGAGAACAATAAGGATAAATCAAGTTGTGGGTTTTATCATCTTCAACTGAATTTATACTTGAAACCTCTGCCAAAGGATCCCCATTTTTCAGACAAATAGAACCTAACTTCTCTACATAAAAACTTATTTTTTCTGCCACCATTATAGAATATTTACTTCGGGGTAACCCTAACGGGGAAGAGGGGATATCAGGAGGATGACATGACTCCCCCAAAGGTAAACTTTGGCAATACGGGGATGACTCGTCCTTGTTCCAATCCCCTGGCAATAGTATGTAGTTGACCCTTGTGTCAAAGAAGAAAAGTTTTGTTTAAACCCTGGAATATGCCCAAGACGTTGCAAAACCCCACCTGGAATTTTTCAAGGTAGAACGAGACACATACTTTTACCAGAAAAAAGAAAAAAATTACCCCCCCAAAGCCCTGACAACCAGGGATTAAACCCTAGGTTCAACGATTGAGACACTTCTTTTAACAGAAAAACCTTAGAAAAAACCCTATAAAAAGAGAGACTTACCACCCACCGATAATGAGAGCCACCCACAGACAAGGACGCAACAAAATCGCAATCTGGAATATTCCAAGATAGAGCGAGTCACATGGTTTTACCGAAGTGAAAAAATATTTTATCACCCTAAAGCTCCGACAACCTAAGATCCACTGGTGTGACACTTCTTCACTCTGATCATGAAGCCCTACCACTTCAGCAATAAACCCTAACACACTCCAGCCATAAAACCCTAACTCACCTCCTAAGAAAACCACCTCACCGTCTAAGAAAACCCACCACTCTGGTCATAAAACCCCAACACTCGCCCAATAAGCCGTACAAACCTCAAATTCTTCACAATGAAACGGAGTTAAAATTAGAGGAAACATAAATGTGATTCTCATTATGAAACACTAAAACACTAAAAGACGGATCTTTAAAAAACGGTCTACCACCAAACAAATCCTATAACAAAACGTGCGTTACATTTATATAAAACTGACTTTTCCTTTTTCATTTAGAACTTGTTTTTGTGTACTACGAGTATATTATTTCTTATGCGTGATTGAAATATTAAAATTACCACACAAGCGTTTTTCATGTATTTTTAAACAATATGTTTATTCCATATTAAAATACAAGTTATGACTTTTCCATCATTACAACTACATCACTATGCCAAAAAATTATGTTTATGTTATATATAAAAAAAACAAATTGGTGAGCTTAAAAATGCGTGGTTTTTTTCATGTTTGTTTAAGGAGATATTTCGAATGCACAATTCGATGACTCATGTTCATATGCTATAAAACTATATGTATGCATTGGTAAGACATTTATAACATGTCATTGATTGTGTTTTGACTGCATTACTTTTTTATGGCACGCATCCCTTCTCTTCAACGTGTAGGGTCAATCTTGAATTTTTCATTTCTCTAGTTGTAGTATTATTTGAGGAGTTGTATAACCTTGTATCAACCTTCCTTCTAGTTGTTGTAATCAAGTGATATGGGATGTTAGAGTTCTCATTGACCCAAAAATCTTATGAAATTTTGACAATTTGGGTTGATTCAAAATTATTCTACCATGCATGGAACTTGGATCATGGTAAACCTATGATCACATTTGAAATTTCTATTGAATTTTAATTGAATTTGTGACTAGAAGAAGGACATTTTGCAAAAAATGAGCTTAGTTTGTTATTTATCAATCAAATAATTTTGTTTGACATAGGTATGTATAGGCTAGTTTTGGTATTTAAATATTTGACTTTTTCACTTAAAAGGAATATGTAAGTTTGGAAAATAATCCTTATATGACTATTTTGTTCTTTTCTTTCCATGGTTCAATTTAGCCTATGTAGATCTTTCACCTTAGTGATGAAGCCCTTGCCTTTTAATGGCTTAATTTTGATGGCAATTGTTGGTGGTAGCTTTAAATTCATTTTCTATTTAGGGTAGCATAGTGGTTAGGTATTTTTTTTTCATAAAAAAAAGTCTTATATATATTATATATAAAAAAGGTATCACCAGATAATTACAATATGATGTCTAGTCAACACTTGTCCCGTACAAATACTCATTACTACATATCAGCAGAAAAATTAACTTCTACCTATTTCACCCAGTGACCATAAAATTCTGTCATCACCCACCAGATTTCCATCAGATAGTTTATGTAATTTCAATTACAAAAAATATCCACTGATATATAAAATAACTATTGAACCATAAGATGTATCAATCTCATGCATTCAAACAAAAGTGGCCAAAAGCTAATAAGATCCAAAAAAAATGAAATCAGATGGATCACGTCCATCCCCACGGGCCACCAAAAAATGTCCAACCGGCCCCTCTAAAGCCTTCTTAGATAATCGATCAGCATCAGTGTTAATCTCCCTATATATATGCTGAATGTTGATCTCCAGGAATTGTCCCTTCAGCAGCATAATACGTTCCATCCAATAAGTAAGGAGTATCGATTCCAATTGTATAGTACCTCTAAACCATTCAACAATGATCTTGGAATCACCAGCAATTTGTATAGCATCAATGCCTAAAGATCGAGCAAAGTATAGTATACTCCATAAAGCAAGTAACTCAGAACGCGTATTGGTGCCAATACCACAATTCCATATAATGTTGTATCTGCCCAGTTGTGGCGCTATAAGAATAGCCCCGACGCCACACCTGTTACCACCATCCTGAGAGGCCCCATCAAAGTAGCCGATGGCCATGTCATGATTAAAAGAAGGTTGCAGAATATGGCGAGATTTATGCAACCCGATCTGCATAGGACCCTCGTACCAACTGTTCTGTACCATATTGACAATCTGAAGTGGAGTGGTATCAATGTTCTGGAAAATGTAGGAGTTTCTAGCCAACCAGATAAATCTGCACACATGAAAGGGAATAGTCCGCAACTTGCCACCACCAGATATCCAATTATAGAAAGCCTCTGTAGTATGAGATCCATTCCATTTAAGTTCAGTTTCAAATATGCGCCCAATAAGATACCAAACCTGAACAATAAACGGGCATTCTATCATCAAATGAGTGATATTTTCCTCGGCAGAGTGACAAAGAGAGCAAATTCCAGGCCCCTCGAAGCCTCTACGTTGAAGTATGTTCCAAGTGAGTATACGGCCGGCCAACATCAACCAGGAGAAAAGTACCGTCTTAAGTGGAAGTTTCCAGTGCCAAACCTCTTTAAACCATAATGGTATGCATTCTGGGTATGAGGAATCAACAGAAGAAGTATATGCCAGTGCCGCAGTAATAGATCCAGTCTTCCCATTCCTACTCCAACAAAGAGAATCCTTACAATGTAGTAGATTGAAGCCAGTATTCCGGATCTTGTAAATATATTCATTCCATTCCGAAGCAAGATTGCCCGGTAGATTTAATACCTGTGCATCGACCCACCCCATGATGCAGTTATCTGCAGAAACTACAGCAGCCTGTGCCAAAAAGTATATTCTCTTATTTAGTAAATGAGACAGTAAAGGTGCCGATAGCCTGTAAGATCCAGCCAAACCCAATATCGGATCTCTACCCACTCGAATGCTCCATCCATCACCAGGGCGCCACGCCAACCACAATTTCAATATAGGCAATGCCTTCATAAGAGCTCTCCAAATATTCGAGATAGACCCCAGGTCGTATTCAACCAATATAATCCATTCTAATATCGGCCAGCCCCGAATGTATTTAGCAGAGATCACCCGGTGCCACAGACAGGGTACAAATAAACACCGCCACAAGTATTTGGCATTAAGGGCTCTTCCAAATACCGCAGTGTCCTTTAAGCCCCAGCCCCCACATACCTTCGGCTTAGCCACTAAATCCCATCGAGCCAAGCATATAGATGTTCTATCCCGGCATCCAGACCAAATAAATCGCGTCACTCTGCTTTGTATCTGTTTAATGATAGCCCTCGGAATCCAGGATAGGGCGAACCAATATACTGGTATGCTCTCCAGAACAAATTTTGCTAAAATGAGTCTACCGCCTATAGATAAAAAACGGTGTCCCCATTGACCGATGCGAGTCTCAATCCGCTGAAGTAACCAGATCCAATCCTTTATCTGATAATTATTGGGCTTCAGAAAGAAACCAAGGTACCGGAAACCATGATCAAGGGGTAATATATCATATGCTAAATAATGTTGAAGATCCTCCAGTTCATCGGGTTCCCACATCGATTGATAAAATTGGGATTTCCTCGGACTTATACACATACCAGTAGCATTACAGAAAACATCAAGAGCATATTTATATGTCAGCCATTCATAGTGGTTAGGTATTTATTATGTGTAGAGTATGAAATAATTATTAGAAGGGATCCATAGTCTGCAGTTGTAATAATGTGTTTTTTTGAAATGGAGACATTTATGGTGTTGGTGTCGTACACATTTATAGGTTACTAATCTTTTGGTTAAGGTATATCCAATATGATTATTCGGTTTCAAGAAATTGTTGTTGTCGTCTATTTCTACTTTGGTCATTGTTGTGTGGCCTATATACATGCCAATCTATGCATTGAATTTTTTTATAGTTAATAATATGTTAGTGTTATTGTCTCGTTTGCCTTATGTTATTATTGTTTTAACCTTTTTGCACTAGGGTGATGTCTCATATATCTAATGTCTTCATTCTATATTATAAAAAAGGAGCAACGATGTTATAGCTTGGTATTGTGTTGTAATTTATTGGTTTGTATAAATTTGTTGTAATTTTTATGGTCGACTATGTTAATTAGTTATTTTTTGTTGTATTTTTGTTCCTTTTCTTTTATATGTGGTTATAAGTATATTTAGACTTAATTAAGGAACAATCATATTGTTATCTTTATTTTTAAAGAATCACTTCTTTATTTGGATGTTGTTAAATCCAAGCAGGAATCAATGATGAACATGATAACATATTAACATTATCTTAATGACCAGAAAGTCCATGTGATGACACTTATTATCCAACTTATTGTCAATGATGTCAAGTTTGTATGGTGTTTTGGTTCTCTTTGAAGTATGATAGATTGTGTCATCTTGTTTTATATAGTGCAATGGTGCATAGTATTTTTATATGGATTTTTTTAGGTTGACATGGATAAATGTATGTGTAAATATGGATGAATGCATGTGTACTAACGTTGAGTTTATTTACCGCCGAGCCCTACACTAACATTTCCAAATGATATGGGTCGCCCATTACTATCTTAATCATACTTAAGTGAGAATGTTTATTGATATAAAGGGGTTGCTATCTTAATCATACTTTAGTGAGAATGTTTATTGATATAAAGGGGTTACTATCTTAATCATACTTTAGTGAAAATGTTTATTGATATAAAGGGTTTTTGAGCTTGGAATTGACCTTGGGATAGTTAGTGTGATCCATTATTTGACCATCATAATCATGCGTACATATATGTTGAACCTATTATTATCGACCTATGAACTTAAGTGCGAGACATTAAGAAGGAATGTGAGGTATAAATTAGTACACGTCTAAATAAATAGATAATAATACGAGGAAATAATAATAACTATAGGTGGTGAAGAGAACATGTGTTATTTCATAAATGAAGAGAGTAATTGTTATTAAGACATAAATGTGACGTAAATGATAAAGAAAGGACACTTGCTATTAATGGAAAAAATATAAAGAGAAGATGACACTTTTTAAAACATGCATAGGTTTATAGAAATGACGAGACCTCTACTCCACTCTATAAATAAGCGTACTAGCTTGTGATGATTTAACACCAATAGATGCATTGAAAGTATGGATACAAAGAGTCTGAAGGTATATATAGATATGCTATGTTATTTAAATCTTTACTAAGTGAAGGGTGTAGAAATAGCTTGTGATGATTTAAAACCAATAGATGCATCGAAAGGATGGATAACAAGAGTCTAAGGTGTATATATATATCATGCATGGGTTTATAGAAATGACAAGACCTCTACTCCACTCTATAAATAAGCATACTAGCTTGCGATGATTTAACACCAATAGATGCATTGAAAGTATGGATACAAAGAGTCTTAAGGTATATATAGATATGCTATGTTATTTAAATCCTTACTAAGTGAAGGGTGTAGAAATAGCTTGTGATGGTATATATAGATATGCTATGTTATTTAAATCCTTACTAAGTGAAGGGTGTAGAAATAGCTTGTGATGATTTAAAACCAATAGATGCATCGAAAGGATGGATAACAAGAGTCTAAGGTATATATATATGCTATGTTATTTAAATCCTTACTAGGTGAAGGGTGTGGAAATAATCTTTTGGTTTTAGTTGTGTTAGCTTTTGGTTGCACCAAAAGTGTTTTCATCTAGCTAGGGGAGTGTTGGATGTGATGTGAAGGGTTTGTGGTTTTTTGTCCCTTTTGTTGTATTTTGGTTGAATTGCATTTGGAGAGCTTAGTGGCTACATAGTTGATTTTGGATTAATGCTAAAGAGGCCCAATTCTTGAGGTGGTAGTTGGCACACATGCATAAATTCAACATCTTCTACAATGGCACACTTGTTAAGGAGAATGGGTGCTTCAGACATGTGATGTAACCACTTTGGAGGAGGGTATTATAGACTTAGAGGTTCGGATGAATCCCTAGGAACATTGGATCCTCATTGCACATATCATGAGGAGGATTACTTGAATCGAGAAACCATTGTTGGAGGACAAACCATCTTGCTTAGAGGAATGCTTAACATGTGAACACCTAGTCTTGGAGGGCTCTCCACCTTATAGGTTGTACAAACCCTATTGTTCCATGTGGAATTTGTACTTAGTGTAACACTCCATTTGGGGCTTGTTGTTGACTTATCCTAATGTTTAATAGCAGACATGGTCCATATATTATTGTTGGCTTGCCTCACCTTATTATATATAAATGGAGGAGAGTGTCTTTGTTATCAATAACTACTATGTATCTTAGAGATTGATAGTTGGTGTGATGTTAACTATTTGCAGACTCTTTAAAGATCAAGTATTACTCTTGTAACAAGGATTAGTGCTTGTAGGATGCTATTGTTAGGGTTCCTTGGCTTGTGGGATGCTAGTTTTAGGGTTCCTTGGCTCATGGGATGCTAATCCCAGGGTTCCTTAGCTTGTGAGATGCAAGTGTTGAGTATTATATCTTGTAGGATCTATGTGTGTGAATATCCCTAATAGACTGTGTGATGGAAGTGAGAGATATTGGGGCTTCACAATTGACATGACATCAGTTTGTTTGGTAGCTCAACGAGTTAGCTTAGATCTTGGTAGAATGCCTTGCTTGGACTCTATATTGTTGACTAGGGTTTACAATGACTGTGGATTCTCTAGATAGTGTTTAGAATGATTGAAGAGTCCATACGTGGGATGGGCTTAAAGGACTTGTTGTACCAACTTGGTATGAGCTTAAAGGACTTGTTGTACCAACCTGGGATGAGCTAAGTAATTGTCAAAATCATGTATTGAGATAAATATTTCTCTAACAACTTTTGAAATTATCTATGATTGAAGTCTTTCAATTGTATACATTCTTGAGTTATCTTAGAAGTAGTGTTGAGCATATTTGATTTTTTTGCAGGGTTGTTGAAAAAATAAGTTTCGACGCTAAGGTGAAAAAATCAATCAAGTGGAAATGAGGAAATTTCATACTAAGCAAAATTTTCAGAATTTCTACATGGTATAAAAGCTTGGTATGTTGAAATTTCTTTCATGTGAAAGAGGAAATTGGATATTTTAGTGGGCATGCAACTCTAACATTGTTAATTAAATTCAATATGTTCTTGTGATAAGTACTTGTACCTAATGAGGGTTTGTTGTGTTGATTCCCTAGTTGCTCTAAGGATTGGAATGCGACTTCAACTGAGATAGGAGACTGATCTACTTGATTTGTTGGTTGAAATGTTATCTGATGTATCCTTCAAGATTTTCCAGGATGACCACTATCTATCTTAAAGGGTGCGATAGGTTCGAAGGTGCTTCCAACTTTACATCTTGGAATTATAGACTACAAGAGTTGTTGGAGGAGGTTGAGATTTAGGTGTTTGTTGAAGATGAGGTAACTATTGGAACCATTGATCCTGTTAAGTTGTCTTATTAAAGAAGAATTAATCAAATTCAAAGAGAAGCATTCTTGGTTTGGTGTGGAATATATGATCCCTTCAATGGCAGAGAATAAGATGACTAAGGAGATGTATGATGCTTTGATAGTTTTGTACGGAAGTGGGGACATTTATTTTAACATGTGCTTGATAAATAAGTTATGTGCTATCTACATGAGTGAAACATATATTATGTTAGTTAGTTGATGAAGGTCACATTGTAGAAATATCATTTTTCTATCATAAGGGTGAAGGTTATATCATGAAAACCCTTTGTCTAGGGTTTTATTCCCATGAGAAATTTATTACCTTTGAAAATATTTGAGATGACTTTGTGCATGAAGAATCAAATCCATAGATTTGTTAAGCTAAGAAGATTGAGGTAGAATACCTTGTCCTCATCGAGAGGATGAGGAAGGGAGGAAAGGGAGAACCACCAAGGAGGGTAAGATACATGAGTCCAGTTATTCAAACCAAGGTAAGAAGAATTTAATTCATGTGATGTGGAGGGATTGTGGTCCCCTATATACTTTATTATATTTTAGTTGGCTTACATTTGGAGAGCTTAATGGGTGTATGATTACCTTGGGATCAGTGATAGGGAGGTGCACTTCTTGTTGTGGTAGTTGACATACATGTTCTAGTTTGACATCTTCTATAATGGCACACTTGTGGAAGATAATGGGTGCTTAGGACATGTGGAGTGACCACCTTGATGGAGGGTGTTATAGAATTAGAGATTGGACATAGAGGCCTAGAATCTTTGGAGACATATTTCACATATGTTGAGGAATAATCCTTGAGTTGAGAAGCTGTTGGTGGAAGATTTATCATAAATATTAAAGGATCATTTAACACGTGGACACCTAGAATCAAAGAGCGCACCACCCATGGGGTGCACAAACCCTATTGTTCCAAGTGGTTTTCATTGTTAATGTAGTGCTCCACTTGGGGATTTTTTTCACTTAGGCTTAGGTTTACTTGTGGACTTAATCCATGTATTATTGTTGGCCTCCATTATAATAGTCTATATAAAGTGAGGAGAGCACCTTTGATGTCACATAACTACTTTGTTTCTAAGAGATTGATAGTTATGTGATGCTAGCTATTTGGATATTCTTGGAAGGTCATGCATTACTCTTCTAACAAGGATTAATATCTATGGGATTTTAACACTAGGGTTCCTTGGCTTTGTGAGATGTAAGTGTTTAGTATTGTGTGTTGGAGCTTGTGGGATGCAAATGTGTGAATATCATTGATATATTTTCTGATGTAAGTAATATAACTTTGGGTTTGATAGTGGATGTAATGTTGGCTTATTTGGAAGATCCAAGGATTGGATTGTATATCTTGGTGGGTTTTCTTGATTGGCCTTTGTATTGTTGGTTAGGGTTTGTAGTGATTATGTATGCCCTAAATAGGGTTTGGGATGCATTAGAGAGACCTTACTTGGAATGAGCTGAAAGGACTTGTTGTACCAGCTTAGGAAGAGATGAATAGTTTTCAAATCTATATATTGGCACATATCATTCCTTATAGGTTTTTGAAATGATTTATGCTTGAAGTCTCAATAGTATCTACATTCTTGATTTGACCTAGAAGTAGTGTTTTGTATATCTAAATATTATTGCAAGGCTATTGAAGAAGTTAGTTTTAATGCTAAGGATAAAAATATATGAAGTAGTTCCATGGCCTTATAGAAGTGAGGTGGAAATTTTAGATTAGGTATGTTTTAAAAATGTCTACATGGCATTACAGCTTGTAATTGAAAGCACTTGTGCCCGAGAAGGGTTTGTTAGGCTGGTGCCCTAGTTTTTCCAAGGATTGGAGTTATGATTTCACTTAGGATAATTTACTAATGTACTTGATTTGTCGGCTGATTTTTTTGTTTGAGGTGTTCTTTAATATTTGTAGGGATGATTTCTCTTGGTATTGGAGAGCATGACATGTTAGAAGGTGCTTCCAACTTTACACCTTGGAAGTATAAATTGCAAATGCTATTGGAGGAGGTTGAACTTTAGGTGTTTTTTGGGAATGAGGTCATTGTTGGACCTATTGGTCTTGCTTAATTGGTAAATTACAAGAAGTGTTAGATTTTTATCATTTGAGCTAGCAGTATCTTAGGATCTTTAACTGAGAGAATAACAAGCACAACAATCAAACATAAGAGACAATGAACACACAGTTTTTCCTCGGGGAAACCATAAAGGAGAAAGCTCTGCAACTTCCTCAAAGATAGAATCAACACCAAAAGCAAAACCCCAAAATAGTAAGATGATCTCCCGACAGCAGTAGTCTCTCTCTCTCTCTTGCCCCAACAACTTCTTCTCCCTCAGTTATGCGCTACAACTGAGTATGAGTGAATGTGTGATAAATAGAGAGGCTAACTCTCTATTTATACTAATTTTCGACTTGACAATAACTCACTAGGGATGACTTCTCTAGGAGAGTCTAATAACCCTATGGCCCCGCAACTGCGGGGACTTTAACCCTCGATCAATAGGAGGGTTACCCACAATGACTTGACATGACTTGTTTAAATTATTGAATCTCCCAATAGGAACATCCGGGCATGACATGACTCAAATACATTACAGACACTTCTCGAAATAAACATCAGGGTACAAGACATAAGATATACAGGTGAATACATTCCGAAGTTACAAATACATCAAAAAGAAGAAGGATTCCAAGGAAAAGAAAACCATTCTTGGTTCTGTGAAGGAATATTTGATCCATCACATTCTAGAGAAAAAAAGCCCAATGAGAACTACGATGCTTTGATAGATTTGTACCAGTGTTGGCATATTTATCACATGTGCTTGAGAATTAATATATCCACCCTTTGCACGAGTGTCACATATATTATGGCTAGTTACTTGATGAAGATAAAATATTTGAAATAATAGTTGGGTATTATTTAGTTTCCATGTGGTTGAATGTTGAACATGAGGAGTTGATTCCTATTGCACTGGATATATTTTATAAATCACAAAAACCTTTTATCTAGGGTATATTTCCTTTTGACAAGTTGGACACCTTGGAGAACCTTTGGGATAATTTTATGTAGATAGAAATAGAGTTAAAGACTAATTAATCCAAGAGATTGAAGTAGAATACCTTTTCCTCATCAAAAGGAATTTATGTAGGAATAAATAAGGTCAAACACTAGTTAATCCAAGGATATTGAAGTATAATACCTTTTTCTCATCAAGAGGACGAGGTATGGAGGCAAGAAAGGAGTGACGAGGAAGGGAAATAAATATGAGTCAAGTTTTGTGAACCAAGATTAGAAGGATGTAAGTAAAGTTAAATGTTTCAATTGAAATCATAAGGGGAATTTTTCCAAGATTTCCAAGATTCCTTTTGCCTTGCTCTCGCTACTTGGAAATGTCTTCTTTGTGTTTTTTCCTTTTGCACATCCTTTGCAGACACCGTCATGTTTTGTCTGCATTTTTGGAAGACCTTCAACAAGTTTGCTTGTAAGTGGTAGTGCCTTGTAACACACATGTGCAAGCCTTCTATGCCAAAGTTAATTTGGTTCTACTGAGTCATGAACCAAATCTTGTTCTGGTTGGCCGTTCAATTTGTATAGACCTCCTTCTTGTTCCCCAATCACTACTGCATCATCAAAAGCCTTTCCCTTTGGCCACATAAGAACTTGGCCATCTACAAAAGCAACCCTCATTACTTTTGCATCCAATGCAGATATGGAGAGGAGGTTCTTCTTTAGTCCTGGCACAAACAATACATATTTCATCTTCATAGACTTTCCAGAGTCTAGCTTATAGGAGGATTCACCACTACCTTTTATTGGATACTGGTAGTCATCCCCAAGTTTCACCTTGTGAGGTGAATCATGTTCAGAAAGTTTCATAAAGGATTCTTTGAATCCTGTCATATGTTTGGAAGCACCACTGTCTATAAGCCAATAATTTCTTCCATGTGAGACAGTTTTCGTGAGAGCGGACATCAACACATATTCTTCATCACTTGAAGAATCATCAGTACTTTCTGGTCTGATTCTCTTTATGGAAGGTTCATCATCCTCTGCAGCATGAGCATGATGTCTTCTCTTGTTTCCCCTTTTCTTGTGAGAGTTCCCTTTGTTTTTAGGACAATATTTGGATATGTGTCCTTTCTCATCACATGTGTAACATCTAATAATAGACAGATATCTTCTAGAGTGTGAATTATTACCTTTGGAGTGATGATGGTCCCTTCTGGTTTTCTTGGTGTGGACTGTGAGAGCTTGATCTTCACTTCCCATATTTTCTTCTCGAGCTGCTATCCGAGCTTCTTCTTGAGAGCATTCTTCCCATATTCTACTGAACTTGACTAGCTTATTTCTGGCACAGATCCCTTGAATGAAAGAGTCCCATGTCCTAGGGAGACCATTCAAGGTGGTCATCCCAATCTTTGCATTCTCCAGTTCTTCATCCACTGCTTCAAGTTGTTCTTTGATCTGAGAGACTCTTGTAAAGAAAGACTAGATGGTTTCCGCATTCTGGATCTTTACATTCTTCAATTGGTTTCTCATAGTCATCTTTTGATTTATGTTCTTCCCTTAAAATAGTTTGGTCAGGGCATTAAACATAACTGTGGGTGTCTTTAGGGAGGACACTTGTGGTATGAGGTGATCCTTGATTGAATCAGCAATAATCCTCTTAGCCATGACCAATTTATTCTTGTGTAAGGCCTTAGCCTCATCTCCCTCTGGAGCTGGAACCTCCTCATTGATATAGGAGTCCAACTCATTTTCTTCCAGGACCAGGGAGATCCTATACTTTCAGGTTCAGAAGTAATCAACTCCCTCAAGATTTTCATCAATCTTGGTATGACGAGACATCTTAACTGAGAACCTCAAATGGAAATACAAAATATCTATATCTTACCAGGTTATGATGTCAGATCTGGATCTGGAGCTGAATTTCTGCAGAGCTGGTTTAGGAGCAGATTAGGGTTTGAATTTCTCGGAGTTCTGTCGAACCAAAAGATTTGATCTCAATCTCTAAACTTCGATTTTGAGGAGGAGATCAATCCAGGCCTGGGTTCAATAAAAAATTCCACTTTTGTGGAAAGCCCTAATTTATGGCAGTAGTGTCGGGTCAAAAACTGAAAATGCTCAGAATCAGATTTTTCTTCGACAGAAAGATGCGCCCTGGAGAGGAGAGTCAGCCCAACCTTCTTTTGCTGAAAATCTGTGGAGAGAGATCCAAAAAGTAGGAATCCCTAGTTTCCGCAGCTGCATAATGTCTTCTTCTCAGGTTAGCTCTGATACCATGTTAGATTTTTATCATTTAAGCTAGCATTATCTTAGGATCTTTAATTGAGAGAATAACATGCACAACAATCAAACATAAGAGGCAATGAACACAAAGTTTTTCCTCGGGGAAACCATAAAGGAGAAAACCCCGCAACTTCCTCAGAGATAGAATCAACACCAAAAGGAAACCCCAAAACAGTAAGATGATCTCCCGAAAATAGTAGTCTCTCTCTCTGTTGCCCCAACAACTTTTTCTTTCTCAGTTATGCTCTACAACTGAGTGTGAGTGAATGTGTCATAAATAGAGAGGCTCACTCTCTATTTATACTAATTCCTGACTTGACAATAACTCACTAGGGACGACTTCTATAGGAGAGTCTAATAACCCTAGGGCCCTGCAACTGCGGGGACTTTAACCCTTGATCAATAGTAGGGTTACCCACAATGACTTGACATGACTTGTTTACATTATTGAATCTCTTGATAGGAACATCGGGGCATGACATGACTCAAATACATTACAGACACTTCCCAGAATAAACATCGGGGTACAAGACAAAAGATATACAGGTGAATACATTTCAAAGTTACAAATACATCAACAAGAAGAAGGATTCCAAGGAAAAGAAAACCATTCTTGATTCTGTGAAGGAATATTTGATCCATCACATTCTAGAGAAAAAAAAGCCTAATGAGAACTACGATGCTTTGATAGATTTGCACCAGTGTTGGCATATTTATCACATGTGCTTGAGAATTAATATATCGACCCTTTGCACGAGTGTCACATATATTATGGCTAGTTACTTGATGAAGATAAAATATTTGAAATAATAGTTGGGTATTATTTATTTTCCATGTGGTTGAATGTTGAACATGAGGAGTTGATTCCTATTGCACTGGATATATTTTATAAATCACAAAAACCTTTTATCTAGGGTATATTTCCTTGTGACAAGTTGGACATCTTTGAGAACCTTTGGGATAATTTTATGTAGATAGAAATAGAGTCAAAGAGTAATTAATCCAAGAGATTGAAGTAGAATACCTTTTCCTCATCAGAAGGAATTGATGTAGGAATAAATAAGGTCAAACACTAGTTAATCCAAGGATATTGAAGTATAATACCTTTTCCTCATCAAGAGGACGAGGTATGGAGGCAAGAAAGGAGTGACGAGGAAGGGAAAGAAATATGAGCCAAGTTTTGTGAACCAAGATTAGAAGGATGTAAGTAAAGTTAAATGTTTCAAGTGAAATCATAAGGGGAATTTTTCCAACCGTTGTTTAGAGAAGAAGAAAGGGAAAGCCAAGCCACATAAACATATTGAAATGAGTGTAGAGACTCTTATTTAAGTGGATGAGTTAACATCCTAGAAAATTGAGATTGCCTTCTCCATGATCTCTTGTCTTTTAACAAACATTTTGTCTAGTGTTAGATGGCATGTGGATGGTGGGGCATCCAGACATATGACTTATGATGTGAATATTTGTGTGATTAGGATCCATCTCTTTCTATGTTCCCCATCCCATTATAAGTGACAATGGTGGATATAGATGTTAACACCGATAAGGATTTGTGGTCCTCTAGATCATAAGTTTCTCCTTTAGTGATTAAAAGAAGCATTAAAGGTTGTTGATAATGAACCTAATCTAATAATTATTGATTCTAGTCCAAGGAAAAAATGAGACTTATATGGATATTTGAGTGAAGAAAGCCAAAGGGAGGATGCATCCTCACATTCTACTTTATCCCTCCATAAGATAATATGGTTTAATAAGGAATTATAGGATACATAAGAACATGTAGGAGCACCTAAAACTTTAGTTTGGAAAATTATTACTCTTAAGAGGTTTCCCAACCTCGTTGCATTAAATTATTCCATTTGTGAGCCTTGAAATATTGCAAAACAACTATGGAACGATGACATGATGGAGTAGAGTGATGTTGGGGAGATAATTCCATATTATTTTTGGGATCACTAATTCATTACAAGATTGCAACAAATTGGATTGATAGGTTATTTTAATTCAAATGGAGAAGATTGGTGTTGGAGAAAACACTTTCCTTGCTAACTGTAGTGTAAGATTTTGGTTGCTCCAAAAGTGTATTCACCTAGATAGGGGGTAACTTCATGTGATGTGGAGGGATTTTGTTCCCTTGACCTCTTTGTTTTAGTTTGGTTGACATACACTTGAAAGGATTATTGGGTGTATACTTACATATGGATAAATTCTATGGATGTGCACTTCTTAATGTGGTATTTGGCACACATGTGGCTATTGGACATCTTATAAAAGGGAGCACCTTTTGAGGATAATGGGAACTTAGGAAATGTGGAGCAACCATCAAATTGAACAAGAGTGTTATAGACTTGGAGGTTTGGAAATGGGGCCCTTGGATAATTGGAGCCACCTTGCATATATGTTGAGGAAGAATGCTTGAGTTGATAGAGGATGCAACATATTTCTTAAAGGAGAGCTTGTCATGTAAACATATAGACTTGGAGGGTGCACCAACTTGGGGGTAGTACAAACCCTATTGTGCCATGTGTCATTCAAGCTTAGTGTAGATATCCACTTAGGGATTTGTTGTCAACTAAACTTAGGGTTTACTAGTGGAGTTGATCCATGTATTGTTGTTTGCCTCTAGATTGTAGTCTATATAAAGTGAAGAGTGTGTCTTTATTATCAAAAATTAATTTGTATCATAAATATTATAGTTGATGTCATCCTAGATATTTGGCGAGTGTTGGAAGATCATGCATTACTCTTGAAACAATGATTAGTGTGTGTGGCATGCTAGCACTAGGGTTCCTTGGTTTGTCAGATACACATGTCGAGTATTGTAATTTGTGGTACACAAGTGTGATAATATCCTTGATTTCTTCAGTGATGCAACTAGGAGATATTGGTTTTTAATAATGAGTGTGATTTTGGCTTGTTTTGTAAGCTTAGATGTATTGGCTTGTAGAGTTTGGTGGGATGCCTTGATTGACTTTTATATTGCTAGTTAACGTTCATAGTGATTATGGATGCCTTTCCTATGGTTTGGGATGCATTGAAGAGTCCTTGCATGGGATGACCTAACTAATTTTTAGATTTATGTTATACCAAAATCCTGTCACCATCATGTGATAAGACATTTGACATACCTACTTGCCCTGAATCCTAGCTCTTGGAGTGGAAACCCACTAAATGTCAATCTTTCATGAAAATTCCCAGCATCGCACTTACTTTGTTAGCCAAAAGCGGTAATTTGTTCGCACCGCCTATCCCTTGTTATCCATAAGTGGTTCCACTGCTTATGGCCCTTAGCCCATAAGCGTTTCTTACCAGAACCGCTCTGTCATTGAAGGAGAAACGCGGTGCCCTGGGTAAAAAGGGAAAAAGAGAAGTTTCTCGAGGCTTCTAGATGATAAGCCTCATGTCCTCCCTTATCCTTACTACTGTGGGTTAGTTGAGCTCGAGATCCCTCATCCTAGGATCTTAGAGGCCACCTCACCCACTTATCTCTCAACCTACCCCATCCATTAAGCCTTATAAATACAAGCTTATGGCCATGGTTGAGGGGGATAAATCTTAAGGTATTGTTATGCTGTTGGATTGATCACTTGGTCCATACCATTGGAGAGCATAGAGAGAGCTAGAGTCGGAGTTTACGGGGATCAGAATGCTTGGTTTCATGGAGATGCATGTCAACACTAAGGCTTGGTTGTAAACTTCTTCATATTTCTATATTAATGCAAGTTGATTTCTGTCCCACATATATTGTTGTTGTTCGATTTCACATGTATGTTGTTAGATTCCTTAGTCACTAACATAGATCAGTAGATTATATTCTGGCTGCCTTGATCTGTTTGCGTGTTGAAGCTTATTGCAGGTACATAGGGTAACGATCAAAGCATTGCATTCCAGGTATCTACAGCGTCTAGGGAGAGTCTTCAACCTCTGTCCTCTATTTGTTCTGGATCTGAACCATTCAGACTAGTGGAACACCTTACTGTCCGCAGGAGGTGAAATATTCCAACTAACAAATCTGGCGACTCCGCTGGGGAATATAATTGTGTATTAGTTGTTCTGATCTTCCTCAGTCTACAACTCTTGTCCGAATCCAGGTTCCTTCTTCAACTCTCTTCAATTAGTTCTAATTTCTGACTTAGTCCATTTGGGCTTGAAACTTCCAGATCTGTTCAGATCTGAGTCATTTCGATCTTTTATGCTATGTTTCCATACTGAATTCAGTAGTGTTTACCTTGATCTAGTATTTTTCTGACTGGAACTTTCATTCTCTTTGTGTTTTGGTCATCTACAGGGAACCGCGCCTACGATGTGTACGAGGAGTGGTGCCACCGCCTGAACAGAGTGAGAAGTACGCGGTGCCACCGCCTGTATCCTGTTGGCGAGAAGCGGTGCTGGGACAGAACCGCCCTGTCAACACCAGAGAAGTGCGGTGCCAGGTAGGCATCATTCCAAGACCCTTTTTCCTCATTTTTTTTGTAAAAATTTGAGTTCTGTTGCTTTCAGTTTTGCTTATCAAACTTGTGCTACAGAATCTGATGCTTGTGGTTTGAGATTTTATGGTTTAATATTGATTTGAGTGGAAATTCAAAAGTTTGATTAGGTCTTTTGATTGTTCATCCGCTTCTATGCTTGTTGGTTGTGTTTACGAAGAGATTTCTTGTTTTCTGAAAAGCTTAGGGTGTTATTAAAATCTCTTTTCGTTTCTGCTACATAGACTAAAAGAAGAACACTAGATTAGCTTCTAGGTTTCATTTCTTATTTGCATAGTAAAATTCTTTTTCCTTCCTTTAAAAAAGATTTTTTTTTACTGAGACTAGGATATCATAATTGAGTGTTGAACATTGGTTTTTTGATTGGCTTTACAAGCTTTCAGGATCTTCATGTTCTTTCATCTCTTATGCATTTAGAACTATCTCGATCAAAATAAAAAATATGGTGGTTTTAAGTTAGATTTGATTATGTTTTGAGAAAATTGAAAAAGTAGAGTGCATTTGCATATAGGCGTGCTTCTTGTTTTTCTTTTAGGAAAAGAGATTCTTCCCCTTCTCATTTGCTTTCAGAAAGAAGAAATCAGTTTGGAAAAATATTGCTTGTCTTTGATTTGATGTTCATGAGTGTTGTTTGAAAGTATTTTTGGTTTTGAAACAAAAGGAAAATACTCTCTTTCCCTCCCGTAAGTAGGCATACTGAACGGTAAAGTGAAATTTTTGTTGCACTAGCATACTGCATGGTTTTACTTTTTTGTCAAAACATCATGCATTCACCTAACCGTACAAGTTAAAATTAATAGTAGTTATAGGATAAAATTTATGTATCAACTTGAGTGATAGGTTAGAGACATGTTCGGGCATCATTAAGTGTAGGAGCTGTCGTTATTTGTCAGCATTACATCCCGGGACTCGCGCGGTTCTTCCATGTACCATCGGTATATCGAATGTCCTTTCACATATCCTTGAGGTATATAGAAAGATACTTCATGTACTCGATTGTATATCCGAAGGCCCCTTGTGTACGGTTATGCATTAGACATCACTACTACCGATTCGAGCTCCCACGTACCTTGAGTATATCGGGAGACCCCACTAGGGTACCTTATCCATCTGAGAAAAGCCCTTTGGCCGTCTTGTTTGGAGCCATACACCGAAAACAACATTCAGGGAGATTACTACGCACATACCCTTGAGGTATATCACGAGTAGCACCTTCTTGACAATCCTAGTGAGAGACCTGACTTTTTGAACTCCTCTTATCATTTTAAGTATGCTTGTTTTAACCTATAGCTTGTGTAGGGAATTTTTTTTTGGTGTGTTTTCTAGATTTTTAGACCCTAGGTTAGTTAGGAACTGTACAAACTGGCTGAGTTAAGACAATCCAGAAGAGTACGGGGCTTGCCATTTGATTTTATTCCTAGTTCAGGAGAAAATCCTATGGAAGCTATCAACCAAGGAGCTACTACCACCTCCCAAGTGGGAGATAATGTGGTTGCGGAAAGTGGAGTACCATATTCTTCACACTCGCCTCCCTTGGTACAACAACCTTCTCGGGGAGCTTCCTCGTTCCATTCCCCCATGGAAGGACGTGTTGATGATATTGCCCGTCCGAATTTTGGTCCCAATGCTCCATTTTGGGACACCCCTGTAGGTCAGGCCATTGCCTCATTTGGCACCCGTGTAAACTCTCCTGAAGATGAAGAAGAATGTAGACAATACCATGCTGCCATTCTCCGTGCAAAGGAGATTGATAGGCAGATAGATGAACTTTTAGCCCCAACAGTATTACGATCCACATTTGTTCTTAGGGGATATCGTTTACTTGCCGATTCTATGAGAACCATTGAATCGATTATAGACCGTCCATTGACACCCCACAACCCAGGTCAAGATACCACCCCTACCACCTCTCAGGTTATGTCTATGTCTAATCTTCCCAAGTCTTCTGCACCTGAGATTCAATATTCAATTCCTGTTTCGTCTATACCTTCTAGTGCTGGGGGCAACCCCCGGCACAACCTACGTTATCTAACACCGAAATTGTCCCTAGTCAAGGACAGACCTCTAACATGGAACCATCTATAGTTTATGTCCCTCCCACCCATACTACTATTGTTAATCACCCATCTAGCTTAGGTCAACCCTCCGGGGCACAACCTGTAACCATTCAATCTTTTGGAGGTTATGGTTATCAAATACCTGTAGGTAATATTAATCATCCACCCAATCCTACAAGAATTCCATACCCTAGTAATGCTTTTACACCATGGGGGCAACCCAACTGGTCTTACATGCCAGCTATGGGGGGGATACCTATACATACTGCGGGAGGTGGCAAAGGACCACCTTATGGAGGTCCTCCCCCTGGGGGGCCTAATGGTCCTGGAGGATCTGGAAACTTTCCTCCTTATGGTCCTGGTGGCCCTAGTGGTCTTGGGGGACCTGGTGGCTTTCCTCCTTCTGGCCCTCCTCCTAGTGGTTATGGCAGCTTTGGAGGTTTACCTCTCGTTGGTGGCCCTGGAGGGTTTGGTGGTCTGCCTCCTAGTGATCCTAGTGGTCCCAGTGGTCCTGGTGGCCCTGGCGGTCCTAGCGGTCCTGATACTAGAAATAAACCCCCTGCAGGCGGATCTTCTGGTAGTTCTTCGTCACAGCAACCTGTTTATAAGTCCACTTATGGTCCTACTGGTAATTATATGCCATATTAATATTACCAGTATGTGCAGCCTAACCGACAGTTACCTTTCCTAGCAACTTTGGACTTACCTAATTTGTCCAAGTTGATTAATGACCCCATTCGACACAATCCCTCGTGGCCACCCATTCCGGTAAAGTTACCATCAGATATCCCGAACTTTGATGGGAAGCAAGGAGACGATCCGAAGAACCATGTGATGACATTCTATTTGTGGTGCTCTTCAAACTCCCTCATGGATGATTCCGCTCGGTTACGACTCTTTCAGTGCACTTTGATTGGTACAACTGCGAAGTGGTACATTGAACTCCCACAACATTCGTTTGTGGATTTTGGCTCGCTGGCAGCTGTGTTTCTCACACACTTTCAGCTCCCTATTCGTTATGAAACGGGTATTTATCTTTTAACCTCTCTGTGACAGAACACCTCCACCCACATTTCCAATCATATTCATGAGTGGAGAAGGCAGAGAAGGCTTATTAAGGCCCCTATTCTAGATCAGTTACTAGCTGATTGGTTCAACAAATCTTTGTTGCCTCCTATTGCCCGAGATGTGGCTATGGGCGGTGCCGTTACCGAAGAGCAGGATATTAGTCGAGATCAGTACCTAGACTTGGTCTATTCCCAGTCTGGAACCCTTTATGACCTGATTCCTCAAGCTCCTCACCCCAGCACTGATCCTGTTGAGCCACTAGTAGAAGTACCTGTTGATGGGATTTTTGGTTCAATCCAGTCCCCATCAACAGCGAAATCTTCCAAGCAAACCCAAACTGCCACCCCTACTCCTTTGACTCCCAAGGTTTCCACCGAGGTCAATTCCATTCAAAGTAATCAAGCCTCGGGTAATAATAAAAAGAAAGGTAAAAATCGAAATAAAAAACCTGGAAACCAACTGGAGACTCCAAGACCAACCAACAGTGATAACGACAAAGGGAAAAGGAAAGAAAAATATCCCTGTCTGCTATGTGGTGGTGACAATTTTTCAAAGGAGTGTCCTCGTCAAGATCAAATCTCCCAGTTTTTGAAGTCAAATCCCGCACCTACAGTACTTACGGATCCTTTTCCCTCTCAACAACAACTGATAGACCACATGTCTAATCAAGGTCACTCTAGTTCGTCAGAGGAAATTCGTATGATGTCCTCAGATACCATCCATCTACAAACTCGAAGTTAGAATTATGACAAACCCACGGATAAGAAAGAATATCAATCTTCTTCAGAGAAAATTCCTTCTACTGGTTCTCCTGAGTTCTCGTCTACTGTCCCCTTATCTATCGAGAAGACCACTCTCGACATGATTTTGCACCCACCTAAGAGTACTCTTTGGAAGGCAGTATTTAACCGTAATGCCCGAGCTTCTCAATTTTATAATGTGGTTGAAGATCTTGTTTAGGCACCTTGTGCAGTGTCTACCCTAGAAGTGCTCCAAATTTTCCCTACACAGCGCAAAAACCTGTTAACAGCATTAGGAGCTTTAGACCCGGATAACACCAACTTGATTCATTTCAATGTTGAGAACTATAAGTCTAGGTTACCACATAAAATTTCTTTTCAAGTCATTACGAAAGTAGTTGGAAAGAAATCTTTTCGAACGATACTAGATGATAATTCTATACGGAGCCTGCAAAGACCATAATGAGTGCTACCACTGTTGAAAAATAATAATATCTTCAGATAACAACTGATATGATAATTTTTTTGTAATCTCTCCAGAATACCTATTGGAAGACCATTTTAGAACATTAGGGCCTTCATCCAGGAATATTGATTTGTTATGGAGACCTATGATATAATCTAACCATTCAGTCCCCAAATTACCAAAGAGACCCAATTGAGAAGTTGTTATCCACCCATGAGGAGAAACATCACTAGCCAAAGGCTTAGAGATATGGTTCAATGTATAGAAGCCCTTACTGTGAAGGAAGAATAATAGTTCAGTTGATAACATGAACTTTAAGGGCCCCCAAATAATATGGTCTTCCCCCACACGAATAGCTCTGCCATTTCCAGTGACCCAAGCAAGCCAGAGCTCGCAGACACCAAAAGCCTCCAAAAAACCAGCCCAAAATTTAGAAATTCCTTTCTGAGGTTTCTTCCTACATCGAATTCATTGAACCAGTGAAATATTCTTGAAATATTTCACGTGGATAACTTTAGTCCGCAGACTATCGCCAACAATTTCCAGCCAAAGAATCCTAGCCCTTACTGCGAGAGAGAATTTAGGCACATTTTTCAAATCCCAACCCCCTTTTTCAATTGGAGTTGCAATAAATTCCCATTTAACTAAGTGATATTTGGACTTCTCATGATTACCTAACCAAATAAAATCATTAATTTTTTTTTTTTTTTTTTTTTTGATCTGAGAATTTTGCTTAAAGAGAACCAACAGACTGCTAAGTTTACTAAAACATATTTTTCCAAGATCATCCGCCCTCCGAGGGATAACCAATGCCAACACCAATGTTTTATTCTTTTATCAAATCTTTTCAATAACTAAATCCAATCTCAAGCTCTGTATCTGTTTGGTTTGATATAGTACCCAAGTAATTTGGTTCCATCGGATAGGGAATGAACCTGCACCTCAAAGAGTGAAATGATCTCTTCCCTTTTAACAAAACCTCCACCATCCTCTAAGAGAATATATTTTTGTATATTTATGGACATACCCGAGACATTACAGAATTCCATAACCATATCATGATAAAAAATCCATTGAATGTTAGATCCTGATCTGAAGATCAGGATATCATCTACAAATAGAAGGTGTGAAACAGATAGACTGCTACCGATCTTTATACCTTTTATATTACCTTCCAATTTTGCTTTGTTGATCATCATGCCGAGCCCGTCATTTACTATAAGGAAGAGTAAAGGATAGAGGGGGAAACCCTCTCGAAGCCCACTAGAGGTTGGAAAAAAGTATGTGGGGATACCGTTTACGAGAACAACATATGACAATGATGACAGACAACCCATAATCCATTTCATAACTCTAAAAGGATCAAGACCAATTTGAATTTAAATAAGTGAGAGGAAACCTCACTAAAAATAGCATAAGCTCCGTGTAAATTCAACTGTAGGGTAGAGGCTTTCAAATTTCTTTTTTTGATGTTGTGGAAGACTTCTTGGGCCACACCAATGAATTCCATAATCTTCCTTTTCTCCAAAAAATCAAACTGTTCAACTGTGATGCATCTGGACATAATATGTTTTAGTCTATTTGCAGTGATAATCAATATAACTTTATAAACAAAATTACAGAGCTAGATGGGATGAAAACCCCCTAGGTCCCTAGGAGAAGATTTTTTTGGAATCAGAACTAAAAAGGTGGAGTATATAGCTCCAGAGATCACACCCCTAACTCTAGATTCTTCTACTGCATAAAGAAAATCCAGACCCATAATGTCCAAGCATTCCAGAAATAGTTCCATGGTCCAACCATTCAGGCCAGGGATTTTCCAATGCGTAGAGGAATTTAAAGCTTGTTTTATCTTTCGCATTAGAACAGGAAGGAAAATCTCATCCCCGTCAGCCTCTGAAAAGAATCTGGGGAATTCTTTTATCACTTTTATTTGATCTCTTACTGAAATGCTACTACCTTCCTTGTAATTAGACTCGAAGTTAGAGTGAACCAACTGAGAAATATTCCCTAGTTCTAAAATCTGAAGTCCATCTTCATTTTTTAAGTCCCAAGTAGTGTTTATATTCTCGCGATGTTCGACATACTTATGGAAAAACATCGTGTTTTTATCACGTTCCTCCAGCCAAGTGATCCTACTTTTGATATCCGCATAATGCTCAATTGATCTTGTTTAAGATGAAACAAAGTGTCCATCTCCGACTGCACAGAAATCCCATTTCCAGCCTTTGAGGCAATTGAACCTTTTGTTCCTCAATGGAGCAGAGATCCTTTTTTTCCAATTCAGATCTTTTTTTTCTTCCAACTGATAACTTCTAATTTTAACTCTTTTAGTTTCTTAGTTAATAGCTCCATTGTAGAGTGTAAATCAGATTCAAGGGGATTAGACCAGACCCGTTTCACAAGATCCTTGAACTCCTTCACCTTCATCCATCCGTGGTTGAACTTGAATGGTCTTTTTAACTTATCACCCCTTTGCTCAAAATGATAAATACGGTGATAATAATCCGAGAATCTATTCGTATCAACCCAAGTTTTGTATTTATCCAACTTTTATAACAATGAGTTACTGAGGAGGAAACTATCCAACTGTTTTGCAATCCCATTTTCACCCAATCTTCCATTTCGCCTGGTTGGGAAAATTGGGAAAGGCTCAACATCCACCATTTCATCCTTCTCAAACATATATGCAAAGAAAGAGCTTAGTAAATCTTGTTTTGGTTTTTGCCCCCATATTTCATTCGCATACCAGGTAAAGTTTAAATCACTTGCAATCAACAAGTTTGGAATATTGAAGGTTCTCTCCACCTTGATCTTGTTCCAGAATTGTTCCGTGGAATGATACGGGTTGTATTTGTGCAATAAATTTATTTCTTCCGAGAAGTCAATGAGGCGACCTATTAAAGGGATACATGTAGATACAAATAAGGCCTTCAAAATTTCCTTTCTAGGGTCCCATGCTAGTAATAGACTTCCCGACAAGCCCACTGCATCAACTGATACCACCTCCCAATCATTCTTAACACTTAAAAAAGAAAGTACTTGCTTTAACCCCATAGACCACCGTTTCTTCAAAAAAAACTACATCAAGTTTAATACGATTGAGAAACTGCTGGAGGGCATTTTGTTTTTGGAGACCCCCCACTCCCCTAATATTGATAGATGTGCAAATCGTTTCCTAACCCTAGTTATGGATTTGATGCCTCTAATTGCCCTAGGATCAGATGAGGGATGGGACAAAATAGGTAATACCGAAGACGCAGGAGAGCATACTACTTTTTTATTTTCCGCGCACTTCTAGTTTTAATAAGGGAGAAATAATTTTGAAGACACCATTTATAACCCCCTGAGGGATTTTCCGAGAAGGATTACTTGCAAAGGAATTCAAGATTGGAAAATAATTGGCTGGAATATCCTGTGTAAGAATGGGTATAGGAACCCCAACAACCGAGATACTAGAAAAAGATTGCAATTGCACCTTGTTCAATGCATCTCTGTAAGTTGGAGAAGGAACACGATTCGAATAAGAACAGAGAATAGGGGAGTCCTTAGAGGCTGAAGGATATTCATTATTAACTATGTCGATACTAACCCTTGTATCTAAGACACCTACACCATATTTAGAGGTAATGATAGGTGAATGAACACATGTACCCAATTTTCGAACCCCACATGTACACCATAGGGGTATCCTTCCATATTTTTGAACAGGGACTACCCCAATTTCTATCTCTTGAGACATGTTTCCGTTCTGGCATTCCAAATTAATCATATCCTCCAGAGCTTTGTCCAACATATCAAGATTCCCACAAGCCTATGGTTTTATAGAGACTCCCTTATAAAACAAGGATTCCCCCGATAACAAGGATTCCCACACAGTGTCTCCATTTTCTTCCAAACTTTTAACATACCCAGATTCCATGGAATTTCAAGAAAAAACAAATGAAGGGTTTATTCTATGAAGCTTACCCAAAAAAGGTTGGTCCACCAGCAACGCAGGGGCTGAAGAAATAGGATCAGATCCCTTTGGGGCCAAAGGAGACACTTGATCTTTATCACTATAATCTTCAGATGACCAATCCTCAATGACCGATAACTCTCTATCGGAATTCAAGCTAGACGAAGAGCAATGTTTCTAAACATGCCCAATTTTCTTGCATTTTGAGCATCTGAATGGGATCCCCCAATAATCCAGAGTATGGGAGAAAGAATGGCCACACCATTCAATCCCTATCTTTTCAAGTAAACCTATGGAAATATCAATCTACACAAGGATCCATCCCATCCTCTTGTCAACCCCCAAAAGCATTTCTTTCTCCATAAGAATGAAACAAACGAGTTGATTTCCAATAGCTTCCAAGGCATCCTTGTTCCAGAAGATGAGAGGGAGTCCTGGGAGGAGAACCTATAGGTGCCGAAACTTAAGACCTTCAGTTGTAGGATCGAATTTATAGTGCCACCTCTTCAACATAAGGCTTCCATGCGCCTTCAACCATGGTATTTCGAGGGCATAAGAAGCATGGGATTGAATCCTAAATACAAACCCATACCAACCATTCTGGAAAACAAAAATAGTTGGTCTGTAACCAAGAATAGGGGCCCAAACCCTTAAGGCCCAGTCCTTAATGTCCCTACAAACTACTACCTTGTAATTGAATTTCCCAATCGGTCCCTTAATAGACATGCCAACCACCTCTTCAATACCAACCCCCCTACCCATGGTCATTTGATCTTCATCAAGCCGTAGTTTCCAGTGGAGAAACTTTCCTCTGTTAGTTTTCTTTATTGATTTGTTCCTGCCGACTTGAGCACCCGAACCAGCTCTACCATTCACCTTTAGTGGACTCACTTGAGAACAATAAGGATAAATCAAGTTGTGGGTTTTATCATCTTCAATTGAATTTATACTCGAAACCTCTGCCAAAGGATCCCCATTTTTCAGACAAATAGAACCTAACTTCTCTACATAAAAAACTTATTTTTTCTGCCACCATTATAGAATATTCAGTTCAGGGTAAAACTAATGAGGAAGAGGGGATACCAGGAGGATGACACGACTCCCCCAAAGGTCAACTTTGGCAATACAGGGATGACTCGTCCTTGGTCCAATCCCCTGGCAATAGTATTTAGTTGACCCTTGTGTTAGAGAAGAAAAGTTTTGTTTAAACCTTGGAATATGCCCAAGACACTGCAAAACCCCACCTGGAATTTTTCAAGGTAGAACGAGACACATACTTTTACCAGAAAAAAGAAAAAATTTACCCCCCCAAAGCCCTGACAACTAGGGATTAAACCCTAGGTTCAATGACTGAGACACTTCTTTTAACAGAAAAACCCTATAAAAAGAGAGACTTACCACCCACCGATAATGAGAGCCACACACAGACAAGGGCGCAACAAAATCGCAATCTGGAATATTTCAAGATAGAGCAAGTCACATGGTTTTATCGGGACGAAAAAATATTTTATCACCCTAAAGCTCTAACAACCTAAGATCAATTGGTGTGACACTTCTTCACTTTGACCATGAAGCCCTACCACTTCAACAATAAACCCTAACACACTCCATCCATAAAACCCTAACTCCCCTGCGAAGAAAACCACATCACCGTCTAAGAAAACCTACCACTTCGGTCATAAAACCCTAACACTCGGGCCAATAAGCCGTACAAACCTCAAATTCTTCAGCCCCAAGGGTTAGCTCAATTGGTAAGACGTGCGCACACTCTCTCGGTTCGGGGGGAGGTCACGAGTTCGAGCCTTGAGTCCTCTGGGGTTAGGCCTTCTGCTAGGATGACCGGTGGTTTACCACCTCTACCATCCACGAATGTGGGGAAGTATTGCTGAGTTTCCCGTGGATCTTTCCATCTAAAAACCTCAAATTCTTCACAATAAAACGGAGTTAAAATTAAAGGAAACATAAATGTGATTCTCATTATGAAACACTAAAAGACGGATCTTTAAAAAATGGTCTACCACCAAACAAATCCTATAACAAAACGTGCGTTACATTTTATAAAACTGACTTTTCCTTTTTCATTTAGAACTTGGTTTTGTGTACTACGAGTATATTATTTCTTATGCGTGATTGAAAATATTTAAATTACCACACAAGCGTGTTTCATGTATTTTTAAACAAGATGTTTTCCATATTAAAATACAAGTTATGACTTTTCCATCATTACAACTACATCACTATGCCAAAAAATTATGTTTATGTTATATATAAAAAAAACAAATTGGCGAGCTTAAAAATGCTTAATTCAAGTGGATAAAATATGTTACATCTCTAACATGTGTTGACTCATATACATATAAAGAAAGAAAGAAAGTAAACTTAGAATAAAATAAGAAGAATATATATTAAAATTAGATAAACATAAATATAATTATGGTTTTCGGAAAAGAAAAAAAACACAACTATGAAATATATTTATATTAAATTAAGCACTCCACTGTTGAATATTATTTAGCATTTGTTCCAATATGTTAATCCAATATATTATTTTACAAAACCAAAATTAAAGTAAAAATATTAATAGTTAAATCTTATTGATACTTTTCTTTATTGTTCTCTTTGTTAATTAGGTACACTTGTCATGGCTTAAAAGGTAAATACATTTTTTCAAAGGACAGAGTGCGCAGCCTGATCGCAGCTGCATGCAAATCTGAGGGAGATCGCAGCCTGCTCAGGAGGAAGGGCCTCGTTGACCAGCTAGCTCGGATCTGGTGCATCTGGCAGTCTGGGCCGAAGATCTTCATTTCTAGCTCCTGGTTGGATTTGATTGCTGAAACTGAGGCTTCTGTCCTCTCCCTAGACTCATGATTTGAAAGGCTGGATCGGATCTCTAAAGGGGTAGCCCGATGGCTGGGCTAGGCGGTGGTTCGTCGCCAGATCTCCGATCGGCTGCCTTTGACCAGTTAATCGCCACTCAAAATAAGAGATCTAGCCGAGGAGAACCTCCGAAGTTTGTTAAACGAATTGAAGATGTGCTAGAAGTTGCCCTCCCCCCGGAAGAAACCATTTCGGTAGCCCTCTCTCTGGCAGACAGAGCACTGATCGGGCAATTCACTGGGCTCTGGTCCTCGCAAAAAACTAATGATAGTTGGGTTCAAAGAAACTGGAGGCCACTGAACTCCAAAAATGTTGCGTCCTACTTCGTCGAAAGGGGCTACTTCCTGTTCGACTTCGAATCCAAGGAAGATAAAGAATTAATTTTCAAGAACAGGCCCTACTTCATGGGGCCACAAGGTCTCTACCTTAACGGATGGACCCCAGACTTCGATCCTGAAGCCGACACCCCCAAAGCCGTGCCAGTCTGGGTCAGACTCCCAAATCTCCCCATGCACTGTTAAGGTGAAAAAATCAATGAAGTGGAAATGAGGAAATTTCATACTAAGAAAAATTTTCAGAATTTCTACATGATATAAAAGCTTGGTATGTTGAAATTTCTTTCATGTGAAAGAGGAAATTGGATATTTTAGTGGGCATGCAACTCTAACATTGTTAATTAAATTCAATATGTTCTTGTGATAAGTACTTGTACCTAATGAGGGTTTGTTGTGTTGATTCCCTAGTTGCTGTAAGGATTGGAATGCAACTTCAACTGAGATAGGAGACTGATCTACTTGATTTGTTGGTTGAAATGTTATCTGATGTATCCTTCAAGATTTTCCAGGATGACCACTATCTATCTTAAAGGGTGCGATAGGTTCGAAGGTGCTTCCAACTTTACATCTTGGAATTATAGACTACAAGAGTTGTTGGAGGAGGTTGAGATTTAGGTGTTTGTTGAAGATGAGGTCACTATTGGAACCATTGATCCTGTTAAGTTGGCTTATTAAAGAAGAATTAATCAAATTCAAAGAGAAGCATTCTTGGTTTGGTGTGGAATATATGATCCCTTAAATGGCAGAGAATAAGATGACTAAGGAGATGTATGATGCTTTGATAGTTTTGTACGGAAGTGGGGACATTTCTTGTAACGTGTGCTTGAGAAATAAGTTATGTGCTATCTGCATGAGTGAAACATATATTATGTTAGTTACTTGATGAAGGTCACATTGTTGAAAGATCATTTTTCTATCATAAGGGTGAAGGTTATCTCATGAAAACCCTTTGTCTAGGGTTTTATTCCCATGAGAAATTTATTACCTTTGAAAAGATTTGAGATGAATTTGTGCATGAAGAATCAAATCCATAGATTTGTTAAGCTAAGAAGATTGAGGTAGAATACCTTGTCCTCATCGAGAGGATGAGGAAGGGAGGCAAGGGAGAACCACCAAGGAGGGTAAGATACATGAGTCAAGTTATTCAAAGCAAGGTAAGAAGAATTTAAGTCATGTGATGTGGAGGGATTGTGGTCCCCTATATACTTTATTATATTTTAGTTGGCTTACATTTGGAGAGCTTAATGGGTGTATGATTACCTTGGGATCAGTGATAGGGAGGTGCACTTCTTGTTGTGGTAGTTGACATACATGTTCTAGTTTGACATCTTCTATAATGGCACACTTGTGGAAGATAATGGGTGCTTAGGACATGTGGAGTAACCACCTTGATGGAGGGTGTTATAGAATTAGAGATTGGACATAGAGGCCTAGAATCTTTGGAGACATATTTCACATATGTTGAGGAATAATCCTTGAGTTGAGAAGCTGTTGGTGGAGGATTTATCATATTTATTAAAGGATCATTTAACACGTGGACACCTAGACTCAAAGAGCTCACCACCCATGGGGTGCACAAACCCTATTGTTCCAAGTGGTTTTCATTGTTAATGTAGTGCTCCACTTGGGGATTTTTTTCACTTAGGCTTAGGTTTACTTGTGGACTTAATCCATGTATTATTGTTGGCCTCCATTATAATATTCTATATAAAGTGAGGAGAGCGCCTTTGATGTCACAGAACTACTTTGCTTCTAAGAGATTGATAGTTATGTGATGCTAGCTATTTGGATATTCTTGGAAGGTCATGCATTACTCTTCTAACAAGGATTCATACCTGTGGGATTCTAACACTAGGGTTCCTTGGCTTTGTGAGATGCAAGTGTTTAGTATTGTGTGTTGGAGCTTGTGGGATGCAAATGTGTGAATATCATTGATATATTTTCTGATGTAAGTAAGATAACTTTGGGTTTGATAGTGGATGTAATGTTGGCTTATTTGGAAGATCCAAGGATTGGATTGTATATCTTGGTGGGTTTTCTTGATTGTCCTTTGTATTGTTGGTTAGGGTTTGTAGTGATTATGTATGCCCTAAATAGGGTTTGGGATGCATTATATAGACCTTACTTGGAATGAGATGAAATGACTTGTTGTACCAGCTTAGGAAGAGATGAATAGTTTTCAAATCTATCTATTGGCACATATCATTCCTTAAAGGTTTTTGAAATGATTTATGGTTGAAGTCTCAACAGTATCTACATTCTTGATTTGACCTAGAAGTAGTGTTTTGTATATCTAAAAATTATTGCAAGGCTATTGAAGAAGTTAGTTTTAATGCTAAGGATAAAAATATATGAAGTAGTTCCATGGCCTTATAGAAGTGAGGTTGAAATTTTAGATTAGATATGTTTTAAAAATGTCTACATGGCATCAAAGCTTGTAATTGAAAGCACTTGTACCTGAGAAGGGTTTGTTAGGTTGTTGCCCTAGTTTTTCCAAGGATTGGAGTTATGATTTCACTTAGGATAATTTACTAATGTACTTGATTTGTCGACTGATTTGTTGTTTGAGGTGTTCTTTAATATTTGTAGGGATGATTTCTCTTGGTATTAGAGAGCATGACAGGTTAGAAGGTGCTTCCAACTTTACACCTTGGAAGTATAAATTGCAAATGCTATTGGAGGAGGTTGAACTTTACGTGTTTTTTGGGAATGAGGTCATTGTTGGACCTATTGGTATTGCTTAATTGGTAAATTACAAGAAGTGTTAGATTTTTATCATTTGAGCTAGCATTATCTTAGGATCTTTAACTGAGAGAATAATAAGAAAAACAATCAAACATAAGAGACAATGAACACAAAGTTTTTCCTCGGGGAAACCATAAAGGAGAAAACCCCGCAACTTCCTCAGAGATAGAATCAGCACCAAAAGCAAAACCCCAAAACAGTAAGATGATCTCCTGACAACAGTAGTCTCTCTCTCTCTTGCCCCAGCAACTTCTTCTCTCTTAGTTATGCGCTACAACTGAGTGTGAGTGAATGTGTGATAAATAGAGAGGCACACTCTCTATTTATACTAATTCCCGACTTGACAATAACTCACTAGGGCCGACTTCTCTAGGAGAGTCTAATAACCCTAGGGCCCCGTAACTGCGGGGACTTTAACCCTTGATCAATAGGAGGTTTACCCACAATGAATTGACATGACTTGTTTACATTATTGAATTTCTTGATAGGAACATCGGGGCATGACATGACTCAAATACATTACAGACACTTCCCGGAATAAACATCGAGGTACAAGACAAAAGATATACAGGCGAATACATTCCGAAGTTACAAATACATCAACAAGAAGAAGGATTCCAAGGAAAAGAAAACCATTCTTGATTCTATGAAGGAATATTTGATCCATCACATTCTACAGAAAAAAAGCCTAATGAGAACTGTTGAAAATCAGACCTCTGTTCACTTACAGATTTTGTCAAACACTTCATAAACCATCAATATCACGCCTCAACAGTAAACCAAAATCAAGCACATTAATTAACCATTCAATGGAACTATCCTGTAGGCTGATATACTGTTTATAAAGCACATTTAGCAGCGCAAAAACATAAATAGCAGCAGACTGTAACACATTTAAAGACACAGTATTTTTGGTCAAATTAGACCCTGGAAAAACCCCACACTTTGGGGAAAACCAACAGGAGAGTAATTTTATTGTGGAGCTTCAGAAGAAAGTTTTACATGAAAATGTACATCACTAAATATTCAGCATTAATTTCACAGTACTTATCTCACAAGTACCACAGTCCAACAACTCGAAAACAACACCAAACTTTGGAACTAGTGCCCACTACACTTTACGACCCTCTCTCTATCTTTATCTCAGCAATGTACCACGATTTTTGTGCACCCACTGCTTCAGCACTACTGCTGTACTGTACAGGTACACTGTCTGGCTTCTCTCAGCAGTTAACTACTCCAGTTTCAGCAACAAAAACTCTTCCTCGGTATCTATGCCAACATATGACAGTACGGACACCACTCTACAGCAGTACGGCCACCTTCAACAGCAGCTGTACGACCAGTATTAATGTCTAATTTTTCTTGGGAAGCGTGCTCACTTTCTACCTTCAAAGGTGTGCCCCTTTCAATGCTGTACAAACTGCATTTAACTCAGCAGTCATTCTGGAAGTGCGTGCCCCTCTTCTCATCTGGAAAAGCGCCCTTCTTGTCTTCTATCTCAGCTCCACTGCTCCAAAATACCTCTCTTGAAATTTGTGCCCACAAGGAAATAGCTCTCTCCTCTTGAAAATCGAGCCTCTTCCTTTTCTCACCAAAAATCTCTTTTGGATATGTGCCAAAATGAAGTCTCAGCACTTTTATTTACCCTATTAGGGTTATTCTCATGACTTTTCAGCTTCAACGGTCGAGATTATATCTTGGCCAAGAGATCTATGGCTGGGATCTAATCTTTCACTCACTTAAATCTCCTAAGTGAACTTTACAATAAATTTTTCTTTTTTTGAAAAGTCACATCACCCTAAATATTTAAAAGTACACTTTATGACTTAAAGTCACTTTAAAAACATAATAAAGTGAAACTCACTTTTAAATCATAAAGTCACATAAAAAAGGTACTTTAATAAAAAATACATTACTAAAGTCACTTTTCGAATATAAATGAGACTCCATAGTTAATGACCCCTGCACCTAGGCACCTGATGCAGGATTGCCATCGAGCTATTAAAAACTAACACTCCCTCTTAGCGAGGGAGGTACTACTGTCATCAGCTCCACCTGGATCTCTCCCTCCAATAACTGAAGCTCCCTCTGAATCTGAATTCCTATCAGATCTCTGCACTGGAACAACTGCTGAAGGTCTCCGTCTGACAACTCTGAACTGAGAATTCTCCTCACTCTCCTGCTCATCCTGAAGAACCATCTCATACCAACTCTGTTTCCTCATAGAGTTGGATGAATCCTCCATACTAACAGCCACTGAGTCTGATCTCTCACCAGGCTCACCATCCACCGGATGACCCAAAACTCGGTACATCCGACTATCACGGATTCCAAGCAAACTCGCTGCACCCAGGCCCCCACTCACCGGATATACATAAACATTCCCACTCACATGAAGAACCGCATATCCGTCATCCTCCAAAGCTGAAACTGAGACCAAGTTCCTCTTCAGCTCTGGAACAAACAACACATCG
>LPNX010077235.1:37545-268106 GCA_001517045.1 Pseudotsuga menziesii
ACTAGATCGGGATCAGGAATCACCTCACCAACTGCACTCAATTCATCTTTTATCTGTCTGAGTCTAGTGAGGTAAGAGGATACATTCTCACCTCTCACCATCTTAGTGCCATGAAGCTTATCTTTTAGGGCCATTTTACGATTTTCATTCTTGTTCTCATACAAACTTTTTAAAGTATCCCACATCCCCTTAGCAGTTAGTTTCTCTGCCAAATGTGGGATGAGGTGATCTTTAACACCATCCAGAAATAGTCTCTGCGTTCTGGCCTTCTTCACCTCATGTATGTCAAGGGCTATAGGATCAGCTGCGGGAGGAGCCACTGTGGTACTAACAAAGGCCCATAACTTGTTTTCCTTGAGAACAGCTGTCATCCGTGCTTTCCACTGTAAGTAGTTGGAAATCCCTTCCAACCTATCTTCATACCGGATGCAAGCCATCATTCTCTTCTGCTCTTTTTCCAGCAAGGCACACTCTATCTTCTTTGACCAAAAATATCAGCTGTATTGAACCAGCACTTCTCTGCTCACTCTCAGCAAAATTTTTTTTACAGACAACTGTTACTTCACATGCACTAGTATCTTAAAAAAATCAGCACTTCTCTGCTGCCCAACAGTCTACTGAACTCTCAGAGCCCCAGCTCTGATACCATGTTGAAAATCAGACCTCTGTTCACTTACAGATTTTGTCAAACACTTCATAAACCATCAATATCAGGCCTCAACAGTAAACCACAATCAAGCACATTAATTAACCATTCAATGGAACTATCCTGTAGGCTGATATACTGTTTATAAAGCACATTTAGCAGCGCAAAAACATAAATAGCAGCAGACTGTAACACATTTAAAGACACAGTATTTTTGGTCAAATTAGACCCTGGAAAAACCCCACACTTTGGGGAAAACCAACAAGAGAGTAATTTTATTGTGGAGATTCAGAAGAAAGTTTTACATGAAAATGTACAGCACTAAATATTCAGCATTAATTTCACGGTACTTATCTCACAAGTACCACAGTCCAACAGCTCGAAAACAGCATCAAACTTTGGAACCAGTGCCCACTACACTGTACGGCCCTCTCTCTGTCTTTATCTCAGCAATGTACCACGATTTCTGTGCACCCACTGCTTCAGCACTACTGCTGTACTGTACAGGTACACTGTACGGCCTCTCTCAGCAGTTAACTACTCCAGTTTCAGCAACAAAAACTCTTCCTCGGTATCTATGCCAACATATGATAGTACGGACACCACTCTAGAGCAGTACGACCACCTTCAACAGCAGCTGTACGACCAGTATTAATGTCTGATTTTTCTTGGGAAGTGTGCTCACTTTCTACCTTCAAAAGTGTGCCCCTTTCAATGCTGTACAAACTGCATTTAACTCAGCAGTCATTCTGGAAGTGCATGCCCCTCTTCTCATCTGGAAAAGCGCCCTTCTTGTCTTCTATCTCAGCTCCACTCCTCCAAAATACCTCTCTTGAAATTTGTGCCCACAAGGAAATAGCTCTCTCCTCTTGAAAATCGAGCCTCTTCCTTTTCTCACCAAAACTCTCTTTTGGATATGTGCCAAAATGAAGTCTCAGCACTTTTATTTACCCTATTAGGGTTATTCTCATGACTTTTCAGCTTCAAGGGTCGAGATTAGATCTTGGCCAAGAGATCTATGGCTGGGATCTAATCTTTCACTCACTTAAATCTCCTAAGTGAACTTTACAATAAATTTTTCTTTTTTTGAAAAGTCACATCACCCTAAATATTTAAAAGTACACTTTATGACTTAAAGTCACTTTAAGAACATAATAAAGTGAAACTCACTTTTAAATCATAAAGTCACGTCAAAAAGGTACTTTAATAAAAAATACATTACTAAAGTCACTTTTCGAATATAAATGAGACTCCATAGTTAATGACCCCTGCACCTAGGCACCTGATGCAGGAGTGCCACCGCGCTATTAAAAACTAACAAGAACTACGATGCTTTGATAGATTTGTACTAGTGTTGGCATATTTATCACATGTGCTTGAGAATTAATATATCCACCCTTTGCACGAGTGTCACATATATTATGGCTAGTTGCTTGATGAAGATAAAATATTTGAAATAATAGTTGGGTATTATTTAGTTTCCATGTGGTTGAATGTTGAACATGAGGAGTTGATTCCTATTGCACTGGATATATTTTATAAATCACAAAAACCTTTTATCTAGGGTATATTTCCTTGTGACAAGTTGGACACCTTTGAGAACCTTTGGGATAATTTTATGTAGATAGAAATAGAGTCAAATACTAATTAATCCAAGAGATTGAAGTAGAATACCTTTTCCTCATCAGAAGGAATTTATATAGGAATAAATAAGGTCAAACACTAGTTAATCCAAGGATATTGAATAATAATACCTTTTCCTCATCAAGAGGACGAGGTATGGAGGCAAGAAAGGAGTGACGAGGAAGGGAAATAAATATGAGTCAAGTTTTGTGAACCAAGATTAGAAGGATGTAAGTAAAGTTAAATGTTTCAAGTGAAATCATAAGGGGATTTTTTCCAAGATTTCCAAGATTCCTTTTTCCTTGCTCTCGCTACTTGGAAATGTCTTCTTTGTGTTCTTTCCTTTTGCACATCCTTTGCAGACACCATCATGTTTTGTCTGCATTTCTGGAAGATCTTCAACAACTTTGCTTGCAAGTGGTAGTTCCCCGCAATGCACATGTGCAAGCCTTCTATGCCAAAGTTCATTTGGTTCTACTGAGTCATGAACCAAAGCTTGTTCTGGTTGGTCGTTCAATTTGTATAGACCCCCTTCTTGTTCCCCAATCACTATTGCATCATCAAAAGTCTTTCCATTTGGCCACATAAGAACTTGGCCATCTACAAAAGCAACCCTCATTCCTTTTCATCCAATGCAGATATGGAGAGGCGGTTCTTCTTTAGTCCTGGTACAAACAATACATATTTAATCTTCGTAGACTTTCCAGCGTCTATCTTATAGGAGGATTCACCATTGCCTTTTATTGGATACTGGTAGTCATCCCCAAGTTTCACCTTGTGAGGTGAATCATGTTCAGATAGTTTTACAAAGGATTATTTGAATCCCGTCATATGTTTGGAAGCACCACTGTCTATAAGCTAATAATTGCTTCCATGTGAGACAGTTCCCATGAGAGTGACATCAACACATATTCTTCATCACTTGAAGAATCATCAATTTCTTGTCTGATTCTCTTTGTGGAAGGTTCATCATCCTCTACAGCATGAGCATGATGTATTCTCTTGTTTCCCCTTTTCTTGTGAGAGTTCCCTTTGTTTTTATGACAATATTTGGATATGTGTCCTTTCTCATCACATGTGTAACATCTAATAGTAGACAGATCTCTTCTAGAGTGTGAATTCTTACCTTTGGTGTGATGATGGTCCCTTCTAGTTTTCTTGGTGTGGACTGTGAGAGCTTGATCTTCACTTCCCATATTTTCTTCTCGAGCTGCTATTCGAGCTTCTTCTTGAGAGAATTCTTCCCATAGTCTTCTGAACTTGACTAGCTTCTTTCTGGCACAGATCCCTTGAATGAAAGAGTCCCATGTCCTAGGGAGACCATTCAAGGTGGTCATCACAATCTATGCATTCTCCAGTTCTTCATCCACTGCTTCAAGTTGTTCTTTGATCTGAGAGACTCTTGTAAAGTAAGACTGGATGGTTTCCGCATTCTGGATCTTTACATTCTTCAATTGGTTTCTCATAGTTATCTTCTGATTTATGTTCTTACCTTCAAACAGTTTGGTCAGGGCATCAAACATAATTGTGGGTGTCTTTAGGGAGGACACTTTTGGTATGAGGTGATCCTTGATTGAATCAGCAATAATCCTCTTAGCCATGACCAATTTCTTCTTGTGTAAGGCCTTAGCCTCATCTCCCTCTGGAACTGGAACCTCCTCATTGATATAGGAGTCCAACTCATTTTCTTCCAGGACTAGGGAGATCCTATACTTTCAGGCTCGGAAGTTATCAACTCCCTCAAGCTTTTCATCAAGCTTGGTATGATGAGACATCTTAACTAAGAACCTCAGATGGAAATAAAAAATATTTAGATCTTACTAGGTTATGATGTCAAATCTGGATTTGGAGCTGAATTTCTGCAGAGCTGGTTTAGGAGCAGATTAGGGTTTGACTTTCTCGAAGTTCTGTCCAACCAAAATCTTTGATCTCGATCTCTAAACTTCGATTTTGAGGAGGAGATCAATCCAGGCCTGGGCTCACTCAAAATTCCACTTTTGCGGAAAGCCCTAATTTCTGGCAGTAGTGTTGGGTCAAAAAATGAAAATGCTCAGAATCAAATTTTGCTTCAACAGAAAGATGCACCCTGGAGAGGAGAGTCAGCCCAACCTTATTTTGCTGAAAATTTGTGGAGAGAGATCCAAAATGTAGGAAGCCCTAGTTTCTACAGCTGCACAATGTCTTCTTCTCATGTTAGCTCTGATACCATGTTAGATTTTTATCATTTAAGCTAGCATTATCTTAGGATCTTTAACTGAGAGAATAACAAGCACAACAATCAAACATAAGAGACAATGAACACAAAGTTTTTCCTTGGGGAAACCATAAAGGAGAAAGCCCCACAAATTCCTCAGAGATAGAATCAACACCAAAAGAAAAACCCCAAAACAGTAAGATGATCTCCCGACAGCAGTAGTCTCTCTCTCTCCTGCCCCATCAACTTTTTCTCTCTTAGTTATGCGCTACAACTGAGTGTGAGTGAATGTGTGATAAATAGAGAGGATCACTCTCTATTTATACTAATTCCCGACTTGACAATAACTCACTAGGGACAACTTCTCTAGGAGAGTCTAATAACCCTAGGGCGCCGCAACTGCGGGGACTTTAACCCTTGATCAATAGGAGGGTTACCCACAATGACTTGACATGACTTGTTTACATTATTGAATCTCTCGATAGGAACATCGGGGCATGACATGACTCAAATACATTACAGACACTTCCTGGAATAAACATCGGGGTACAAGACGAAAGATATACAGGTGAATACATTCCGAAGTTACAAATACATCAACAAGAAGAAGGATTCCAAGGAAAAGAAAACCATTCTTGATTCTGTGAAGGAATATTTGATCCATCACATTCTAGAGAAAAAAAAAGCCTAATGAGAACTACGATGCTTTGATAGATTTGTACCAGTGTTGGCATATTTATCACATGTGCTTGAGAATTAATATATCGATCCTTTGCACGAGTGTCACATATATTATGGCTAGTTACTTGATGAAGATAAAATCTTTGAAATAATAGTTGGGTATTATTTAGTTTCCATGTGGTTGAATGTTGAACATGAGGAGTTGATTCCTATTGCACTGGATATATTTTATAAATCACAAAAACCTTTTATCTAGGGTATATTTCCTTGTGACAAGTTGGACATCTTTGAGAACCTTTGGGATAATTTTATGTAGATAGAAATAGAGTCAAAGACTAATTAACCCAAGAGATTTATGTAGAATACCTTTTCCTCATCAGAAGGAATTTATGTAGGAATAAATAAGGTCAAACACTAGTTAATCCAAGGATATCGAAGTATAATACCTTTTCCTCATCAAGAGGACGAGGTATGGAGGCAAGAAAGGAGTGACGAGGAAGGGAAAGAAATACGAGCCAAGTTTTGCGAACCAGGATTAGAAGGATGTAAGTAAAGTTAAATATTTCAAGTGAAATCATAAGGGAAATTTTTCCAACCGTTGTTTAGAGAACAAGAAAGGGAAAGCCAGGCCACATAAACATATTGAAATGAGTGTAGAGATTCTTATTGAAGTGGATGAGTTAGCATCCTAGAAAATTGAGATTGCCTTCTCCATGATCTCTTCTCTTTTAACCAACATTTTGTCTAGTGTTAGATGGCATGTGGATGGTGGGGCATCTAGACATATTACTTATGATGTGAATATTTGTGTGATTAGGATTCATCTCTTTCTATGTTCCCCATCCCATTATAAGTGACAATGGTGGATAGAGATGTGAACACCGATGATGATTTGTGGTCCTCCAGATCATAAGTTTCTCCTTTATTGATTAAAAGAAGCAGTAAAGGTTGTTGATATTGAACCTAATCTAATAATTATTCATTCCAGTCCAAGGAAAAAATGAGACTTATATGGATACTTGAGTGAAGAAAGCCAAAGGGAGGATTGTCATTGTATTATTGTTGTATCTCCTTTGGGATATGTTATTGATGTACTTGGTCATGTAAACGTACTTGAAAGAATCAATGTAACCCTTATGTTATAAGTCGGGTTAGTAGTACCCACACAAATATTATATAAATTTTATTTTGTGTCTCCCTAGCTAAGTCGACCCTATTTAGAGAAACATGTTGACATAGTTAAGTAAAAATTTCACTCACTTGATGAGTATAAATACAGAGGGTGCTCCTCTCATTTTCACACACCTCACATTCAAGAAATGGTGCATGAGAAAGAAGAAGAGACACATTGGAGAAGAGAAGAAGCTTATATTGTCTTTGGGTTTTATCTTATCTTTTTTGGAATTGAACTTGGTGATGGAATCTATACTAAAGAAGTTGTTGGGTTTTATCCCTTGCGGTTTCCTAGGATAAATCTTTGTGTTCTTTTGTGTTGTTGTGATTGTCTTTCTTTTAATGATATTAATGATATGGTTATGATGAAATGATGCTAATTATTTAAATTTCTTGTATAACCATTAAAATTATAACATGGTACCAGAGACACCATGAAATAGTCTTTGTGCAACCATAACACTGCTACTATTGCAACTGTAAGTGATTAGGGCTTCATACTTGAAACACTAGGATACAAATTATAGTCATATAAAAAATTTCGCTAGGTGATGTTCTAGGATTTGAAACTAGGAAATGTCGAAGATGAAATGTTTATGTACCTTATGTGTGAGTTTCAACCTCATAATCACTATACTTTAGCAGACATGACCCATGCAAATCATGGTTCCAACCTTTTCCAGAATTCATTTTTAAACAGGTGACCTAGGGAGAAACGCTATATCTAGGGATAGGAATATACAAATCAAATTTCGTAAGATTTTCCAGAAAGGGAATGAACTTTAGTTTATCTGGTGTGAGTTTTAGAACCCACAGTTGAAACAGTGACACATGGAAGTCCTTACAATTTCTTTATATTGAACTAGTCCATAAACATGTCACCTTGGAAAACTTAGCATAAGTTCCACTTGGTGAATACATTATTTCTCTAACATATGGTGTTGTAAAGAGGATAGATGATAATACCTTAGAATGAATTTTTAGACCTTGAGGATCATATATTTCGGATATACATCAGAGTTCAAATCAGTCAATTCAATAGAATAAAATATAGAAACTAGGACATAAGATATTTTGCAGTTCTGTCCACAAATTTGGGCAAATGAGTATACTGATTAATTCTACTTAAGGAAGCACATATTTCTATCCAATCAAATATTTAGGTCACCAAGGTTGAAAAATTGGGGTTTCTCTGTCAAAACCTAGGTCCGCTAGAAGTAGTTTCCCTGAAAAGCATTGAAGCAAGCATCCACAGGAAACACTCCTATTAGTAAGTATTATTATATTTATTTTGATTCGAGGATCTCTTTATATCAAGATGACAAGCCATACCAAGCTTCAGGATAATATTAAAGGAGCTGATAACTTTTGGGAATGGAAGTATATAGTACTTCTCATACTAGAAGAGGATGAATTGGAAAACTATGTAAAGTAAGAAGTTGCATATCCAGAGGGAGATGAGGACAAAGCTAAGCACAAGAAGAAATTGGACAAAACCAAGAGGATTATTTAAACTCTATCAAGGACCTAACTCAAGGGTGTAAATATATATATGTTAGAAAGCATTCAACCTTACATCGCAAGGGTCTCATAGATCACGAAACAACTAGAAGCTATTGGAGACAATTTCAAAGAAGAAGAAGTGGTGATGAATACATTGAATGGTATTCCAATATCACGGGAATTATTCATTCAAGGAATTATCTCTATAACGAAGCTCACCAAATACAATAGACTATGGAAGGAATGCATGCAAGAAGAATATCGATGGGTGAAGATGACAATCAATCCTGTTATAAGTTATAACGATTCTTGTAGTTTTCCTGTGGGGTGATCCTATCCAAGATGGTAGAGGAAGGGAAACTGAAGTCACAACCTACGATATCCAATACCTATGAAAGAACTTAGATGTCACACCAGTTGAAGACATCGACACTTTATACTTTAGTGAATATATTAAGCCCAGGGGGTGTCCCTATAACCAATATGACCCTAAAACAAGGAATGCGAGTGAATAACCTAGGGAAAATTGATTATATCTCTTATTATTATATTTAATTAGAGTTTTGCACCGTTTCTAAGAGATTTCGAGTGTTCGTATGAAAAGCCCCAATTTACCCTAGGGCTTTAAGCATGGAAAATTGAATATAGGGATAAATGGTGAAATTAAGTGAAATTGGACATTTTAATTGATTTCTAGGTGTAAGATAAGGAGCTTGGAGGTGAAACTAGCAATGTCCAGTTTGTAGATATGAAAATACCCACTCCTCCCAAGGAGGGTGTCTTCCCCTAAGAGGCAGATCAATGCGTTAGGTGGGAAAATAGAGTTCGATGATCATGAAAATTTAGAATTAGGGGTTTTATTTTTATTCCAAAGTGGGTTTCAAGTTTTATATCTTGCCGCAATCTAGAACCTACAAATCGAAGAAATGAGGGTTTGATGAAAGGAAAATGCAGCCCTAATTAGATACTGAGAAAAATGATAGATATTACCTGGGAGAAACATACCTTATTTTTTTGAGGATGAATGTTGAGGTGAAGAAGATTATTTTCGATAGATCAAGTGAAGGAATGATGAAAATCCAACTTTGTTGAAAACACCCAAGGAAGCCAAATGCACTCTCTCTCGTACCAAGCTAAGTAAATAACAATGAGAATGGAAAGAAAAATGACAAATGCTAACGAGAAGTAAACAAATAAAAGAGTAAGAAATTGTAAGATATAAATACTCCGTGTATCCACCATATCTCTCACAAAGTGGTATCACGCATCAATATGCTCCATTTTAGTATGATAAGCATGGTTCTTTTCTATAAATATTGCACTCTGACTGTCGCAATACGACCTTACACATTTTTGTAGAAACTAAATACTTGAACAAAATGTCTGCAGTCGTGCAACTTATTTATTTGCATGGGTGGATGCCATGTATCAACTTCTGTACTTGAGAGTGAAACTACAACCTGTCACTTACTCATCCAATTGATAGCTCCTCCAAATAGGTTAGACACATAACCACTTGTAGATATTCTATGATGAGGATCTCTAGCCGATTTTGCATCAACAAATCCCTGTACATTTATGACTCTATCTAGTCCAGATATTACTCCATATCAGATTACATAATCTGTGGTACCATGCCAATACCTAAAGACCCTATTTAAAAATTTGTAGTTCTCCTTTCCTAGTTTTGACATATATCTCCTCAAAACTCTCACTGCACGAGCAATGTCCAGCTTGGTACATATCATTGATACATCAAATTACCAACACAAATAGCATAGGGAATCCTAACATGTCTTCTTCCTTTTCTTGTGTATTAGGACACTAGTCTACATATAAATTTACACCTAAAAGAATAGATAACTTGTCCGATTTACTTTCTTGTATGCTAAATCGCTGCAATATCGTCTGCACATTTTTTCTCCGATTCAACCGGTGTTTCCTATTTGCACGATCTATTTTAATATCCATTTCCAGTATGAAGTTATCACCACCAAGATCCTTTAGGATAGTTGTGGATTCACCTACTTTATAACTTTCATCTTACTTTCAATCAACAACATCATATCATCAACATACAATACTATATTAATGAAGTGATCACTAACCTGCTTGGGATATGCACAATGATCAACCTTTATTCTAACAAACCCAAATCTAGGGATGCATGTGTTGAAATTTTGGTACCAAATCCTTAGATATTGCTTTAGACCATAAAATATATTCTTTAGTTTGTAGGCCAACTCTTTCCAAGTTCTAGTTACGCTAAAACCTTTTGGTTGTTTCATTTGGATTTCTTCTTCAAGATCCCCATGTAGGAATGTTGTCTTCACATCCATCTGCTCTTATTTAAGACCAAAAGAAGCATTAGAAGAAAGGAGGAATCTAATAAAATTTAATTTAGAAACCAACGAAAAAAATTAACCAAAATAAATTCCCTCTATCTTGCCAAAATCCCTTTTCTACTCAACAATATTTTTACTTCCAGACTTTACCTTCTGCATTCAACGTCTTCTTAAACAACCGTTTTCTACCAATGTTTTTTATTCTAGATGGTAACTCAACTAGATCCCAAGCTTCATTTTTATCAAGATTTAGATTGCCTTCTCCATGATCTCAATCTTAATTAACTAGCAATTTTTTAATAAACATGTTTGGTATTAGTAAAGGTGGTTTAATATATTTGTGGAAAGCTATGAGCTCCATGTTTCATTATACTATACATATTTCTTATGAATTAATATTTATTAAATTTGTCTCTTAAACTTTAATTAACTAACAAACCTATAATAAACATGCTTTTGTATATCCTTTACTTATTTATTTATTATTATAATATATAATATTTATATAGTAGTTTTAGGAACTATAAACTCCATGTTACATTAATATGATATAAATTTCATTTTTTCAACTTTATATCATTCATATGTGTCTTCCCTAATATTTCAACATGGATCTCCATACCAGATTTCATGAATTTCACCATCTCACTTTAATCGTTATTGAAAATTGATTTTTTTATAAAAAATTTAAATAGTAATGGTAAGGTCCACAACTTTGTGACCGTACATTAAGTTAATATAATTATGTGTTGTATTTATTTTTTTTCAAGAAAAAAAATATACTTTATTGAAGTATATGTAAAAGTAGTACATAAACATAAAAGGTTTGTATAGTGAATTCGGAAAAGCCAAAACCATAGGTGGAGGAACATAGAAAAAAGGCCCAAAGAGAATGAGCCAAACCAAAGTCCAGAGCTTAAAAGAGCTCATAAATACAACAGGTATAGACAACAAATCCAGAACAAAACCACCAGAACTCCGAAAAAAATGGTATGAACATGACCTTCCGAAGAAAGATATCCATTGGACTAGAACTCGAAGAAATAGAAACCATCGAGCGCCAAAAGAGCCTTCTTTGACAACAAGTCAACCTGCAGATTAGGCTCCCTGAAGACATGCAAAAAGGAGATGTTTTGGAAACAATTGATCAACAACCTAGTCTTCTTTAGAAAATCTGAGAGGAGAATAATATTTATCCCATGAAATTTGAGGCCCAATCAACGATAACCTTCGAATCTCCAAAAGTCTGGATGTTGTCTAGGCCAAGACTACAAGAGAACTACGAAAGAGGCCAACGAGGGAGCATCTCACCCTTGGTATTGGAGCCAGAGCTGCAATGCATCCAAAGCTTATAAAATCCGACCTTCTCGAAAAATAGAATCGCACCAGCCCCACAAAACGCAGAGTCCTGTTGAGAGGACCCATAAAAAAACCCATCAAAAGGTAGGTAGGTAAAAGAGCCTAAAAAACTCTAGTTTTTTTTTATCGACGAACCAATGTCTATTGCGGGACAATATTCATTGAATGCAGTTAGACCCCTGAAGCAGATGGAGAGAGCATTTGGGAAAACATTTTCGAAAATCATTTTATTCCTGCCTTTCCATAATTCCCACGAAATGAAACAAGGAAAGGACTTCCAAGAAGGAGCCTTGTTTTTCGATGAAATGAAGCATTATGATAGGGAATTCCCGACCAAAAAAATGAGTATTTTAAAATATGCACCACATTAAACCAAATAGATATAGAGAATTGGCAGGAGACAAATAAATGAAAAAATGATTCTTCAGCCAGGCCACAATTGACATAAAGGTTTGGACTAATCATACCTCTCTTCAAGAGATTGTCCCATGATAACATACAGTTTTCCAACACAATCCATCAGAAGATGACAATTCTATATGGAGCATGCGAAGACCATAATGAGTGCTACCACTGCTGAACAAAAATAATATCTTCAGATAACAACTGATATGCTAATTTTGTTGTAATCTCTCTAGAATACCTATTGTAAGACCATTTTAGAACGTCAGATCCTTCATGCAGGAATATTGAGCCGTTCTGGAGACCTATGATATAATCAGACCATTCGGTCCCCAAATTACCAAAGATACCGAATTGAGAAGCTGTTATCCACCCATGAGGAGAAACATCACTAGTCAATGACTTCGAGATATGGTTCAATGTATAGAAGCCCTTATTGTGAAGGAAGAATAATAGTTCAGTTGATAACATGAAATTTAAGAGATCCCCAATAATAGGGTCTTCCCCCACATGAATAGCTTTGCCATTTCCAGTTACCCAAGCAAGCTAGAGCCCACATACACCAAAAGCCTCCAAAATACCAGGCCAGAACTTAGAAACATCTTTCTGAGGTTTCTTCCTACATCGAATTCACTGAACCAGTGAAATATTTCACGTGGATAATTTTAGTCCATAGACTATTGCCAAACATTTCTAGCCAAAGATTCCTAGCCCTTAATGTGAGAGAGAATTTATGCATATTTTTCAAATCCCAACCCCCTTTTTCAATTGGACTTGTAATAACTTCCCAAGTGATATTTGGACTTCTCATGATTACCTGACCAAATAAAATCCATAATTTTTATTTATTTCATTTAATTTTGATCTGAGAATTTTGCTCAAAGAGAACCAGTAGACTGCTAAGTTTACTAAAACATATTTTTCCAAGATCATCCACCCTTCGAGGGATAACCAATGCCAACACCAATGTTTTATTATTTTATCAAATATTTTCAATAACCAAATCCAATCTCTAGCTTTGTATCTATTTGGTTTGATATAGTACCCAAGATATCTGGTTCCATCAGATAGAAAATGAAACAACACCTCGAAGAGGGCACTGATCTTTCCCCTTTCAACAAAACCTGTACAATTCTCTAAGAGAACATATTTTTGTATGTTTATGGACATACCCGAGACATTACGGAAGTCCATAACCAGATCATGATAAAAACTCCATTCAATGGTAGATCCCGATTCGAAGATCAGGATTTCATATACAAACAGAAGGTGTGAAATAGATAGACTGCTACTGATGTTTATACCTTTTATATTAACTTCCAATTTTGCTTTGTTGATCATCATGCTGATCCCATCAATTACTATAAGGAATAATAACGGATAGAGGGAAAAACTCCGTCGAATCCCCCTAGAGGCTGGAAAATGTATGTGAGGCTACCATTTACGAGAAAAACATATGGCACTAATGACACACAACCCATAATCCATTTCATAAATCTAAAAGGAAGACAAATTTGAATTAAAATAATCCTGAGGAAACCCCTCTAAACACAGTCATAAGCTCTGTGTAAATTCAACTGTAGGGCAAAGGATTTCAAATTTCTTTTTTTGATGTTGTGGAAGATTTCTTTGTCCACACCAATGACTTCCATAATCTTCCTTTTCTCCAAAAAACCAAACTGTTCAGCTGTGATGCATTTGGACATAATAGGTTTTAGTCTATTTGCAATGATCTTTGATATAATTTTATTAACAAAATTACAGAGCGAGATGGGATAAAAATCCCCCAGATCCCCAGGGAATATTTTTTTGGAATCAGAACTAAAAGGGTGGAGTTTATAGCTCCAGAGATCACACTCCTAACTCTAGATTCTTCCACTCCATAAGGCAAATCCAGACCCGAAAATTCCAAGCATTCTAGAAAAATTTCCATGGTCCAACCATTCAGGCCAGGGGTTTTCCAATGCGTAGAGGACTTTAAAGCTTCTTCTAGCTCTGGCATTAGAACATGAAGGAAAATATCATCGCCCTCAGTCTCTGAAAAGAATATGGGGAAATATTTTATCACTTTTATCCGATTTCTTTCTGAAATGCTACTACCTTCCTTGTTATAAGACTCAAAGTGAGAGTGAACCAACTGAGAAATATTCCCTGGTTCTGAAATCTAAAGTCCATCTTCATTTTTTAAGTCCCAAATAGTGTTTATGTTCTCGCGATGTGTTGATTCCTGGAAAATCCTAGGTATCGATAGTACAGATTCTCCCCAATAACTGTTCCCAACTAGATCATTTATCGTTTGGTATGGGGAATCCATTTGGTTAGCGGCCCAACTACTATAGAATTAAAGGAATGTTTAAATCTATTTTACCGGTTGCAGCCGGTCCACTGTTTATGTAATTTTATGTTTTATGAATGGTATGCAAGTGCCTAAACTAAATGCAGATGATTGCCAAAACAATAACCTCACAAGCAGTTAGCCGCGTAGTGAGATGCGCAATGTCTTACCTCTCGCCTTACATTAATCAAATGTCCCTCAATCACTCAAAGAAAAGAACAACTAGATTAATCTAATCTATTCTAAACTAAATCTAACTATCCCCAGGGAGCAAAATTATATTGAAATGAGTAAATATACTGCATTGTTTGCACACAGAATCCTACAGATAGCCATTAGATTCTTCATACATAAATACAACAGAAAAATAACACACATATATCTCTGTGAAGTTGAAACATTTATTATTAATTTCATTGCATAAAATTCATAATAGAAAATGAAATCATTCATAACACAAAAATATTTCAGCGAGTTTAGAACGATCTCACAAATTGTACAGCATGCCAAAACAAAAATAATTCTTTATTTAGCGATCCACACAACCATCTTGAATCTCATACAGTCCTTCCTCTAGCGAAAATTCAGTTCTCTTTATTATAAAAAGAAATAGTTCACCTTACAAAAGTTTCGACATATGAGAGCTAGAAAAATTCCCCTCTCTATTCTACTCTACCTTTGCTTATACATTTACAAAATGACTCTTGGTTATCCATGCCTTTTGGGCTTCCCTACGCTTTAGTTACCAAAATTTTGTCCTCTAGTGTGCTCACTAGGAAAATGGAATAAATATAAAATATTACATAAAACTCTCCACTTGTGAGTGAAACAATATAGCCTAAGTGGGCCCAACCACTCCATCCACGAATTGCTTCCATGCAGCTGCTTCTTCCGCTATGTTCATGAAATCCACAGGCTCTAGTATTATGACTGACACCTCATGTGCAGCCAGTTGTGATTTTATCTCTGCTACCTTCTGAGGAGTGACTCTAAGCTGGTCCTCCAACAAGAAATTGCTGACTGTAGCTTGTGCCACCAAAATTTTTAATATCTTCTCATTCAGGCCTTTAACTTGCTGTATGTTGAGTTTATCCTCCTGTAGCCTGTCATGTAGGTATTTCAGGTGTTCTTCTTGTCTTGAACATTCATGAAGTCTTCTGGCTGTAGAAGTATGGCATCTATTATGCATGGTGAGCACTCTTTTGTAAAAGTTTGTGCATTTATCCATTGTTTTCCCAATTTCTTCTATCAGTCTTGTAGTAGCCTTGGTGTTGTAATCCATGAGCTCATGCTCAATATGCAATTTTTCTATACTATTCCGAGGTGCATTTTCTGGAAGTTCTTCATTGGTCTCCAACCATGTCAATTGACCCTGGATGAATTCTACAATTCCTTAAGTTCTTGTTCTGAAATCATTCAACGTTACCAAGATTTCTTGTAATCTGGTCTCGGCTTGCTTAATCTTGTAGACTTACTTTGTAATTTTTAACTGTACTTGATAAATTTTCCTCTTGAGAAAGAGGGCGTGCTCTCGAAGTGGCGTGACATCCATTTTCTACTCATTTTCTACTTTCAATAGTCTCCAAAGGATTGTTTTGTGTCTCCAGTTCTGCAACTCGAGTTCTTGACTCCTCTGCTTGAGTATCTGCTGTGTCCCTTTGTGTTTCCAACTTTGAAAATTTTCCTTCTAAGTCTTTCATTTCTCCACTGATAACGGTATTTGAGAATACCAAGGCCTCCCTTTTTGCTTCCAGGATCTGATAGGCCTCCTGGAGCCTCTCTAAATCCGAAAGGGTGGAATCATACTTCATCTTTGTTTCTCAACCCACTCCTTTCTCTTTCCTCAAGGTATCCTTCATTTGTGCCATTTTTTCTTTGTACTGGTCAACTGCTCCTTTCTGCTTGCTAACATTATAAGCTTTCTCCTATGCAGTTGCAACACCAATTGAGGCCACCTGCTCTACATTTTCATCTACATTTTTTACAACAGTTTTCTTAGTAACTGTGGTAACCTCGGGCTGGGTTCCCATTTTCATTGTCTTCTCGGATATCCCAATGATGGTCTTCCACTTGGGATCAAAATATACATCATCCAAACATGCAACCTCATGCTGCTTTGATGGATTGAAAGGTACTAACCCTAACTCAACCATAGGGAGGTGACCTCCTGTTAATATATCTCCTGACGTGGAAGGGAAACTCTCTAGATTATCTTGAGCAATATTTTTCTCTTGATTTTCCCTATATTGATCTTCTTTCTCCTTTTTCCTCAACTCCTCAGCTATCATATCCGCTTCTTCTTTTTCTCGCTCAACTAACTCTTTCCGTGTTCTTTCTTCCTCTTCCTTCTTTCTAGTAGCTTCTTCTTCTTCCTTCTTTCTAGCAGCTTCTTCTTCTTCCTTTTCTCTCAATGCCTCTTCGTCCAACAAATTTGTTGCACCTTCTACTAATCTTCGTGTTGTTTCTTCCTTTTCCCTCTATGCAAATTCTTCCTCTTGTCTTTTCTTTTCGGAGGTACTGCTGCTACTACCTTTTCCTCCGATGACTGTGATCTTCTTCTTTAGACGCTTTTTAGAGCAGTCATATTACATGCATTTCGATGTAATTATTATTCCTTATTGAAATGATAAGAGTACTCGAAGTTTACTTTATGAGTGCACGGTGTGCAGCCACCTTACCCTGAGCATCATTTCCGTGAAAGATATTTTCACCAAAATGGAATATTTCCAAATATTTCACAAAGTCTGGTGTGCTTTTAACCTTAGAAAACTTATAAATCCCGACATAGAATGGCATCGGCGGGAAAAAAACCTTCTTCATATCAAACAAATAACTCCCAAAACCATCTAAGAAGAGCTGTCTTACTGCTTCTTTATGTACCACATAATCAGTGGCATACTTGGGAAGTAGTGAAGGGGATTTTGTTTCGCCATAAATACTCAAGTAGGTTCCCTCTTCTGAAAAGAAATAGTCTCCATACTCCTAATGTCCTGATCCCCCTCAGATAGGAATTTACATTCTTCAAGGAAAATTAACTGGTAAAGGGGCATTAAGAACTCCTCACAAGTGAGCTTGTAAGAGATGTGATATTTGTGGGCCCAAAAAATCTAGTATGCTGCATAGATGGGTGCTTTTCCTTCTTTCCAACTGAAATTTAGCTTCTCAAATGGATGTAAGAAGAGTATACAGTTAATCAGAAAGGATCCCATATAAAACTCAGACTTCTGTCATCGCAAACCTTCTTGTGCTGTAGTTATATAGGAGGACAAACTGTTAACTATGATAACTTCCCAATTGAACACAGTCCCCTCCATGGTTACATGGTACATTAGTGGTATCGACCCAATCTTGTAAAATATTCCATTGGCTCTATCGAAGATCTTGTTCAGCATTAGGGATACCAGCTTGTACAGAGTGTGCAGACTGGTAGTCTCATATTCACCAGATTCCCTTTGTCAGAAGGACTTTCCTTCTGTTGTCATCATGTTCTCACATCCAATGTAATCAATAGTTAGGCTATTTAGCCAATCATTGGTCATGCTAACGTCTGAAACTGGAAAATTGTAAGCTTTAGCTATGAATGCAGGGGTGAAAGAGGCAAATCCTTTATCTTCAACATTGTAAATGATCATCCCTTTTGCATCAGCCTTAGACAAAATCCATCCAATCACCTCAAATCAAGGAAACAACTCTGGTCATGTGGATGCTTTGGTAATTCCTAATCTTAATATATTTTCAAACAAGGGTAAATATTCCAATCTTGCATCTGGAACTTTTTGATCCTGGAGCATATGATAAATCTACCCCCACTTTAATTTAGGTTCGGCATCGGTGACAGATCTAGGGCCCTTTTGATTTCTTCTTTCCTTTCTTAGGCATGGTATCAGATACAGACTGAGCCTACAACAAACACACCAAATCATGTCTTAGCATAACTACTATTAGAAAACACATGTATTCATGTCTATAAGAAAACTAAATAAATACTGTAGGAGCTATATCTTGTTGACAAACCATTTTTCATAGAACAAGCTTAACCAGTATATTATTTACCATATCATCTTTACCCATCAAAAACAAACTTATGCCGTTAAACCTCGCATACCATCCAAAATACAAACCTAATGCAAGATTAAAACCAGGAGAACTTGAAAACAGGACGACAGAACCTAGTTTAATGTAAGGTAAAAAACCGGGCAAAATATTTAACTTGTAGGCGAGATTTGGCTATCGCATCGAGGGTTTAAATCCATCGTTCACCAGCATAACCCAAGGTATTTACCAAAACAAACTTCAAAAACAACGCATGACCCTTTCTATGATACCCATGACCCACGAGATAACAACCTGGAGGAAAAACATGGTGTTACCATGGTGTTGACCAATAGGGCCAACAATTCTGCCAATGAGACGAGGTAAGCAACCCAATGAACACAAGGATTACATGGCTCAAAGCCTCACAAACCCCTAGCACCACATATAAAAACCAGGTTAGCAGTGGCTGGCCTAAAACTCGGGCCGTCCTAGCTTCATCATTCCATAACCAGAGCCCTAAGCTAGCCATTGTCTGAATGGAAATGACAGGAGCAGGCTAGGGTAGGTAGAAAATAATACCATGACCAGAGTAAGCTAGATGGATGATTCCAAAGGCTTGCTAAAGAAAAAAGGCTGAGGAGAGGGTTTTTAAATCCCTTGACAAATGTGGCAACTATAGCTTCATAAAATGACAACTAAATGCAAAAATCCAAAGAGAGTGCCACTTAACCAAATTAAACGAGTCATGGCAGGGTAATATCCTACCTGGAATGGATAGCTTCGACGGTTGGTTGAAAGCTGGATGCCAAATACTAAGAAGGATCCAAATGGCACACTTCAGTAGGTGCGTGCTTAGAACGGGAGGTAGAAACCACAATATTCAACAAGCGTAACGGTCACAATCATACTGTAAAATGACAATGAACCCTGATAGGTTATATATATGAAAGCACAGGAAAAACACTTTAATGTGGTTGGTGAAATATTCATGCCGCATGAGTGTGAAAGAATGCCGTTTGGAGCCTAATGAAACCATCGACAAAACGCGTTGGCGAGCTAAGTGAAGAACCTTCTGACTATGGAAGCTCAAAAGCCACAATATTGCCGCAACTATCGCCACTCTCTATGAAAAATCAGCCTCCCAGGCCTTTGTATGATCTTCCCGATGAAGCGGCGCAAGACATGATCGACAACAAGAAACTTAAGTGATCCATTAGCATCGGTTCCGAAAATGAAAGATAGTCGCCGCTATCGACTCTCCCTAGCTAAAACAACTCGATGGAGGATATCAGTTACAAAGGAAATATTTTTTCGCTAGTTGCGACTAGAACTGAAAAAATATTTTAAAGGCTAAAAACCCTGCAGCACAAAATCGCATAATTGGTTGGAAACAAACCGGGTGAAAACCTGCAAGCTATCCGCTGTGTTGGCGAAAATCCAGGGAATGCTCGGATGCAGTGGATCAAAACAGTTCAACTTGAAAATGTCGGAAGTAAAATCATAAAGAATCCGCTGTTTCGGCAAAAATCCCAAAATGGTTTTGGCATATCAGATCAACAATCATAAAAAATAAGCTGGAATGCGCTTGTTCAAAAAGAAAAACTTATCTGCTGTGTCGGCTTAAACATGAAAATCCTTCCGATACATTGGGTCAAAAATACTTTCTTACTTAGTGTGAAAAATCAAAACTTAGTGAGCTTACTCAGGGTGAAACCAAGTCATGAACAACAAATTTCAAAAGGCAGAAAAGGTCTAAGTAAGATCCAAAACTAAGAAATTTAAAGGGGGGCCCTAAAAATGCAAAAGAAAATTGGGTAGTGGTTGCAGCAGCAACAATTGGTGACTAGCTGGTGAACACATATCTCTGGGAAAAATATCTTTTGAAACCAAAAACTGCTTTATGGGATTCTATTAAACCAACTCATCCTAGTCCTCTCCAACTTATGTATTTAAAAATCTAGACCTTTCTTAGGAATGTAAGATTCAGAACTTATCATTAATTGTAGTCGAATAGGGTTCGGTAACCAGGTTTTCAAGGTCCCGATAACTCTTCTGAGGCCAAAATGTGAGATTCATTTACCTCTGCATTTGGTTGCTTTTGGTTGAGACACCACAGGATCGTAACAGAGTTTGGACAAGCGTATTCGTTTGTTCCTCATTCCCATGCCTTTTGCACTCTTTTGATGCTCTTAGACTTTTACCTTTTGATTCTTCCCGGATTGCTTATTTTGCATTTGAGATTTGATTTAGGTCCTTCCATCCATGGTGTCCTTTTGTGTGAGTGATAATTTGTTTCAGCTCATAGATGGAGAAGAACCTTTGAGCAATCCAATCATTTTACTGATTCATGTTTTCATTATATCTTTTTGATATATACTTTCTTTCTGGGAAATTTCGACTCTTTAAGCCTTTTGGATTTAATTTGTGGCATGGGATTATTTTGAATAGCATACACCTGTCCTTCTTGGTTCCTTTTCGTGGGTCCTTTGCTGCAAGATTCCTAGGAAATATATTAATGTGAAGTGGGTGGGGCCCGAAAATAATATTCTAGACCTTTCCTACCTCAGTTATTTAACATGGTTTAAAATAGGACTTCAATGTGTTCTTTAAAATAACCTCCTTTCAATAGTCTATCAATTTAAATAATCTTGTCATGATTAAATTTTCATGTAGATAAATCAATGAGTAGTTCTTTGGTTTAAAATATTGACAGGTTGTCCAACTTCCAATGTCCTCCAAGCACCAAAAGTTGAGTCGGCTTATTTGAAATAAACTAAAATAAAGCAAAGAAAAACTGCAATAGAACAAAATCAAATCAGCATAAATAAAGAAAACATAAAAATAAATCGAAGCAAACACAAAAGATTTATTTATGTACAAAATACCTCTAAGGAATTAAGTAAAGTAAGGTTTGAGAACCAAACCATTGATAGGCAGATTCTCCTCCCACCCCTGTAAATCATGTAACTTATACGTTGAGGGACCTAACTTTGCAACAATCTGAAATGGACCAATCCATAGATGTTGAAACTTAGTATGCTTGCCTTTTTCATCATGTGGGTGACCCCACTTGAGAACCAAATCTCCTACTTCAAATATTCTATTCCCGGACTTACGTTTGTTAAACCACTTCTTCACAATCTCCTGCTGGTGCTTAAATATCTCTTTAGACTTGAGCTTGGACTCTTCTAATTTCAACATGGTATTGATTTGGGCTTGTAAAACCTCACTAACAGATCCTCTGGCCCCTTGGGCTAATTGAGAAGACAACAACAAAATGTTAGGGGGTAAAATAGCTTCCTTTCCATAAACTAAAGTGTAAGCCAACACCCCTAAGGAATTCTTGGGTGTGACTCGATCAACCCATAGTGCATTTGGAAGAGCTGCATGCCAACTCCTCTGATTTTCTATGAGAGTTTTCTTTAAAATTCTAATGAGACTTTTATTAGTCGATTAAGCTAATCTGTTACCTTGTGGATAATAATTAGCATAATAATGTAATTTTATTCCTTTCTCATTAACAAACTTAGTAAGTTTGATTGATGAAAAGTAAGATGCATTATCAACAACCAGGGAAATTGGAATCCCAAACCTGGTCATAATATTCTCTTGTAAGAAGTCTATGATTGCATCTTCATTCACTTTCCGTAATGGAATCGATTCCACCCATCTTGTGAAGTGATCCATGGCTGTAAGGATGTATTTGTGTTGTAATGAAGAATTTGGATTGGTTTCTCCAATAATATAAATTCCTCATTGTTCAAATGGCTCCAAAACAATGACTAGTTGCAATGGCCCAACTGCCTTTGCTTGTCTCCCACTGCTTCTTTGGCATGTGTCACATTTCCTTACGTAAGCATGGGAATCCTTAAACAAAGTTGGACAGTAATATCTAGCCCTTAGAATCTTATGTACCGTAGTATCTCCTGAGAAATCCCCTCCAACAGGACCATCGTGAAATTCCTTAATAACTTTAGATGCATCCTCTTGTTCTAGACATCTCAGAAATACTCCATCATAGTTCTTCCTGAAAAGAACTCCATCAATTATCTGATAAGATGCTGACTTCAAGCGTAGTGCTCTCCTTTGTTTAGAATTCCAGTGTTTAGGTAAATATCCATTTTGGAGATAGTGTATTAGATCTTTGTACCAGGACTCTGGGGCGGTGAATATAGGACACATATCGATCATATGCAACTCAAATTCATTCTCCCAATCATCGTCTTCATTGCTTTGAATTTCAGCCACTAACTTACAAAGCCCATGTCCTTTGAGGATGGTGGCTGGTTTAAATTCTAAATCATATTCTTGCAAAGTGGTGACCCAATTTCCTCTTCTTTTTGCATGAAAAGAGTTCTAATTGCTGGGTGAGGAACAATAACTTTGGTTCTATTCTTAATAATTTATGGCCTGAATTGTTTTACCGCTTTAAAGAATGCATACGCCTATTTATCAATAGCATGGTAATTCAATACAACACCTTGCAAACTAGTGCTCATGAATGATATGGGGTACTCGTCTCCCCTTTCTTCCCTCTGTGTAAGCACTGCTGCGAGTGAGTTATCAGAAGAAAAAGTGTATAGGATAAAATATTTTTCAAAATCAGGACTTTTGAGTGAGGATGCATGGGCTATTGCTGCTTTGATTTTGTTAAATGCACCCTTTTCTATGTCTGTCCAGTTAACCTGTACACTTTTATTAACCATCTGTTGCAAAGGCTTGACTATTTGAGAAAAATCAGGCACAAACTTTCGCACAAAATTTATAGTCCCCATGAAAGATTGCATGCCTTTCTTATTGTGGGGTAAGGGGATCTGTGCTATCCTTTTTGGGTCTATGGAAATTTACCTTTTAGAAAAAATGTGACCCAATAGCTTTCCTTCTAACACTGCGAAAACACATTTCTTAGGATTCAAGGAAATACCATATTTTCGACAGCGATAAAAAATTTGTTTTAAATGGAACATATGCTCTTCTCTTTTCTTGGAGAAAACTGTTACGTCATCCAAGTAAACTACCGCACTGTGGCCAATTAAACCCTGGAAAACTATATCCATTTCCATTTGGAAGGTTTCTCAAGCATTAATAAGACCAAAAGGTATTCGTCTGCAATCAAAAGTCCCCCACTTCGTACGAAATGTGGTCTTTATCCTATCTTGTTTTGCTACCAAGACTTGGTTGTAGCCTGAAAACCCATCCAATAAGGAGAACAATTCAGAGGCTAAAACCATCTGTAATATTTGATCCATTGGCGGGAATTGATAATTATCCTTGTCTGAGGCACAATTCAAAATTTTGAAAGCTACACATAGTCTTATTTCACCAGATGTTTTCCTTACCGATACCAAATTCGCCACCCACTCTGAGTGTCTAACTCTGAAAATAATCTTCGCATCAAGTAAATTTTTTACTTCACTTTGAATCAAGGGTTCCAGCTTGGGATGCATCTTCCTTAGTGGTCGTTGAAATGATTTCACTCACGCTTTAACTGGAATAACATGTTGGATGATGCGAGTGTCATAAGTCTTCAAGTCCTCATAAGTCCAAGTGAAGACTATTTATATTGTTGAAATAAATTGATGAATTTGCTTCTCTCACCCGGTGAGAAAAAATTCCCCAAGTTCACATACTTGGTTTCAGCTTCTCTCCCAAGATTCACCAGCTCATACTGCATAGATGAACTATGTGTTTTGACATTGGATGGCTTCCTGAACTTGTTATTCAAATCAAACATTCCCTCCAATGTTCTAACCCCTTTGGGTATGAAATTCCCACTTTGGAGATTGGCTTGATGTTCTTCGTCATCAATCACAGAGTCTTTGAAATTCTCATCATTTGTTAAAAAATCCAAGATTTTCATATCGTCATCGAATACCCTCAAATTGGTGATATTGTCTGGTACAGCTGGCCTAAAAATCAATTCGATGGAACATCTATTATTAGTAGGCACCAATCTTGCAGCAAAAGTAGCTAACAAATCAACTGCTGTGTTTTTCAATCTAGGAATCAAAATGATATTGAATGCATTAAAATTGTTTATAAGTTCCCAAACTTCATTTTGGTAGCCTTTCAAATGTGGTGACAAGCAATGAATTGTATTTCAAACTTGTTTGACAGTTATTTCAAAATCACCAAAAGCCTTTAGATTTCTTACATTGAATTCAATAGCCTTCTTTAAGCCTTGGATTAAAGCTTCGTATTTTGTTGTGTTGTTAGTACTTTTGAACTCTAATCTACAAGAAAGAAAATGTTTATTTTTTTCCAGATCAATCAGGACACAACTGACTCCTGATCCTGCCTGAGTTTTAGAACCATCAAAATATAACAACCAAAATTTATCTTCTAATTCTACAGAACTACTTTCTAAATTAGTAACTAAACTAACTATGTTACAATCAATATTGTCAGTCCGTGAAAACTGAAGGATCTCGAACTGTGTATCTGATTCATCACTGGCTTCTTCTGCTTGATAGTTTCCAGGTTCAAGCTCTATGAAATAGTTACCCAAAACTGAATGTGAGAAATTTACAAGCTCATTTTTCCATTCCAGTTGTGTCACATTATGCTTCACGTGTGGTTCCCTCATCACTTTGATTTGATTCTAACAGTTCTTGTAGGGAAACCAAAAGTGCGACCAGTTAGTTGCAAAGTATCCTTCCAGTTTCGCAGACTAGTCCCTACTCAAGATCAATCCATATGCTTCTGGTATATCCACTACCATGATGTTTATAAATTGGCAAACCCTTTCGTCCGCAGATAATCGTATCAACAAATTATTCATTTCTCCTACCACTTTAACTGTAGTTCTATCCAACTGGATGATTTTACATGAAGAAGGTGTGGGTTGACAATTTATCTTTCTACATACTGAAAGAGGCATACCATTAGAGGATGCTCCAGAATCTACCAAACAATTGTGTGCATTGTGATTGAAAATCTCAAACATAAGTAGAAATGGTAATGTTTGGGATTTAGGTTTTCCCCCAATGCTAGCTTCACTGATCTCTTCTTCTAATTGCACATCATCTTGAGATTTACTGGTTTGTGAATCAAAGGCTTCCAAGAGCTTCTTTGTTTGTTGAGGTAGGTTACACATTTCAAATAAAGAAATATTTGCCTTTGTTTTCTTGATATCTTCTATTATGTCATATCCCATTTTACCTTCTACTGCACTTTTCTTGTTACTCTCCACTTTACTTTCCGAAACCTTCACAGGCTTACTGACTGCGGGAGTTTTCTTCCTTGTTATGACTAAATCAGGTATAGGTGGGGTTTGAGTATTACTGCTGATTTTCTTCATACTTTCCTGAATCTTCCTAATATTGGGGAGTAATAAACTTTCATCCATTATACGTCCCTTCATTCTTGTTGTGGAATTAAATGCTGAAAGTTGAATTTCCTCATTAGGCTCTTCTTCTTCTAACCCCAACATAGGTGCACAGTCCCACAATACCATTGTTGTTTCAGGTTGTTCCTTTGGTTCCTTTTCCTTTTCTTCTTTTACTCCGTGCTCATTTATTTGAGTGTCTAAAATTTGGTTTATCACCAGAGTCATCGACTTTATCTTTTGTGGACAACTTTCCTCAGAATGGGGTTCTTGATGAAAAGTGCAAAAATTGTCAATTCCAAGTTCAGTGAAATTCAAAACAGAAGAACTGTGCGTAGGTGGTTGAGGTGGACTGCTTTCATCTCTTTTCTTGAAGAATGGTTTAAACTGTTTTCTGGATGAATTGGCTTCTTTATCTTTTTCCAAATCAACAATCCTGTTGGATAGCTTATGTACCATTTTAACAACATTTTCTAATTCACTTGAACGTTCTTCTTTGGGTCTAGTCAGCAAGAAAGGTTTCTGACTGCTAAAAGTCCTTGTATCTGATTCTGTAGTCTGTTTTTTTATACTTTCAAGTTTAGATTCTACTTTCTTGGATTCTTCATAAGTTTCTACCAAATAAGGCTTTACTGACCTCTTAACAAACATTGGTATGTCAGGGGAAAGTGCTGAAGTATAATATTCCATTAAAGTTTCTTCAACAGGTTTTATGGCAGGATTGAAATTATTTAAATGGGCAGCAAACATCTGATTAAAATCCTGCAATTTCTCTTTCTTGTCCATCCTTAGAGAAAGTAGTTCTTTCATAAGAGCGGCAGTGGTTCTTTGGATACCAAACTTGCCTTTAAACAATCTTTCAAAAGTATCCCAATTCGCTATAGAATTTGCAGGTAAACCAAAATACCAGGATGATGCTTTAGCTTTGAAAGTGTGTAGAAACAATCTACACGCTACATATACATGCTCTACCGCTAAAAGCTATAGATCCAAGAAAAAACTCTGCAAGTGATCATCCACATAAATTCCTACTCCCGGATCAAATTTAGGAAATGACTTATCAACATTCTGAGGCAAAGCATGCAATGGAGGAGCCAGGTTGAATGGAGTTCTGGCTCTCCAAGCTGGAGGTGGATTACGCTGATTAGAATTAGGATGATTAACATTCAAGGATTGTCTGCAATCCTCCAAGATTATTTACATAGGACCTCGTGTGTCTCTTGAAGTGATCAACTACCTCCAAAGGAACCTGGTAAAGGTGTTCTGGAGTTTCTACTTCTGGGTTTACTCATTCTTCAGAAAAACTAGCTTCAGAATTATTACCAATGGAATAGTTTCAAGTAAAGGGATTTCCTCTTCTAGCCATGCACTGGTGGCCCTCCTTCTAGTGCCAAAACTTTTGATGTCTAGAAAATCCCAGGTACTGACAATAGGTATTCTCCCCAATAACTATTCCCAACTAGATCGTTTGTCATTTGGTATGGGGAATCTGTCCGGTTAGCGGCCCGACTACCGTAGAATTAAAGGAATGCTTAAATCTATTTTATCGGTTGTGACCCGGTCCACCATTTATGTAATTTTATGTCTTATGAATGGTATGCAAGTGCCTAAACTAAATGCAGGTTATTTCCAAAACAAGAACCTCACAAGCAGTTATCCGCGTAGTGAGCTGCGCAGGGTCTTACCTATTGCCTTACATGAATCAATTGTCCCTCAATCACCTAAAGAAAAGAACAACTAGTTTAATCTAATCTATTCTAAACTAAATCTAACTATCCCCAGGGAGAAAAATTATATTGAAATGAGTAAATATACTGCTTTGTTTGCACACAAAATCCTATAGATAGCCATTAGTTTCTTCATACATAAATATAGTAGAAAAATAACACAAAGATAGCTCTGTGAAGTTGAAACATTTATTATTCATTTCATTGCATAAGATTCATAACAAAAAATGATATCATTCATAACACATAAATAGTTCAGTGAGTTTAGAACGATCTCACAAATTGCACAACATACCAAAACATAAATAATTCTTTATTCAACGATCCACAATTTAGTTCTCTTTATTATAAAAGGAAATAGTTCTCCTTAGAAAAGTTTCGGCATATGAGATCTAGAAAAAGTCCCCTCTTTATTCTACTCTACCTTTACTTATACATTTACAAAATGAATCTTGGTTATCCATGCCTTTTGGGATTCCCTACGCTTTAGTTACCAAAATTTTGTCCTCTAGTGTGCTCACTAGGAAAATGGAATAAATACAAAATATTACATAAAACTCTCCACTTGCGAGTAAAACAAAATATCCTAAGTGGGCCCAACCACTCCATCCATGAATTGCTTCCATGTAACTGCATCTTCTGCTGTGTTCTTGAAATCCATAGGCTCCAGTATTATCACTGACACCTCATGTGCATCCAACTATGATTTTATCTCTGCTACCTTCTGAGGAGTGACTCTAACATTAAAGGAAATTTCAACTCAAAATGGGCCTCCTAAAATGAATTAATAAAATAATAAAATAATATTAATTAATTTTGGAGGAAGAAAAGAAAAAAACTACTTTTTTGTTTGTATTTTTGACATATCTCCCTGTGTTTTTACTCAAATTTCGATCGGGAGAGCTCGTTGGATGCAGAATTAAATTCCGCATCCAACGAGTACCCACTCGACATACTTTTAACGGACCCCACTACCCCAAAAACAAGAAAAACCTGAAAAAATGGAATGATGATGTTCCAACGAGCTCTCCCGATCGAAATTTGAGTAAAAACACGGGGAGATATGTCAAAAATACAAACAAAAAAGTAGTTTTTTTATGATACCTATCTCCAAATTTATATTAAAAAAGTGTTTAAGACCTATATGGTATTTCAAATTTAAAGCAATTTCATTGGCTAACACATGATGACATGGAATTTGAATAAAAGTTAAAAGGCCTATTTTGAGTTGAAATTTCCGCTAATGGATGGTCCTCCAACAAGCAATTGTTGACTGCATACTGCGCCACAAAACTCTTTAATATCTTCTCATTCAGGCCTCTAACATGTTGTATGTTAAGTTCATCCTCCTGCAGCCTATCATGTAGGTATTTCATGTGTTCTTTTTGTCCTGGAAATTCGTGAAGTCGTCTGGTTGTAGAAGTATGGCATCTGTTATGCGTGGTGAACACTCTTTTATAAAAGTCTATGCATATATCCATTGTTTTCCCAACTGCTGCTATTAGTCTTGCAGCAGCCTTACTTCTCTAATCCATGATCTCATGCTCGATATTCAAATTTTCTATACTCTTATGAGGTGCATTTTATAGAAGTTCTTCATTGGTTTCCAACCATGTTAATTGACCCTTAATGACTTCTGGAATTCCTTCATTTCTTGTTCTGAAATCAGTCGACGTTACCAAGATTTCTTGTAATCTGGTCTTGGCTTGCATAATCTTGTATAATTTTTCTATAAGTTTTAACTGTACTTGATAAATTTTCCTCCTGAGCAAGAGGGCGTGCTCTCGGAGCGGCGCGACATCCATTTTTTGTTCATTTGCTGCTTTCAACAGTCTCCAAAGAACCGTTTTGTGTCTCCAGTTCTGTAACTCGGGTTCTTAACTCCTCTGCTTGATTATCTATTGTGGCCCTTTGTGTTTCCAGCTTTTAAAATTTTCCTTCTAAGTCTTTCTTTTCTCCACTAATAATGGTATTTGACAATACCAAGGCATCCCTTTCTGCTTCCAGGATCTAATAGGACTCCTGGAGCCTCTCTAAATCCAAAAGGGTGGCATCATACTTCCTCTTTGTTTCTAGGCCCACTCCTTGCTCTTTCCTCAAGGTCTCCTTCATTTGTGCCATTTTGTCTTTGTACTGGTCAACTGCTCCTTTTAGATTGTTAAAATTATAAGCATTTTCCTATGTAGTTGCAAGACCAATTGAGGCCACCTACTCTACATGTTCATCTACATTTTTTACAACAGTTTTCTTAGTAACTGTGGTAACCTTAGGCTAGGTTCCCATTTTCAATGTCTTCTCAGATCTCCAAACGATGGTATTTTGCTTGGGATCAAAATATACATCATCCAAACGTGCGACCTGATGATGCTTCGACGGAGTGAAAGGTACTAACCCTAACTAAACCATAGGGAGGTGACCTCCTGTCAATATATCTCCTGACGTGGAAGGGAAACTCTCTGGATTATCTTGAGTAGTATTTTTAACTTGATTTTCCCTGTCTTGATATTCTTTCTCCTTTTTCCTTAGCTCCTCAACTATCCTATCTGCTTCTTCTTTTTCTCACTTAGCGAACTCTTTCTGTGTTCTTTCTTCCTCTTCCTTGTTTCTAGCTGCTTCTTCTTCTTCCTTCTTTCTAGCAGCTTCTTCTTCTTCCTTTTCTCTCAGTGCCTCTTCTTCCAACAACTTTCTTGCACCTTCTACTGATCTTCTTGTTGTTTCTTCCTTTTCCCTCTATGCAACTTCTTCCTCTTGTCTTTCCTGTTCGGAGGTATTGGTGCTACTGCCTTTTCCTCTAATGACTGTGATCTTCTTGAGATGCTTATTTAGAGAAGTTATATTACATGCATTTCGATTTACTTATTCTTCCTTGTCGAAATGATCAGAGTAGTCAAATTTTACTTTTATGAGTGCACGGTGTGCAACCACCTGACCTTGAGCATCATTTCTGTGAAAGCTCTTTTCACCAAAAGGGAATATTTCCAGATCTTTCACAAAGTATGGTGCGCTTTTAACCTTAGAAAACTTATAAATCCTGACATAGAATGGCATTGGTGGGAAAACATCCTTCTTCATATCAAACAAATAAATCCCAAAACCATCTAAGAAGAGCTGTCTTACTGCTTATTTATGTACCACATAATCAATGGGATACTTGGAAAGCAGTGAAGGGGCTTTGGTTCCCCCGTACATCCTCAAGTAGGTTCCCTCTTCTGAAAAGAAATAGTCTCCATACTCCATTATAATGTCCCGAGCCCCCTTAGACAGACATTTACATTCTTCAAGGAAAATTAATTGGAAAAGGGGAATTAAGAACTCCTCACAAATGAGCTTGTGAAAGTTGTGATATTTGTGGTCCCACAAAATATGGTATGCTGCATAGATGGGAACTTTTCCTTCCTTTCAACTGCAGTTTAGCTTCTCAAATGGATGTAAGAAGAGTATATAGTCAATAAAAAGGATCCCATATAAAACTCAGACTTTCGTCGGTGCAAACCTTCTTGTGCTGTAGTTATATAGGAGGACAGACTGTTAGCTATGATATCTGCCCAATTGAACACAGTCCCCTCCATGGTTACATGGTACATTAGTGGTATCCACACAATATTGTAAAATCTTCCATTGGATCTACCAAAGATCCTGTTTAGTGTTAGGGCTACCAACCTGTACGAGGTGCACAGATTGGCAGTCGCATATTCCCCAGATTCCATTTGTCAAAAGGACTTTCCTTCCATTGTCATCATCTTCGCACATCCAATGTAATCAATAGTGTGGATATTTAGCCAATAATTGGTTATGCTAACCTCTGAAACATGCAAATTGTAAGCTTTAGCTATGAATCCAGGGGTTAAAGAGGAAAATCCTTTATTTTCAACATTGTACATGATCATCCCTTTCGCATCAGCCTTAGACAAAATCCACCCAATCACCTTAGAGCAAGGAAATAGCTCTGGTTGTGTGGATACTTAAGTAATTCCTGATCTTAATATCTTTTCAAACAAGGGTAAATCTTCCAATCCTGCGTATGGAACTTTTTGATCCTGAAGCATATGGTAAATCTTCCCCCACTTGAATTCAGGTTCATCCCCGGTGACAGATTTAGTGTCCTCATATATTATTTCTACTCAAGTCATGATTTCTACTTCTGAATGTTCGTCGGCAACTTTGGATTTCTTCTTTCCTTTCTTAGGCATGGTATCAGATATAGACTAAGCCTGCAACAAACACACCAAAACATGTCTTAGAATAACTACTGTTAGAAAACACATGCATTCATGTATATAAGAAAATTGAATAAATACTATAGGAGCTATATCTTGTTGACAAACCATTTTTCATATAACAAGTTTAACTAGTATATTATTTACCATATCATCTTTACCCATCGAAAACAAACTTGCGTCTTAAAACATCACATACCATCCAAAATCCAAACCTAATTCCAGATTAAAACCAGGTGAACTTGAAAACATGACGACAAAACCTAGTTTAATGTAAGGTAAAAAACCAGGAAAAAACCCTAGCTCGCAGGCAAGCTCTGACTGTCGCATTGAGGGTTTAAATCCATCGTTCACCAGCATAACCTAATGTATTTACCAAAAAAAACTTCAAAACCAAAGCATGACCATTTCTATGAGACCCATGACCCACGAGATAACAACCTGGAGGCAAAACATGGTGATACCATGGCGCTGACCACCAGGGACAACACTTCTACCAAGGAGACGAGGTAAACAATCCAATGAACACATGACTTCCACAGCTCAAAGCCTCACAAACCCCTATTTCCACAGATAAAAACTAGGTAAGTAGTGTTCGGCCCCAAAATTGGGCCGTCCTAGCTTCATCATTGCATAACTAGAGCCCTAAGCTAGTCATTGTTTGAATGGAAACGGAAGTTGCAGGCTAGGGCTGGTAGAAAATAATAACATGAGTAGAGTAAGCTAGATGGATGAGTCCAAAGGCTTTCTAAAGACAAAAGGCTAAGGAGAGGGTTTTTAAATCCCATGACAAACGCGACAACCCTAGCTTTGTAAAATGACAACTAAATGAAAAAATACAAAGAGAGTGCCACTTAACCAAATTAAACGAGTCATGGCAGGGTAATATCCTACCTAGCAGGGATAGCTTCGATGGTTGGTTGAAATATTTATGCCAATTGCTAAGAAGGCTCCAAATGGCACACTTGGGTAGGCGCGTGCTCAGAATGGGAGGTAGCAACCACAGTGTTCAACAATCGTAACGCTCACAATCATACCGTAAAATGACAATGAACCCCCACAAGTTATATATATGAAATCATAGGAAAAAAATTAATGCGGTTGGTGAAATATTTATGCCACACGAGTGTGAAAGAACACCGTTTGGCGCCTAATAAAACCATCAGCAAAACACGTTGGCGAGCTAAGTGAAGAACAATCTAACTGTGGCGGCTCAAAAGCCACAATCTTGCCGCAACTATAGGCACTCTCTACGAAAAATAAGCCACCCAGGATTTTGTATGATCTTCCCGATGCAGTGGCGCAAGAAATGATCGACAACAAGAAACTTAAGTGACCCGTTGGCATCGATTCCGAAAAAGAAAGATAGCTGCCGCTATTGGCTCTCCCCAGCTAAAACAACTCGATGGAGGACATCGGTTACAAAGGAAAGATTTTGCCGCTAGTTCTGGCTGGAAATCAAAAAATATTTCAAAGGTTAAAAACCTCGCAACAAAAAATCGCATAATTGGTTGGAAACAAACCGGGTGAAAACCTGCAAGCTATTCGCTGTGTCAGCGACATTCTAGGGAATGCTCCGACGCAGTGGATCAAAACAACTCGACTTGAAAACGTCGGAAGTAAAATCATAAAGTATCTGCTGTGTCAGTGAAAATCCCAAAAAGTTTTCGACATATTGGATAAAAAATCATCGAAATTAAGCTAGAATGCACTTGTTCAAAATGAAAAACCTATCCGCTGTGTCGGCTGAAACATGCAAATCCTTCCGATACATCGGGTCAAAAAGACTTTCTTACTTAGTGTGAAAAATCAAAACTTAGTGAGCTTATTCAGGGTGAAACCAAGTCATGAACAAAAAATTTCAAAAGGTAGAAAAGGTCTAAGTAAGATCCAAAACTAAGCAATTTAAAGGGGGTCCCTAAAAATGCAAAAAAAATTTGGGTAGTGGTTGCAGTAGCAACATGATGTTCGACATAGTTATGGAAAAAATTCATGTTTTTATCACCTGCTTCAGCCAAGTGATCCTGCTTTTCAAACGAGCTTTTTCATTTGATATCCGTAGAATGCTCAATTATCTTGTTTAAGACGAAACAAAGTGTCCATCTTAGATTGCACAAAAATCCCATTTCCAGCCTTTGAAGCAATTGAGCCTATTTGTTCCTCAATGGAGCACATATCCTTTTTTGCCAATTTAGATCTTTTTTTTTCCAACAGATAACTTCTACTTTTAACTCTTTTAGTTTCTTAGTTAATAGCTCCATTAGAGAATGCAAATGAGATTCAAGGGGATTAGACCAGATACGTTTCACAAGATCCTTGAACTCCTTCAGCTTCATCCATCCGTGGTTGAACTTGAATGGTATTTTTAACTTATCACCCCTTTCCTCAAAATGAAAAATAGTTGGATAATAATCCGAGAATCTATTTGTATCAACCCAATTTATTTAATGATCCAACTTTTCTAACAATGAGTTACTGAGGAGGAAACCATCCAACCATTTTGCAATCCCATTTTCACCCAATCTTTCATTTCCCCAGGTTGGGAAAATTGGGAAAGGCTCAACATCCACCATTTCATCCTTCTCAAACATATATCGAAAGAAATATCTTAGTAAATCTTGTTTTTCTTTTTGACCCCATATTTCATTCACAGACCAGGTAAAGTTTAAATCATCCACACTTAATAAGTTTGGGATATTGAAGGTTTCCTTTGCCTCGATCTTGTTGCAGATCTGTTCTCTGAAATGATACGGGTTGTATATGTTCAAGAAATTTATTTCTTCTGAGAATTCAAGGAGGTGACCTGTTAAAAGGATACATGTAGATACAAATGAGGCCTTCAAATTTGCCTTTCTAGGGCCCCATGCCAGTAATAGACTGTCCTATAAGCCCACTACATCAACTGATACCACCTCCCAATCCTTCTTAATACTCAAAAAATAAAGTGCTCTCTATAACCGCAGAGACCACCGTTTCTTACAAAAAAACTGCATCAGGTTTAATACGATCAAGAAACCGCCAAAGGGCATTTTGTTTTTGGAGACCCCCCACTCCCCTAATATTGATAGATGTGCAAATTGTTTCCTAACCCTAGCTAGGGATTTGATGCCTCTAATATCCCTAAGATCTTATGAGGGAGGGGACAGAACAGGTAATTCCGAAGACGTAGGAGAGCATACTGCTTTTTTATTTTTCCTCACACTTCTAGTTTTAATAAGGGAGAAATCATTTTCAGGCCACCATTTATAGCCCCATGAGGGATTTTCCGGGAAGGAGTACTTGAAAAGGCATTCAAGATTGGAAACTAACTGGCTGGAATATCCAGTGTAATAATGGGTACAGGAACCCCAACAGACGAGATACCAGAAAAAGATTGCAATGACACCTTCTTCAGTGCATCACAGTAAGTTGGAGAAGGAACATGATTCGAATAAGAACAGAGAATAGGGGAGTCCTCAGATGCTGAAGGATATTCTTCATTAACTATGTCGATACTAACCCTTGTATCTAATACCCCTACACCATATTTAGAGGTAACGATAGGTGAATGAACACATGTACCCAATTTTCCAACATATTGGGGTATTCTTCCATAGTTGTGAACAAGGACCCCCCCAATTTCTATCCCCCAAGACAGGTTTCCATCCTAGCATTATAGAGATTCCCACAATCCTATGTTTTTATAGAGAATCCCTTATAAAAAAAGGATTCCCCTGATAACAAGGCTTTCCCCACAATGTCTCCCTTTTCTTACAAAATTTTAACATACCCAGATTCCATGGAATTTAAAGAAGAAACAAATGAAGGGCTTAGTCTATGAAGCTTAACTAGAAAAGGTTGGTCCACCAGCAGCACAGGGGCAGAAGAAACATGACCAGATCCCTTTGGGGCCAAAGGAGACACTTTCTCTTTGTCACTATAATCTTCAGACGACCAGTCCTCAATGACCAATAACTCTCTATCAGAATTCAAGCCAAACAAAGAACAATGTTTGCAAAGATACCCAATTTTCTTGCATTTTGAGCATCTGAATGGGATCCGTGAATAATCCAGAGTTTGGGAGAAAGAACAGACACACCATTCAATCCCTATCTTTTCAAGTAAACCTATGGACATATTAGTCTCCATAAGGATTCGCACCATCCTCTTGTCAACCCCAAAAATAATTTCTTTCTCCATATGAATGAAACAAACGAGGTGATTTCCAATAGCTTCCAAAACATCCTATGATCAAAATTTTTCTGGTATTGTTGTTTTGTATTGACATTTTATGTCTGCATGTGATGGATCTGGATTTATCATGTTGATATGTAAATGATGTCTTTTGATTCATATGAATATCAAAGACTGGTATTTTTTCCTCTGAAAAAAAAAACTTTTCGTTTTTCATTTAGAAATATAAGAAATATTATACAATGAATTATACTATGAGTATATTATTTCTTATGAGTGATTGGAAATATTCAAATTACCACACAAGCTTTTTTCATGATGTACTCTTAAACAATACGTTATTCCATATTAAAATACAAGTTATGACTTTTCCATCATTACAACTACATCACTATGCCAATAAATCATGTTTATGTTATATATAAAAAAACAAATTGGTGAGCTGAAAAATGCTTTGTACAATTCAAGTGGATAAAATATGTTACATCTATAACATGTGTTAACTCATATACATAAAAAAAAAGTAAACTTAAAATAAAATAATAAGATATATATTAAAATTAGATAAACATAAATATAATTATGGTTTCTGGAAAAGAAAAAAAAACATAATTATGAAATATATTCATATTAAATTTAACATTCCACTATTGAATATAATCTAGCATTTATTTTCATATGTTAATCCAATATAATATTTTACAAAACCAAAATCAAAGTAAAAATATTAATAGTTAAATCTCATTGATATTTTTTTTATTGTTCTTTGTTAATTAGGTACATGTGTCATGGCTAAAAGGTAAATATATTTTTTGTTTTTGAAGTAAGGTCATTAAAAACAAAAAAATGAGTCGTTATAATAAATAAATCAACATAGATCCATCGTAACTCCGAATCTATTATTTCCACCTCAAAGGATTTGATTCCTCTCAGTTATTGATAGATATAGAGTTAAGTTGGGTTAATGTTGTTAATCACACAATGTTGCTTTCTTTTAGTATTTTGGTCTTCCTAAGAAAGGGGCACTGCAATCTAAACTTATTATAAGTTTGTTTTTTCTTAACTATCCATTCACTTTTATATGGATTGTTGGTGATGCCAATGCAGTGTTTTTTTCATATTTGTTTAAGGAGATATTTCGAATGCACAATTTGATGACTCATGTTCATATGTTATAAGACTATATGTATGCATTGGTAAGACATTTATAACATGTCATTGATTGTGCTTATACTGCATTACTTTTTATGGCATGTATCCATTCTCTTCAACGTGTAGGTTCAATCTTGGATTTCTCATTTATCTATTTGAGGAGTTGTATAACCTTGTATCAACCTTCCTTCTACTTGTTGTAATCTAGTGATATGGGATGTTAGAGTTCTCATTGACCCAAAAATCTTATGAAATTTTGACAATTTGGGTCGATTCAAAATAATAGGTTCAACCTATATGTACGCATGATTATGATGGTCAAATCATGGATCACACTAACTATCCCAAGGTCAATTCCAAACTCAAAACCCCTTTATATCAATAAAAATTCTCACTGAAGTATGTGGTTGAGTAATAATAGGGTTTGTACAACCTATAAGATGGTGTGCCCTCCAAGACTAGGTGTTCACATGTTAAGCACTCCTCTAAGCAAGATTATGGTAGATTGTAGATCTTGGTGGGTTTTCTTGATTGGCCTTTGTATTGTTGTTTAGGGTTTGTAGTGATTATGTATACCCTAAATAGGGTTTGGGATGCATTATATAGATCTTACTTGGAATGAGATGAAATGACTTGTTGTACCAGATTAGGAAGAGATGAATAGTTTTCAAATCTATATATTGGCAAATATCATTCCTTAAAGGTTTTTGAAATGATTTATGCTTGAAGTATCAATAGTATCTACATTCTTGAGTTCACCTAGAAGTAGTGTTTTGTATATCTAAAAATTCTTGCAAGGCTATTGAAGAAGTTAGTTTTAATGCTAAGGCTAAAAATATATGAAGTAGTTCGATGGACTTATAGAAGTGAGGTGGAAATTTTAGATTATCCGTGTTTTAAAAATGTCTACATGGAATCAAATCTTGTAATTGAAAGCACTTGTACTAGAGAAGTGTTTGTTAGATTGGTGCCCTAGTTTTTCCAAGGATTGGAGTTATGATTTCACTTAGGATGATTTACTAATGTACTTGATTTGTCGGCTAATTTATTGTTTGAGGTGTTCTTTAATATTTATAGGGATGATTACTCTTGGTATTAGAGAGCATGATAAGTTAGAAGGCGCCTCCAACTTTACACCTTGGAAGTATAAATTGCAAATTCTATTGGAGGAGTTTGAACTTTAGGTGTTTTTTGGGAATGAGGTCATTGTTGGACATATTGGTCTTTCTTAATTGGTAAATTACTAGAAGAAGGATTGCAAGGAAAATAAAACCATTCTGGATTTTGTGAAGGAATATTTGATCGCTCACATTCTAGAGAAAAACAAGCCTAATGAGATCTACGCTACTTTGATAGATTTGTACTAGTGTTGGCATATTTATCACATGTGCTTGATAAATAAGATATCCACCCTTTGCACGAGTGTCACATATATTATGTTTAGTTACTTGATGAAGATAACATCTTTGAAATAATAGTTGGGTATTATTTAGTTTTGAATGTTGAACATGAGGAGTTGATGCCTATTGCACTGGATATATTTAATAACCAACAAAAACCTTTTTATCTATGGGGTATATTTGCTTGTGACAAGTTGGCCACCTTTGAGAACCTTTGGGATAATTTTATGTAGATAGAGATAGAGTCAAAGACTAATTAATCTAAGAGATTGAAGTAGAATACCTTTTCCTCATCGAAAGGAATTTATGTAGGAATAAATAAGGTCAAATACTAGTTAATCCAAGGATATTGAAGTACAATACCTTTTTCTCATCAAGAGGACGAGGTATGGAGGAAAGAAAGGAGTGACGAGGAAGGGAAATAAATATGAGTCAAGTTTTGTGAACCAAGATTAGAAGGATGTAAGTAAAGTTAAATGTTTCAAGTGAAATCATATGGGTCATTTTTCCAACCATTGTTTAGAGAAAAAGAAAGGGAAAGCCAAGCAACATAAACATATTGAAATGAGTGTAGAGATTGTTATTGAAGTGGATGAGTTAGCATCCTAGAAAATTGAGATTGCCTTCTCCATGATCTCTTCTCTTTTAACCAACATTTTTTCTAGTGTTAGATGGCATGTGGGTGGTGGGTCATCCAAACATATGAATTATGATGTGAATATTTGTGTGATTAGGATCCATCGCTTTCTATGTTCCCCATCCCATTATAAGTGACATTGGTGGATATATATGTGAACATCGATGGGGATTTGTGTTCCTCTAGATCATAAGTTAGTCCTTTAGCGATTAAAATAAGCAGTAAAGGTTGTTGATATTGAACCTAATACACTAATTATTGATTCTAGTCCAAGGAAAACATGAGACTTATATGGAGATTTGAGTGAAGAAATCCAAAGGGAGGATGCATCCTCACATTCTACTTTATCCCACCAGAAGATAATATGGTTTACTAAGAAATTATAGGATACATAAGAACATGTAGGAGCACCTAAAAATTTAGTTTGGAAAAGTATTACTCTTAAGAGGTTTTCCAACCTCATTGCATTAAATTATTCCATTTGTGAGCCTTGAAATATTGCAAAACAACTATGGAATGATGACACGATGGAGTAGAGTGATGTTGGGGAGATAATTCAATATCATTTTTGGGATCACTAATTCATTCCAAGATTGCAAAAAAATGGATTTATAGGTTATTTTAATTCAATTGGAGAAGACTGGTGTTGGAAAAAGCACTTTCCTTGCTAAGTGTAGTGTTAGATTTTGGTTGCTCCAAAAGTGTATTCACCTAGATAGGGGAGCACTTCATGTCTTCCAATCATGGTGTCTCAATTAATATCGGAGTCCAAATATTAACTCCCATATGTCTAACAAACTCACAAAATCAATAGTAACTAGTTATCTCAGTCTAACTGAGGTGGTAGGTGGGCAAAGGCACCTACTCCACATGCATAACTAGCACTAGCTAATTGATTGTGATCTACCTAAAAGTAACTGGAAGCTAACTAATCTTAACTAGTTCCATCTCCAACTGACTGATGGAGGTTGGTGCCAAGACTCCTATTGGCTCCTAACATGTAGGGATTGGTCTAGGAGGCACCCAAACTAATGCATGCACATGCAGTAAGTGGCATTTAACCTGTAGTAGTGTTCCCCACACTCTAGTAACCGGTACATGTGGCCCCATTAGGCCAAGTGGACCCAATGGTACTAGTGGACCCAATTAATTAATTAAAACTCCTAAGTTAGGCTAAATAATATAATATACCATCTGGGTAAGGGAGGATTAATAACCCTAACACTCTCAGCACCCACGGTGCATCCTCCATCGTGTTGAATTTGAGAAGAAAGCACCCTCGAGAAAAAAAATTAATCGTCGAATGGGAACCAAATGAATTCAACCATGTCTTTTCCACCACTCTCTTAAGGTTTTTATCTTGAAACGTCACCCCATATCCCTTCCCACAACTGCAGTATCAGCCATGTCTACTACATGAGGAATTTTTACATCCACGCCTACCACCATTGTTATGGCCTTCCCCTTAACTTTTATGCACTTATTTTTCCTTCAGTGGGGATTCAAACTGACCAAGGGTTTTTTCCGCTCAAACCCAACTAAGGAGAAGCATCATTAGGGATCCCATCTGTCTACCCTTTCCATATACCTTATCCTTTCCACAGACACTATGATTGGTCAGTTCTAACAAATATGTAATGAAGCTTGATGAAGCAAATGATCCACTAAGACCTAAGGATGAGGGATGAGAAAATAATGGGGAGAGCGGAGGGATTGAAATGGCCTCCAGTTTCCAAGCTCTATCAAAACTTTTAGACCACCCAAAATCTACCTCGACCAAGCCCGATTTAAAGAGACTAGAATATTCACTTGTTATATTATCAAGAGTCGTCCCTGACTACGTGTAGCTACAATCTCCCTGAAAACATTCCAATATGGGAGCCCAAGAGCTAGGGCCAAAACACCAAAAGATGTCCCAGAAGGTTCAGTCATTCAAAAACTCCAAGGATCAAAATCTTGGGTTAAACCAAACCCCATAGAAGCTCACAGTTGTTGATGATAATAACTAGAGCCAAAACCCTCTGGAATAGAATGCTCCAACATGATATTGTAGGAACAACAAAACACACCAGAACCTAGTTGGTCCCATACGACATCTATTTTCAGAAGGGGGGAGCATTCCGCTCCATCTATCTAACAGCTTGTGTTTTCTAGATCTCCTGAACCTCCAACGGATTAAAAGAATGATCAATTAATTCCTCGTCTTCCTCCATAGTGACAAGGACCTTCCAGAAAAAATGTTCCCATCCCTTTCATACATCTACGTGAAAAGACAAATGTACTATTTTATTGTTATAAATATTTTGTATTATTATTAATAAATAATAATATTTTCTTTTAACTTCAAATATTCATTAAAGATTATATGCCTCAATGTTGTAAGTTTAAGAGATTAATTAATAAATCAAGATTAATTAATTAGTATTCACACTCTTAAGCTAGTGAACTTAAATATTAAATAAGTTCAATAATCAATTTTTTACCATGCAACCTCAAGTTTGGGATTTACTAGTTAGCCTAACATGACACAAAATTATAATAATCATATCTTAAAATAACTCTATAATTCAATTAAATTCTGATCTTTAACTAATTCAAAGTCTAAATTGTACAACACAGTTGGAGTTGGATCTTTATACCACTTTGTTACAACCCTCCCAAGTAGTCATAGTTTAGAGGTCCATTACACCAAATCAAACTTCTTAGTTTTCCTTTCATCAAATTACCTAAGCATGAATCTTGATCCATCATAACCCCATATCTATCAAGCATCAAGATATATAAAATCCCTAGAAGGGAAAACCTTTTATAGATTGTAAGATTTCCACTTCCAACCTGTTATCACTCTCAACGCTTAATAGATATGAGGTTAATGTGGCTTTAAATTGGTTTTTTTTTCACATCCATTTTTATATGTACATTTATTTGTTTATTATTGAGAATTTAGTCTGACTTAAATGTTATTATTTTCATTCTTTTATTTAATTTAATTGTTCTTCTCACATGTTCCATGTAATCTTTACGGTACTCACACATCCCACTTATACATGGCTATAGAATGTACCTCACAATGTTATTAAGAAAACCAATCTCAACATTAAACAACCAATACAACAACATTTTTCAACATAATATCAAACAATGTCTTGTCAAGTTAATATAAGCAATAGAAATATATTTAAGTAAAAGTGGTGTACTAGGTATCCCTTGCGATTGATAGCAAACTTACCTCCTTACATTCCTATGACCCAGCTTCCTCTTTATGTATGTATGCATTGTAAACACTTTCTACCTAGTGAAACTTATCTTGAAAGGAAAGTGCTTTTTCCAACACCAGTCTTCTCCAATTATCTTGGAAAAAGCACTTTCCTTATTATATTATTTAGCCTAACTTAGGAGTTTTAATTAATTAATTGGGTCCACTAGTACCATTGGGTCCACTTGGCCTAATGGGGCCACATGTACCGGTTACTAGAGTGTGGGGAACACTACTACAGGTTAAATGCCACTTACTGCATGTGCATGCATTAGTTTGGGTGCCTCCTAGACCAATCCCTACATGTTAGGAGCCAATAGGAGTCTTGGCACCAACCTCCATCAGTCAGTTGGAGATGGAACTAGTTAAGATTAGTTAGCTTCCAGTTACTTTTAGGTAGATCACAATCAATTAGCTAGTGCTAGTTATGCATGTGGAGTAGGTGCCTTTGCCCACCTACCACCTCAGTTAGACTGAGATAACTAGTTACTATTGATTTTGTGAGTTTGTTAGACATATGGGAGTTAATATTTGGACTCCGATATTAATTGAGACACCATGATTTAGCTAGTCAATTAGGTACAGTCAGATCCAGTTGGTAGAATCAAATTTCTCCCTAATGCATTAGAATTCTTCCTATGTAAAATATTGTAACACCAAATTTAATGAATGGCAATGATACTGTAATTATCTGAGCTATACTCATCTATTTCCTGTGTGGTTTGTTTTGTTCAGTGTGTATATTCATTCTCCTTTTACTGCAACAATAATTCTTGGACTCATTTCTTGAATATCTAAATGGCACAACAATTTTAACATGGTATCAAAGCCATCTCAAGAAGGATTTGAATGTTTGTTTCTCTCCATTGAACATTAGAAACAATTGGGTTTCCATAGAAGTCCCCAATCTTGATTTTCTTCCTTTGAATTTATTCAGAGTAGCAGTGCGGGCATGACTGACCCTGAAAACATGTTCATGGAGAGAGGAAAAACATGATTCTAATATAGTTCAAATGTTTTAGTGTTTTGTAGTGAAAATATACAGGTGCTACATAGCTTGTGTGAAGTTTTACGATCTTTCAGCCGAAGAATTATGGATTCTCAATCTCCTACACAGCAGATCCATACAACTTCCAATTATCTTGATTAGAGGATTGATATGCATTTGGCCTTGCACAAGCCTAGATACCTCAGGATAATACTTTTAAGGGAGGCTGAGCCCCATCATATAGTTGAAAAGAGAAAGTTTCTGAACTGTTGTGATGAAGCTTTCGGTTATCTATGCACTCATATATCCAGAGATATCCTCTTCCACCTTGAATGTTTGAGGACACCTAGAGAATCCTGGGAGAAGCTTGAAAACTTGTTTGGAAAACAAGATGAGATTTGGGGACACCTCCTGGAGAATGAGCTGGTAGCCTTACATCCCAGCAGTTTCGAGACTATTGAGAAATTATTTACTAAATTCAAGTCTCTTGCACTTCAATGCTGACAGTGTAGAATAGAAAGGAAGGATGAGCATAATGTCCTCTCCATACTTAGCAAACTTGGTTCTGAGTATTCTGTATTTGTTTCTATATTTCATTCCAAGAGGGAAGGCTTCCCTGATTGGAAAATTCCTTCACTAGATTCCTTTTCAGAGTCCTTAATCAAGGAGCAAGATAAGTTGATTCGAATGGGAGTCATCAAGACCTCCAAAGATCAGGCTCTCCTAGTTACTAACTCTAGCAAAGTGCAAGCCAAAGGGAAATCTAAGAAGAAGGAGCCTAAAGCAGTTGATTTGAAGCCTAAACAGAATCAACGGACTTCTGAAGGACCCTCCCACTCTAAGAAAAAGAAGAAGTTTGAAAAGAAGTTATGTCCCTATTGTGAAAAGGGTTACCACCTTAAAAAATACTGTATGAAGACGCAAGTATATCAGCTGATTTCCCTCCTCAAACAAAACAACATTGCTCTCCCACAAGAGGTAAAGAAGTCTTACAATGGACATGAAAGGTTCCATGATTTGAAAGCTGGTATACCTCGGTCAACAACCTATTTGATTGATTCTGGAGCATCCAACCATATGGTTGCCTCCAAGGATTTCTTCTCCACTCTCAACATCAAAGAAGGGCCCACTATTCACATGGGAGATGATTCCCAAATTCCAGTAGCAGGAAGAGGCACCATCAAAGTTCAGCATGGTGTGTTCAAAGATGTCCTATATGTGCCTTCTCTTATAGCTAATCTGTTGTTTGTATATCAGATGACTCACACTGGCTCACCAAAGCAGGTGTTGTTTGGACCTGAATCAGTAGAGATCACAAAAATACCAACTGGGGAGATTGTAGTTAAAGGAATTGTTTATCATGCCTCCAAGGCATATATTTTCTCTCACTTCATGCCATTCATAGTTCCAACATTACCATAGCTTCCATTTGAAGCTGATGAAGGTATAAACATTCCTTCACTTCCTATTATAGATTCAGTTTCAATTCTGGACATTTAGATTCAGATTCAGAAGAGGAGGAATCCAAACATGATCCATACATTGAGCTTACACCTCAAAGGGATCTAGATACATATCCAACATCTACCTAATTTAAGCAGCCTAAATGGGTTCAATAACTCATAGAAGCAGCTGTAAATGGTGTTGGGGATCGATATGACAAGATAAGAACAAGGTCCTAGTATTAGAAGGAGAGTTTTGTACTATCCCACACAGATCATATTCTTCCTGAGAGGTGTTTTATGATGCTTGGGTCAGATCCTGAATCCTTCAAGGAAGCTTTCCATGATCCCAGATGGCAGGAAGCCATGGATGAGGAGTTTGATTCTCTACATGACAATAAGACCTGGGAATTTGTATCCTTACCCCCAGGAAGGAAGCTGGTTTAGTGAAAATGGATCTACCGGAGCAAGATAGTTGCTGATGGAACCACAACCAAGTACAAGGCTCGGTTGGTGGAAAAAGGATACTCTCAAGTTCAATGCTTGGACTACAATGGGACATACGCTCTAGTAGCTAGAATGGACTCCATCAGGATGGTCTTGGCTATTGCTGCTTCCAAAATATGGGAATTACATCACATGGATGTGAAGAGTGCCTTCCTCCATGGTGATTTGGAGGAAGAGATATATATGAAACAACCTGAGGGGTTTATTGATGATCCTTCCGTATTCTGCAGATTGAGGAAATCAGTGTATGGACTCAAACAAGCCCCAAGAGCATGGTAATCCAAGATGGATGCCTTCCTCATCTCTCAGAAGTTCAAAAGGTACAAATCAGATTGCAATGTCTACATGAAGAAGAAATAGGGGTTCCTTATTCTAGTTGTATTGAATATGGATGACTTTCTCATTACTAGCAACTCTACTGTTGGATTGAGCAACATCAAAAGAATTCCCTATGACTAACTTAGGAATGTTAAGAAATTTCATTGGTCTCGAAGTAAGTCAAAAGACTTTGGGAATCATGAGCTCACAGTCCAGGTATTCATCAGACATCCTTAAGAGATTCCACATGGAGTATTGCAAGGTAGCCCCCTGCCCCTTTCTATCAGGTATCAGGCTTGAAGAAGGTGGTTCCACACCCTTGGTAGATAGCACTCTCTACAGATAGCTCATTGGGAACCTTCTATATCTCACAAATTCAAGACCAGACATATCCTATGCTGTGAGTGCTACTACCAGATACATGTAAGAGCCACATGAGCTGCACTGGAAGGAAACAAAGAGGATCTTGCACTATGTGTAGGGTACTATAGATTATTGGATCCACTATATAGTTGGAGCACAACTCGATCTCATAGGATTTACAGACTCAGAATAGACAAGATATGGAAATGATAGGAAATCCAACCTCGGGTTTTGTATTCATGATTGGATCGGGGTCAATTTGTTGGTCCAACAAGAAGCAAGCAACACTTGCACTCTCTTTAGCAGAAGCAGAGTATCAGGGAGCTGTGAATGCATCTATTCAGGAAGTTTGGCTACATGGAATCTTGACAGAGTTTGGGATTTAGAATTCATTTACAATGGATATTTATTGTGACAACCAGAGTACAATCAAAATTTCTAGTGATCCTTTTCAGAAGCAGAGGACAAAGAACATAGAGGTTCACATGCACTACATTTAGGAACTGGTGCATGACAAAACCATCACACTACACTACTGTCCTACAAAATATGAGGTTGCAGATATTTTTTCTAAGTCTTTTATTGAAAAGATATTTTCCTTTCTCAAGTCTCTTTTAGGCATCAAGGCTTGATTCTCAGTTCCTATTTTGAGGGGGGGGGGTTTCCCAAGAGGTTTTCCCTTATTACCTCGGTTGTATTATGCAACATTACTGTCTTTTATATTGTATTTGGGTGACTTATGGCCTTGTTTCCAGGGCCCACAGTTTTCCAAATTAGGATTCAGGAGGGATCTTAGGATTATTGATTCTCCCTTGACCTTACTTTCTATTAGATTATTTAGCCTAACTTAGGAGTTTTAATTAATTAATTGGGTCCACTAGCACCATTGGGTCCACTTTGCCTAATGGGGCCACATGTACTAGTTATTAGAGTGTGGGGAACACTGTTAGAGGTTAACTACCACTTACTGCATGTGCATGCATCAGTTTGGGTGCCTCATAGACCAATCCATACATTCTAGGAGCCACTAGGAGTCCCGACACCAACCTCCATCAGTTAGTTGGAGTCGAAACTAGTTAAGCTTGGAGTCGAAACTAGTTAAGCTTAGTTAGCTTCCAGTTATTTTCAGTTAGATCACAATTAGTTAGCTAGATCTAGTTATGCATGGCTAATGCATGGCTACATGTGGATTAGGAGCCTTTTCCCACCTACCACCTCATTTAGACCGAGTTAAATAGTTATTACTGATTGTGTGAGTTGGTTAGACATGTGGGAGTTAATATTTGGACTTCGATATTGATTGAGACACCATGATTTATCTAGTCAGTTAGGTACAGTCAGATCCAGTTGGTAGATCCTAATTGATCCCTAATGCATTGAATTCTTACTATGTAAACTATTATAACACTGGATTTAATGAATGCCAATGATATTGTAATTATCTTAGCTATACTCATCCATTTCCTGTGTGGTTTTTTTTGTTCAGTGTGTATATTCATTCTCCTTTTACTGCAACAATAATTCTTGGACTCATTGCTTGAAGATATAAATGGCACAACAATTTTAACATATAGGTTCCTATAGTATCTACTCCACCACCTCGGTGTTTCTAAAAAAGTGGCCTCCTCTTTTTGATGTGATCAGGGAGCAAATGGACCTTTTGCTGATATGGGTTTGACTTGCAGGTTTACCAATGGAATTTTGGAATGAAGAAAGTTTCAAGGATCTTGGGAACACCACGGGGACCTTCCTAGAGGATGATATGTCTTTAGAAAGAATGCGGAATATGTTTGTTGAGATAATACTGGTTTCCTTAGATGGTAGAGAAGGTCTGTTGGAAGAATCCGAGTTTGTGATGGGGAATTTGACATATATGTAGAAACTGGACTATGAAGGGATTCCATTTAGATGTAGCAGATGTCATCGTCAAGGCCATATTGTTAGTTAGTGTAAGTTTTCATTCAAAGTCCATAACATATATTTTCCTAGTGTTACATCAAGGAAAGGGTGGCTCCTCAAGAGTGGAGAGAGATAGGTTCCTTAAACTCAAAGATGTGTAGAGTGGGGGGGGGAGAGTGGATGTGCCCAAAAATGAATAATTTATGAATGATGAATTGAAAGAACGAAAAATACAATTTATAGGTCATAACATGGAAAGGATGCTCAAATTTTAGTCACCCAAAGTTTCGGTCGACTCTTTGGAGATGCAACTAGCGGTGGTGCTGGAGTACGAGGCTACGAATCAGCTGGGTATGCTTAATATTTATCCTCTCTCTTTGAATTTATCAATAATTTCTATATATCTGCGTCGACTAAATTGGTTGGGTACTCTAACTAACCTATCCTTTCCTAATCCACCCACTTTCCTCCCAAAATCCTATTGGTTTGCCTTATTTTTAGCTCAATGCACTTTCACCCAGGGAAGGTCATCCTCTCCTATGTCTATAATATCCTCAGAACCTGAAAAATTAAGGGATTCAAAATAATAAGTCATTTTGTATCATCTCCAAAATTGAATCGTCCCAGCCCTATCATCCACTTCCTGTAAAGGTGTGTAAGGTTTGGGTAAGCATGCTATCTTGTTTGGTTGTGGAAAAGGGAGAGGGAGGAAACCCCTTCTTTCCAGAGTACTGGAGAGGGATCTCATGTATTTGTCATCTAGAAAGAAACTCTCCATCTTAGGGGAACTTATAGTATCAACCACACCATCTAGGGTTCCTTAACAAAGCTCATCTCTTTCAATTGTTGAAGGTTGGATAGCGCTCCCAAAAAATTAGCACTGAAAAGGACGATAGAAGCAAATAAGTCTGTCACAATTCTTCTACAAGAAAATATAAGGGATGGTGAAGTAGTTAAAAAGGATTTGGAGACTATGTTTAAATATTGGTGTTTTGTGGGTATTGATGTAAGGGGAAGATCAAGTGGTTTGGTTGTCTGATGGAACACTCACTTTGTAAATCTTCAAAGCTTGTGGGGCTTTGAGTCCAGATTGGATGTGAGATTTATGGTTTTTGATATTGGGATAGTTTTCATGGTCCTTAACATATATGGGATGTAATTGGAGTGAATTCCATACTGGGAATCTATAGTCAAGAAAAATTTCGTGACTAGTGAGGCCCTTATTATTGGGGGAGACCCAAATTTCTCCATGGGAGCTGCAGAGGTATGGGGTCCAAAGGAGACACTAGGTTCTCTTTCAGATTTTTGTGTGAAAAAACTAATTTAAGGGGGTCTTGTTGATGTAGGGATGGTGAAAATAAAACCTACTTGGATGTAAAGGACAGATTATTGGAGGTTCATCTACAATTTCAACAATGGGTTGGAAGTGGAGGGGAATATTGTCACCTGCCAATTTTTCTAGAAATAGTGGGTAGAGAGTGGAAGTTAGTAAGTCCATTCAAATTCATTGTGACATGGATGAAAGAGGATATTTTTCTTGATTTGGTTAGAGATGATTTGGTCTCCACTAAATAAGGAAGAGGTCTAGTAGCCACAATCCACTTTGCTTAGAATTTGAAAAGAGTTAAGAAAGCTTTAGTGGAATGGGCGCACACTAGGAAACCATGGGAAGAACATGAACTAAAATATGTATAAGTAGATGTTAAAACCATATATGAATCATATGGGGGGGTCGCTTCCATAGAATCCAAAGAAACCATTTTTCCTAGGAAAGAAAGAGATGAAACATTCTAGATGACAGAGAAGTAGCTTGGCATCTTAAAAGCTAAGTAATATGGCTAGAATTTGGGGATGAAAACACAATTTTTTTTTAGGTATTTTCAAAAGGAAGGAAAAAAATCAAATACCATATGGATTTTGACTGAATCAGAGGGAAATAAAGTCTCTTCCTTTGCATGTCTAGCTGATATGGGCAAGAATAATTTTCAAAACATGTTCAAATATGATGCGAGAGTCTCAATTGTAGACATAATAAGAATGAACCATTTTTCCCTAGATTCTTGAATGAAGAAGACACCATATCTCTTATGGAATAATTCTTGGAAGAAGAGTTAAATGAGGTCCTGCATAATTTTCAAAAGGATAAGATCCTATGGATAGATGGATGGACAATAGAATTATACCCGAGACTTTATGAGGTGATGGGATCTGATATATTGAAGGGGATTGAAGAATCTCATTTGGATGGAGTTATGCATGCTCTATTAAATACAACTTTAGTTGCTCTCATCCCAAAGTTAGGAAAACCTCTTTCTATGGAGGATTTCTGTCCAATCTCACTATGTAAATGTTTACACAAGGTTGTGATGAAGGTAATATCTAGAAGACTAAAGAAGATTCTCCCTGCCATAGTTTGTAAAGAACAATTTGGTTTCCTTGAAGGTCAATAAATACATGAAGCCATTGGTGTAGCACAAAACTTATTGCATAGCATTAAAATAATGAAAATAAAAGATGCAATCTATAAGATTGATCTATCAAAGGAACATGATAGGGTGGTTTGGACATATCTCAGACTATTATCAACTCACATTGGTTTTGAATTTCCCTTCATAAACTAGGTTATGTGTTGCATTTTGACAGTTTCTTTTGCGACCCTCATAAATGGGGAAACATCTCCATTTTTTCATTTGGAAATAGGATTATGACAAGGATTTCGATTATCTCCCCTACTTTTTCTCCACATTGCAGAAGGGATAAGTAGGACATTGGAGGTGGATAGAATTCAAGGTGAGTTTCAAGGTATACTTTGAGGATTATTCATCTCCTCTTTGTAGATGATATCCTAATTTTGTATAATGGATTTTGGGGCGATGCAGAAAAACTTGTGGAAATCCTGGGTTATTTGGAAGGGAAACGTGCATGCAAATAAATGTTAGTAAATAATCACTTTATGTTCATAACTAGGAGGAATAGGATATAAACTATCATAGATTAGCATTTCCATATGAAGTTTGATATTTTGATGAGGGAATAAAATACCTTGGTTTCTAGCTAAAGTCAGATGGCTATTAAAAAGTGGACTAGATGTGGTTCATAGCAAAGTTGTAAAAAGGTTAAAAATTAGTAGCTATAGATGGTTCTCTAGGGTGAGAAGGCTAGTTTTGGTAAAATCGGTCATAGAAGCCATTCCATTGTATTGGATGTCACTAGCTTGGATCCCAAAGAGTATGTTAGAGAAGGCAAGGAAAATTTGTTTCAAATTCCTATGGGGTGGGAATTAGGTTAAGTTAGTCATGCCTTGGGTTAGTTGGAAGTCTTGGCTTCTCCAAAACTATTTGGAGGATGGGGATTGAATAAAATATTCTTACTCTAAATGTCATTGGAAGCCAAATTCTGCTGCAGAATTATCTCATTAGAGAGTTTGTGGATGACTGTGGTCTACTATAATTATATATTTCTAGAAACAATCAAAGAATAGAATCAGAATCCATCAAAATAGAGATCCAATATTTCAAATATTTGGAAGGTTGTTCAAAATTGTTTTCATGTAATTGGAGATGGATTGGAATGACGTATAAGAAATATACTTCCTCAGGAATTGATCCAAGAGCTTTATAATCAACAAGTGTTCCTACTAAACCAGATAGCGGATCTAGGAGCTACCAACTTATGGAATCAGGGATGGAAGGATGCACACCATCTATAATTGGTGGATAATCATATAGAGACATGGAATATCTTCCTTAGTGCCTTAAGATCTGCACATGTACGAATAACAGATAGATAAGATGATATTTTTCGGGTGTATGCTCCTCATGGCTCATCTACCCCAAAGATGGGATATATTCAACTAAACATTGATTTGTAGTTGAGAGAACCCCAGGTTTATGGAAATTAAAATGTCCCTCAAAATCCTGCATTTTCATGTGGTGTATGATTAAAAACAAAGTGTCGACTTGGGACATAATGAAACAAATGCAGAAGGAAGGCCGATGATGGTGCTCTTTATTCAAAGACAATGAGTAAATTATCCCCAATATTTTCATTATATTCTCCTTTGTAAATCAAGTTTGGAAGATATGCTTTAAAAATTGGGTCTTTATGCATATGGAATGGGTCTCCGGTAGGGAATCTTGGAGAGATTGTACTCAAGATTCCTCGACAACCAAATAAAATCGCTGCCGTTGTGAGTTAGTTGGGGTGTATGTATGGCCAGAATGCAGTTATTTATTAGGAGAAGAGATCAATTATAGACTTAATTGCTACACAAAGCCTTAGTATTCCCACACATTTTCTTCAAGAAGAAGGATCGACCCCAATCATATATATACAAGAGGAACATGTGGATCATTCAAAGCCATTTAGAGCAATCTCTCCATGCAACAATTATCCATAGTCTTCATGAACCTTCCTTCACCCATGCATATATTCGCTACCTCATGCAGGTAACCAAATTTACAAGATTAATATGCAATGAAGGAAGAAGATCAAGACTTAGGGACTCCGGTAATTTTCACTAGGAAGAAAAGATCAAGAGGGAGCCCACAAAACAATAAAAGATAAGTATTTTTATTTTGATTATCATATGCTCTTGTAAATCAAATCTGAATGTTTTTTAATACGTTTCAATACAATTATATGTAGATATGTATTCCTATAATTAGGAAGCATGTTATGGTATAACACAATGGACATATGTTATAGTTTTCTTTTATTGGAGAAGAGCAAATCTCATGTAGTACATGTTATGATTGAGTAAATATAATATAGTATTGCATAACATTCCATGAGATATGGATGGAGGTTGTGTTGAAACATTGGTTAAAATGTTTGCATGAGTGTGTGACCTATTTATATTACATTGAAATGATTGAAGTTCATGATTATGCAAAGATTCTAATCACTTGAATAAATTTGGCTTGTAAGGAAAGATCATATGCTATGACCTACAAGTGGACAATAATAAGTATTGAATATGGAGTCATTCTGATGGTAGATATTGAAAGAGAAGAGGACAAAATAGGGAGACATCCAGAAAGAAGGGAAACCTTCTTGGTTATAGTGAATCACCCAAATCCTACAGAACATACGTGCCAAGTGAAAGACACATTCAAGTCAACCAAGATATGACATTCCATGAATAGGTTGGATTCAAGCAATCTAAAGAGATTCAGTATGATACATATTGATTGTAAAGCATCAAGAGTCATTCTTTGGACTTGTGTTGTATCAAGTCCCATCTATATCCTCATGTGTTGAGGTGGGATGCTATTACAATAGTCTTGTGTTGTATCAAGACTCTAAAATTGTGTTGTATCAAGTCTGAACTTGTGTTGTATCAAGTAAATGATTCTCATAGATGATACCCTATGATATGGATCTCCTTAACTGGAGATGGTATTATGTTGTATCAATACTGGAGACTTGTGTTGTATCAAGTCATGATCCTAATGAAGTCATCCAAATAATGGATACTCATACATGAGGACCTCCATTTGTTGAGGTGGCATGATTTAATTGGTAAATTCATGATACTATGTGATATATTACTAACCATGGTCATTTGAGATGGATAAAGATACTAAGTCTCCTCTAGAGACTGATCGCCTCTAGAGTGAATTAATTTAGAATATGACTATATGGTCTAGGGTAGTATATATGATCATCGATATGTGTGATAATTATTCTAAGAATAATTTGATAAAATGGATAAATAATAAATACACATGTGGACCATGCAGTAAATGATAAATGATAAAGATATAAGCATAGAGAGAGAATTCAAATTTTCTTAAGATAGCTAAGTATGTTGTAGTTGTAAAGATTTAGTTAAATATGAATGCCTCAATCAATGCATGAGTTAAAGCTTATGTGTCTCAATTAATTAAAAAGAAACTTACAGTGGTCCATGTGAATGTTTGCATGGGAAACAATAAGGGTGAAGCAACGATGACACTTAAGATAGTTTGTTAACTAAGTGATCAACATTCAGTTAAATAAGAAGATCGTTGCAAAGTTAATAATAGTAAATAAGTGATTTGCATGGATGACACTAAAGGTGAAGCACTGTAAATTTTAGTTAGCCGCCTAACTTAGTGGCCATACATTTAGTTTAATATTGAGATTAGTTCAATTCATTCAAAATTCAGTTAAAGACCCTGGTTGAAGGAAGGGAGCATATCTTGTGCATGAAGTGGAATCCTAGGTGCTTGCTTGGCATCATTGAAGGATAAATTGAAATTGAAGTGCATGTGTGCACTAGTGTTAGGAAAACATTGCATGGAATGAGTTTTGATTGTTATTAAAGTGCCAGGAACTTGGAAAGTTGATAACATATATTTTATGGATATCTCTTCTCTACTTTTGAGCTGATATCTCTTATCAGGTAATCTGCTAATGTGTTGTAAACCATTCTCTGCAAGTATCTCTATTATACTCAAAGAGTTGTTGGTTTTTTTATCCTCTATATTTAGAGAGTTTTCCCAGGATACATATTGTCTCATATGGTTGAATGATTTATGTGGATGATTTGTCTTATGAGATTCATATATGTAGTGATTGATTGATAAAAGTTGTAAAGTTTAAAGATCTGCACATTTGCTTAAAAAAATGACATGGTGTCAGATCACAGGGCATGAAGGAGCTTAGTTTTATGCATCAAAATAAAGGCTATGTGATCTTAAGGAGTTGAGAAAATTTTGAGATCCATAACATCGATCTTCGTCCAACTGGAAGACTGTCTTGAGGGAACATCCAAATTCAACACATGGAAGGAGAGGGTATTGAACCTTCTTGAAGAGCATGGCTTAAATGGTCTCATGTACATAGTGGTGGAGGATCCCACATCCAAGTAGGGCACATCATCTTCAATAAGAACCAAGACTTATAGTATTGGAGTAGTAACGAAATAAGATGATCTTCTTCAAAACACTTGATGGTCTCCCATCCGCATGGGAGATATTCTTGGCTGTGGTAAATGACTAAGAATTCCATCCCAAATTTGAAAGGTTATTACATGATTACATTCAAGAAGATGAGCACATCCATAGCAAGGCAACATGCACTAAAGAGGAGAGTCTTGTCCTCACGACAAGAATAAAGAAAGGGAGGAAACCTTCCAATATAAAGAAGTTATTTCATGCAAAGAAGAAGGATTTCAATGAAGAGTTTGAAAAATGAAAGATTTGGTGCTTCCATTTTAAAAATAAGGGCCACTTTACACAAGAGTACCATGCAATAAATAAGAATGAAGAAAGGCTTCATGCATCCATCGATGTAGAAGGAGGTGAACCTTATTAGAAGAAACCATTCGAGGAAAAGGATGATCGAAAGTAGTATTTCCTTTGGCGTGAAATATAATTTGGTCTTGGTTGCATAGGATCCTTATTTCCCATGCAATGACTTGCTACCTCCTGCATGCACTCAAATTTGAAAGTAGACCAGGTTCGAGAGACTCTAAGAATCTCCACAAGGAAGCAGAGATCAATTAGAGGGAGCCCACAAAACAATAAAAGATAAGTACTTGTATTTTTTTATCATATATTGTTATGAAAATAAGATTTAAAATAGTTTTGAATGTGTTTCATTATAGTGATAAAGAAATCTGAATTCCTGGGATTTGGAATTGTGTTATAACATGTTGAGCATATGCAATTGTTGTCTGTCTTTTATTGGCATGTTGTAGATATCATGAAGTCCATATTATGATATACGATATAGGACTGATATAGAATTATATAGGATGATATAAGGCTGTATATTTCCTTCATAAGACATGATATGTAGGGCTGCATGATTGTTCATGAGTTATGCACATAGGGCTGCATGATTGTTCATAATATATTAGATAAAGGGCTGCATGCTTTCTTCATGAGATATGATATGGGGATGCATATTTATTTCACAAATTTATGAATATAGGACTGATATTTGATTGATATAGGGATGCAAATATTACATGATATATGTATGGGGTTATGTTGAATCACTAATTAAAATGTGTACATAATTGTGTAAAATTTAATTAGTTTATTGAAAGTATTCATGCGAATACAATTCTTGAGTATGAAATGGTTCTAACAATTCAAATAATTTGTCTTGTAGGGAAAAACTATATGCCCTGACTTATAATAAGAGAATTACATGTATTGAATGTGGATTCATTCTGATGGATGATCCTGAAAGAGAGAAGATTGTGAGGTTCTTATGTTTCTTAGGAAGAAGACAAAATATATACTATTATGATAAATGAGAATAATTTTGAAGATAATTACAATTATCTTATTTACATTCATGTCTCAAGAAGAGATTCATACATAGATGAGTGTGTGTCTCCATGATGGAGGACCCAAATTATGATTCTCACATTATGATGGTGAAAGGGAGAAGCTATATTCGCTAGCTCCTGAAGAACTAGTGAAACTGGTTGTTGTACCTCCTATTAAGAGGAGACTTGCATAACGCTCACATTAAGAAGGAATGCGATAAATAGTATTGAAGATTCTTGTTGTGAGTCTTTATAATAGAGGTGTGTCAATGATCAAATAAATATTTTCCTCAGTTAAGGAAAAACATGCTGTAAATTTCTTGAAGAGTTTCAGGATGATGGACTATAAGCCCATGGTCACACATATGTTTCTGCAGATAGAGCATGTTGTAAAGCAGTAAATATTTATGAGGATCTCAGTGATATCCAAGACATGGTACATACCTATAGTTGAGCATCATTGCTAGCATTCTTACTAAGCCTTTGCTCGGGACAAGCTTGGTTGTAGAACAAGAGAGAACCCTCTAGTTGAAGAGGGAGTGTTGATGTGTCTTCACATGAAGCAGTAGATAAATCCCCACAAGTTAGTCTTGGTACATGACTCATAAAACCTAGGGTTGTAGTATATCTTGTGGAAAGAATCCACATGAGTAGAGACATAGTCAAATTATTGAAGACTATTGATACTCAAGAAGAGTTATAGTATCGACTGTTAGAAAACACTTAAACCTCTTGGAGAGGTAGTTGCGGTGTTGTGGTAAAAAGAGAAGAATATGGAATCACTATGAAAGGGATCAATCCTTGAAGGACATCATAGAGAATGATATGCTCACAAGGAACTTCTCTAGATAGCAGAAGATTCCAGAAGTCAACAAATGTTGAAAATTGAAAGAAAAGATGAGACATTCTTTCTGCATGATATTACACATTTTGATACGTGTTGTTGTATATGATGGATATGAAATCCATAGTTCCTAGTTTAGAGAAACTACATTATGGATTGGATCCAAATGATGCTATTATATATAAGTAGTTGGTTAGTCTCTTAAGGTACTTAGCACACATGTTGTATTTTATGCTTGTCACTAGGCATATGTTTGAGTACCTTTGAGGTACATTAGAATAGGTTATTTATTGTAATTGATACATGGTGGACGTATTGTGACTAGTAATACAAAAGCTAAGTGTATTCAACTAGTACTACATAAGCAAGATCTATGCCAGATAATACTACAGAAGAAAATATGTTTTACATATAGTACTATCAGCTTATAAGCATAGTAGCTAAGAAAGTTGTGATTATTGGAGAGCGTGACCATACTGTTATAGTTGGAGAGAGTGAGCATACTTATGATGACTAGAGAACGTTCCCATAATTTGTATGTGTATCTAGTTGAGTATGTGTATCCAACCGAGTATGTGTATCTGATCAAGTTATGTGTACCATTGGAGATGTGTTATGATAATTCACATTGAGATGAAGTTTTACTTCATCGGAATTCATGGTCATGTAAGGTAAAATTATTGTACATAGCTACTTATGAGAATATTTAAATGTGTGGACAAGATGCTAGTTGTGATGAAGTTCAGATACTTCTGAGATAATCTTGGTATGCAGAAAATTCCCAGAATAGTAGAGATTGTATCCCTCTCTGAGAGGGAGTGTTGATTGTACAACATCAAGAGTCATTCTTCGGACTTGTGTTGTATCAAGTCCCATCTATATTCTCATGTGTTGAGGTGGGTTATTAGTGTTGTATTCTTGTGTTGTATCGAGACTGGTCTTGTGTTGTATCATTACTGTAGACTTGTGTTGTATCAAGTTAATTATTCTCATAGACAGTACCCTATGAGATATATCTCATTAATTGGAGATGGTATTGTGTTGTATCAATACTATATACTTTTGTTGTATCAAGTCATGCTCCTAATGAATTCATCCAAAAAATGGATGCTCATTCAGGTGGACCTCAATTTGTTGAGGTGACATGCTTTACTTGGTAAAGTGTGAGACTGTGTGATATATTACTAACCATGGTCATTTGAGATGGATAAAGCTATTAAGTCTCCTATAGAGACTAATCACATCTATAGTGAATTACTTTAGCATATGACTATATGGTCCAGGGTAATATATATGATCATCAGTATGTGTGACAATTCTTTTGAGTATAATATGATAACATGGATAAATAGTAAATACACATGTGGACCATGAAATAAATGATAAATGATAAAGATATAAGCATAGAGAAAGAGAATTTGAATTGCCTAAAGATAACTAAGTATGTTGCAGTTGTAAAGATTTAGTTAAATATGAATGCCTCAGTTAAAGCTTATGTGTTTCAGTTAATTAGAAAGAAAATTACAGTGGTCCATGCAAATGTTTTGCATGGATGACATGGCTAAGGGTGACAACACTTATGACACTTAAGATAACCTGTTAACTAAGTTATCAGAATTCAGTTAACTAAGAAGATCCATAGAAATTTAATAATAGTAAGTAAGTGATTTGCATGGATGGAACTAAAGGTGAAGCACTATAAATTTTAGTTAGCCCCCTAACTTAGTGGGAATGCATTCAATTGAAGATTGAGATTAGTTCAATTAAGTCAACATCTAGTTCAAGACACTGATTGAAGGAAGGGTGCATATCTTATGCATGAAGTGGAATCCTAGGTGCTAACTTGGCACCCTTGATGGAAAATTCGAAATTGAAGTGCATGTGTGCAGTAGTGTCAGGAAAACATTGCATGGCATGAGTTTCGCCTTGTTATTAAAGTGTTGGGTACTCAAAAAATTGATAACATAGTTTTTCTGAATCTCTCTTCTCTACTGTTGAGGTGATATCTCTTATCAGGAAATATGCTAATGTGTTATAAACCATTATTTGCAAGTCTATCTATTATACCTAAAGAATTGTTGGGTTTTTGATCCTCTATATTTGGAGGGTTTTCCCAAGGTACAACTGTCTCATATGGTTGAGAGATTTATGTCGCTGATTTGTCTTATGAGATTCATATGTGCAGTGATTGATTGATAAAAGTTTTAAAGTTCGAATCTCTCCATATTTTCTCAAAACATTGATAATACATGCATGAAGAAGCTTGAGTCTCCCATGTTGGAGGACCTAGATTATGGTTCTCCCCATTCATAGGTTCAAAGTAAGAATCCATAAGTGTTCTCAGATTAAATAGATCCTGAAGAACCAATAAGAATTGGTTGATGAAGCTCATGCTAAGAGGGTATCTATGCTAAGATGGGATCTGCATGGTGCTCATTACAGTATTCAAGAACCTTGGCAAGGTTCTTGGGATTAGAGGTGTGGCAGAAACGAGATAATATTTTCCTTAGTTAGGGAAAATACATAGTAGAGATCCTGAATAGATTGAGGACGATGGACTATAAGTCCATTACCACACATATGATGATGAATCTGAAGCTGATTCTTCTTCATGTTTCTAGGATCTCATAGACATTTGAGATGTATCAGGTTAACACCAGGTCAGATATATGCTTTGCAGTCGGTACATAAACATGCACAACAAAGCATGTGTTGAGGTACCTACATGGTACGATTGGATATGGACTTATACATGTCTTAGATATGTTCTATTTGATACATGGTGTAAAAAGGAGCAATATAAATCCAGTACATATCCACATATGAGAATATTGTCGATATACTTACTAAGCCTCTATCTAAAGAAAAGTTGAGTACATTCGGGAAAAGCTTGGTGTAGTAAAAAAATACTCCTGTAAGATGAGAGGAAGTATTGATGTTTCTCCATAGGCAATTGCAGATATATTAAATATCCACTAGTTAGTCATGTGGGACATGTCTTAGGAATTCTCCCCACTAGTAATTCATGCAGTGGTACATGTCTCAGAGACCGATAATCCATATAGTGGTATATGGATCATATTAGCTATAAAGTTGTACATGGATTAGTTAAGCCATGTAGCAACTAAGCCACTCAATTATACATAGCTCGTATTAGTTATGTAGGAATACATGATTCACTTGCTATTTAATCAAGGTACATGACTCATCTTTGGGCTCCCGTATCTCATGTGGAGTGCACTCACATGAGTAGAGACATAGTTAAGAGCTCATATTTTTATCAGATAATATCAAGGTATCCGACACTATCACTAACTATCATACACTTGAGTGAGTTATAGTCAGGACTGTTGGGTGGTAGTTAAACCTCTTGGATATCCATATAGTTGGCTAGTGAGGTTTGTAGTGCATGGGAAGGAATCCCATGTATGTAAATTGAAGAAAGCCTTGTATGGGAATATTCAAGCATCTATGGCTTGGTATTTAAGAGTTCCAACTATATTCAGAGGTTGGGTGTCTCTAAGAGTGAAACTGATCCAAACATGTACTTCAAGATTGTGAAGAACCAACTGTTGATATTGGTTTTCTATATTTATGTTTTGTTTCTTATTGAAAAGGAACAAAAGATAGTTTCTTGCAAGAGGGAGCTCACTTCTGAGTTCTAAGACTTGAGTCATTAATTTCTTGAAGTTTGGAAAAATAAAAATGGTATTTTATTTTTCTATGAAAACACACAATTGATGTGTTGCGAAGGTTGGGTACGATGGATTGCAAATCCATGAATTCTTTGATAGTTTCTAGTTTGAAGAAACTACAATGATTCATATTCTGGACCAGATCCAGTAGACGCTACCAAGTATAGACAACCCATTGGTATCGTAATGAACTTAATATATAATAGCCATGTTATATGTTATGCTATGAGTCAGATCATGTAAGCGGTTAGACATAGACATTAAGCATGTGCTTAGGTACATTCATGGAACTATTTCTTATGGGATCATATTTTCCTCCAGTGGTGAGGAAAATTTACTTAGTTATGCCAACTCCATTTAGGATGGACGTATTACAACTAGTACTATAGGAGTAGAGTGTGTTGCGACTAGTACTACATAAGCAAAGTGTATCACAGATAATACTACAAAAGTAAAGTATATTGCAGATAGTACTACAAAAGCAAAGTGTATTTCATCTAGTACTACAGAAGCAAAGTAGATTATGGATAGTACCTTCTAAGAAGCAACGTGGATTGAAAAGATACGTGCTGGGTTAAAAGCTTAAGATTACATTGATTCGTTGTGTTTATCAAACCTTTATTAAGCTTTCTAAAAACCCTGTGTTTCATGGTAAGTTGAAACACATTGAGATGAAGTATCACTTCATCAGAGACATGGTCCAGAAAGGTACAATACATTTCTACTGATGATTATATTTCATGTAAGATTGTAGATGTGTTAACAAATACTTTGTTAGTGATGAATTTTAGGTACTTTTGAGACAATATTGGCATGATAGAGAATGCCTCCCTTGCTGAGAGGGAGTGTTAAATATACAATATCACGAGTCATTCTCCAAGCCAATCTTATGCAGCGAGGATTGGTCCTCCCATATAGAGGAGGCCTGAGTTGGACTCAGGTACTTGGAGTATATTCTTTTGTTGGACTCAAGATTGACTAAGCCTTCTGTATAAAGGTTATTCCTCCTGTATATAGGTGAATTCTTTGATTGATCAAAGTGATGATATTGTAAAGTCTTGTTGGAAAAGGCTCCAAACTTGTGTGTCAAGTCAAGATTCTCATGTGGACCTTCCATATAAAGGTATCCATGGGGAAGAAAACTCATATCGAGGTAATTCTTTGCATGTTGAAGCATATAATGTTGTGTGATGTATTACTAACCATGGTCACTGGTTTCTATTCAGTCGCCTTTAAAGGTTGACCACCTCTATGGTAAATTACTTTAACATATGATCATTTGGTCTGGGGTAATATAATATGATTGAAACATCCAATAAATATTCTTAGTATATTATGATATGACAGATAATTAAATTTAGTACATATTGATCATGCAGTAAAAGATAAGAAATAAAGATAAATTCATAGAGAACAAGAGAAATTCAAAATTTCCAATGAAGAAACCTCAGTTGATTAAAGTGAACCCGGATTGATAAAGCTTCAGTTATAAATATTCAATTTAATAACAATGTATTCCTCAATAAATGCTCGAGTTAAAGCATCAGTGAAATTAATAATGTATTGAATCAACTAATTAAAGGAGAACTCAGTGATCACTCCAGTAAAATAAATTAGCATGATTTTAGTGAAGAATAGTTAACTAAAGTGTAAATAAAAGGAATTAGTTAACTAAAGTGATTTGGATGATGGAATTTAGTTAAACTAAAATACGACACTTAAATTATGACACCGAAGTTTCACCTATTGCAGGAGGACACTTAAGTTAACATGTTAACTAAGTGATCCTACACTTAGTTAAGAGGCGAGTTTACTCTGAAGATAGTTGAGAATTATTTAATGTCAAAGGAATAACACACCATGTAATTGTGGGATTGAAGAAACTAGATCACATCATGCTTCTCCAAGAAGGAAATTCACTATAGTTTGCATGGGAGGATGGTTCCCCATGCATTGATTCATTATTCTTTGCATGGAAGTGGTTTTGGTAAGTTATTTATGTATTGAAATCATTTCAAAGTTCATTTGGTTTATCTCTATTCTCTATTGCTCCGTATCTACACTTGGGTGTTTCTATCTCTATGTATCTTGCACCTAGGGTGCCAAAAGCAATCTATTGTTGTAAAATACATTCTCTGCTATCTATCATAATTATATTGAGAAGACTTGTTGGTGTTTTCATCCTCATTATTTAGATCGTTTTCCCAAGGTGTATGTTGTGTTATGGTTGAATGTTTTATGTGATTTAATGTTATATTTATTCAAGTTTCTGTATTTCCACACTTAAAGAATTAAATTTAAAAAGCTCAACAAAGTTTCACAAAATTCAATAGTGGTGACCTTGCTTATCAAAGTTACCATTTTGAAAGAGTAATGGGATCTAAGATATAGTAAAGGGTGGGTTTAATTCTTGTGAAATGTATGTCAGGTATTATATCTCAAAAAAACCAATATATTATTGAATAGGAGGTTGTCACGCCCGTTAAGGACTCAGTGGCCCATCGTGACCACGGGGGATGATTTATTTATGGAATTTATGATTCCGAGACAAGTTTATGTCTCTTAAGTTTACTACTACATAACATGATGCATCATAAATTTTTACTTTCAATTATATGGGTGCACCATGCATAACTTTTTACTTTTACTTAGTCTAAAGATGGTACTGCGTGCACTAAAATTTACACATGGGATGACCATTGCATGGAAACTTTAACTTGTAATGACAAGTCACTAACTTCCTGCAAGGTTAGCGTTGTATCCATAATGAGAAATCATATGAAAACATTCATCTATATACAAGCAATCATGAAGAGAAATAGTAGATATTCCACACTTAGTTTCCAAGAATCATGATTAGTACGAACCAAATCAATTCATATCCATGAATACTAATTATAGCATGCATCTCATCATTCCAATCATTTTTCAAACAATGGAATTGAAATAACAACAATGAGACATCAAGTAGACACTTATCTTAAATGTAGATTTAGCTTCTCCAAGTAATTGATTATGCAAGAGCAATGTTCCACCCAACCATAGACACTTTGTCTAGCATATTCTATTTCTGCTAAGAGGCCACCCCCATGCTGTGCATGATTTGCTTAAGGAAAGGGGAACTATTTAGGTCTCACTCATAGTCAATAAGAATAGGTACAAAATGAATACAATGGAGAACTGGGTTAATAGGTTGTCCATAATCACACATATTTATTCTCAATACAAGCCAACACACAACTGGATTAATATGATTCCCACCATCACACAAACTCAATCTCAAGCCAAGCCAATGCACAACTTGGCTAACATTACACCCAAGTAGAAAAAGGGAAATTCTAAACTAGTGAACTCACCACATAGTTACATGCACATATATTAGAATTAACTATCTTTGGGTCCACAATACCTACCCCACATAGCACCAAGAAGGAATCCCTTCTCTGCTCAATAGTCCTTTGAGCGTCACCTTCAACCAAGTGCTATTCAGTGTGTGCATAGAAATATCAACCAAAACCAATCATTTGCTAGGAGGTAGAAACCTTCACTAGTCTCATTATCTATCTCCGTGCCCCATACCACTCTTGGATTCCATACCATTTAGTCAACATCGCAACGTTACAAACAACTTAGGAAAGGAGAAAAAATCAGATTTGGTTTACTTTCAGAGTTTTAGGAACCTCATGCATACTCAACCAAGTTGGGTTCGATAATACCTACCCCACACAACACCAAGAAGTTACCCCTTCACTTATCAACAATCCCTCAAGCATCAACTTCCTCTAGGTGTTATTCAATGTGTGTATATAGATCACCGAAGCCCCGATAATTTTCTAGGAGGATACAAGATTTATTAGGTTACAAAGGTTAGTTGCACACAACCCACTAACTTCTAGGGATTGACTATAAAATTTGTCCCACTGAACCTTGTTTAGAACAAGACTAATAGTCAACCAAACTTATCATAACATGAAACAACTAGGCTCGAAAGGAATGTATGGCATGTACATAATACTGGGGAAGGATTCAACAAGTACATGGTATGATTTTGAAAAATGAGCATGCTATAGAGGTTTCACAGAATAAATTCACCAATGTTAAGGATACTCAGACATTTCTAGAACAATTTTGCAATTGATAGTATCCAACACAAATTTTGGGAGCAAAGGCCCAAGTTCAACAACTAGGATGATCTTCTAGGTCTCATCAATGGAAAAAAAGGAAAATATACAAGGGATGTACCCATAGAATCCATACTTAGCTTCCATTCATGACCATGAACTAGAACTTAGAACCACTCTTAGATCGCCCCAAAACAAAGAGATATATAAACATACATGAGAGGTGGAGTTACTTAATCCAAAGAACTATTTGCACTGAATTCCAATTGACAGATAATTAAGGATTGATTTCTATTGTATTGATAGATTTCCAAATAAGCAATCCCCATTTCCCATTTATGTAGGGAAACTGCCACAAGAAATATTAGACCCATTCCTGATGTATCTCATCCATCACTAGCTTCTTTAATTCAACATTGTCTAGAATGTACAATATTCCGTGGAAAAAATTAAGTCCGTCTTCTTCCAATTGATATCCCTCATACTTTTTATCTAGTTCTCCTTTTCTAAGTCCTTATACTACTTGAGTGTACTTCTCATCTTCATTTGAGACCTTGTTTACTTGTTCTTTGAGGTCAACACTGCATAAGCCCATGGATTCTACAAGAAATTTTCTGCTGAGCATGTCAGCAACTTCATTTTCTTCACCTTTGACAAGCTTGATTTCAAAGTTGAACCCACTTAGAAATTCTAACCACTTGGCTTTCCAGGAATTTAGATTCACTTGATTAAAAAAATATTTCAAACTCTTGTGATCTGTTTATAAATCAAATTTTCATCCAAGTAGGTAATGTCTCCACATCTTCAAGGCATGCATAATGGATGCTAGTTCCAGATCATGAGTTGCATAATTATTTTCAGGTTGGTTTAATTTTCTGTACTCATAACATATCAAATGTACTTCCTGCATAAGTAGTACTCTAGATCCTTCAATGCAAGCATTGGTGCATACCAAATAATCTTTATTTGGGTCTGCAATCCTTAAAATAGGAGCGTTGGTGAGGAATTCCTTTAGTAGTTGAAAATTGTTCTCACACTTTTTAGGCCACATGAACTTTACATTTTTTCTTTGTAATGATGTAATAGGATGCACCACTTTGGAAAAACCTTTGATGCCAATATCCTATAATATATTTCTAAACCCATAAAAGTTTGGACATCTATCATTTTCTTGGGCATAGACTAATTTATTACAACCTCAATACTCTCGGGATCCACTGAGCTTCAATTTGTTGAGATAATATGACCCAAATACTAAATCCTCTTTCGTTAAAATTCACATTTGCTTAGTTTGGCATACAACTTATGCGCCTTAAGAACCTATAGTACCATTCTTATATGCTATGCATGCTCTTCTTCATTCTTGGAATAGATGGCTATGTCATCTAGGAATACTAGCAAAAACTTATCCAAATACTGGTTAAACACATTGTTCGTGAGGCACATGAAATTAAATAGTGTGTTGGTGAGTCCAAATGGAAAAAATTTGAACTCATAGTGGCCATACCAATTTCTTAAGCTACCTTATGGATGTCCTCCTCTTTAATTATGACTTGATGGTATCCTGACCTCAAGTTAATCTTGGAAAATGTTTTTTCTCCCTTTATCTGATCAAAGATATCATATATTCTGGGTAATGGATACCTGTTCTTGATTGTGACCATATTGAGCTTCTTGTAGTCAATACACAGTCTCAATGCTCCATCCTTATTCTTACTGAAAACCATTGGTGAACACTATGAGGACACCGTTGGTGTAATCTAGTTCTTATCCATCAATTCCTGAAGTTGCATTTTCAACTTTACCAACTTTGGAGTGCTCATTATTTAAGGGGTATTGGAAACTAGGGCTATGCCTTACACTAGATTAATTGTAAAATTGATATCTCTCTTGGGTGGAATCCCTAGCACCTCTTCTGGGAATACATTCCTATATTCTTGTAGCTCAAGATAATCCTCTAATATTTCTTCTCTTTCTTCTATGGAATATCATACATGAAATGCATATATTTGACAATTTGTCTTGAAGTACCTTCCTAGTTGCAGTGCTGCAACTTGCCTTATTGAAACCTTCTTTAGCATAACTTTTACTAGCTATGACCTTCCTTCATCATTATGGAATCCAAGGAACTTATTATAAGAGTCCATCTTGGTGCAATGAATTTCTAGCCAATCCATGCCAATTCAAATATCATATGATCCTAGAGTAGGGTATTCAGGTTTGTTGCACTGGAAAGACCATCCAACATTATTGGACATATTTCCACTACCTCACTAAATTTCCTCTTTGTCTGTATCGCTAACTGACTTATCCATGACTTGACATGTTTAGTTTTCTTAAAGGTGAAAAATTCAACAAACTTAGAATGGATATAGCTATGACTAGGCCCCGATTTAATCAAAATAGAAACAATTTGCACGATAATATTACCTACAAATTCAACCACTACTACTTGGTGGTCTTATTGATGATCATCTAAAGTTGCATAGATCCTAGGAGTTGATATGACTATGTTCTCCATAATAATAACTTCTTCAATGTTATGTATCCTTCGAGGATGCTCCTTCTTGTGGGGTAAATCATACAACTTATCATTCTCTCCACGCCCCCTTCATTGAATTGGTTCCTTGCATCTTCCCTCGGCTAGAATAAATCTCTTGAAATCACCTTGATATTGTTCTTGTCAGTCACTTCTTGGCTAGTTCCTTTAGGGAATAGGTATGAATTCCTTCTTCCTTGGATCAAACTTTCCTTTTGTATTTCCTCTTAATGCTTTATGTTAATTATATTTTACCTTGTTTTATTCATAGTAATGCATATCCTTCCGGATAGCACCATCCAAGGTCTTGGGATCCACAAATTGTATTCCATCTTTATAATTCTTGGACAGTGCACTTAAGAATCTCTGAATCTTTACCTTCTCATTTTGGAGGTAATCCACATACTAGAGTAGCTCTAGGAAATTGTTCACATATTCTTCCATGTTCATCAGTCCTATATTTATCTCATGAAATTCCTTTCTCTTATTATCGTAGTATCTTTTAGAAAGGTATTTCTGTTTAAAATAATTTTCAAACTTCTTTGAATCAATATTACTTTCCTTGAGTCCCTTCACTTGTCGAAGGTTCTCGCACTAGATTAAATCTTTTCCATTCAAGTTAAAAATGGAGATCCCAACCTTCTCATTTTTGGAGTATTCATGAATCCTAAAGTACTTTATTCCAAGAAGCCATGCTTCATCCTCTCGTCCTGTGTTACTTTCTCCATTGTATGTAGGAAACTTTAATTTCTTCATTTTTCTATAGGAACTCTCTTTACAAGGATTCCTTTTCTTATGTCTGTAGGTTGAGCCCTTTGAACTATCTGATAGGTCTCATGATATACTTAATATAATGTCTGAGGTGTCTGATGGAGATGTGCTTAGTGGCATCTTGCATGAACCTCTTTCTTGACATCGAGATATTCCATTAGAGTGACCACTCACACTTTCTTTTCCTTGCTTCCATTGTTATGATTTGACACCAAATTAGATTTATGCTTAAGGTCTATTAGACTCTACATTATGGAAGTATTGATCTAATTCTACTCTTCATGTGCCTTGTTCAACCTTTGATTGAAACTTCTCATAGTCTCAACCATTTTTGGAGGTGTAATTTCCACCCTCCTTCCATTGGATTTTGATTTTGCGTTACCACCTTGTACATATTCTCCCATAACATCTTCTTCATGTTGATATGTATCTTATGCATCATCCATGATGATCATCCATTAGATGACTTACTATTTCTTCTGCTTTCCCCCATTTTCCTTCTCTGTTATGGTCTTATTGTTGTTGCTAGAGTTGTGCAAAAATATAAGTTTTATTAGACAACAAATTAATAAATTTAATAGTTACTTTAACATTACCATAATAGCTTTGTTTTGTACTCAGAGGCATATTATTTAAACCATTTGTCTGATACCACAATGTCATGTCCCCAACGAACTCGGTGTTCCATCGTGACCACGAGGGATGCTTTCTTTCTTGACTTTATGATTCCGAAATGAGTCTGTCTCTTAATTTTATTACCGCAAAACAAGATGTGTTGCAACCTTTTACTTTTACTCAGATACATATTGTGCACATTACAACTTAGTCTAAGAATAATAGTACACATAGTAATATTTACTCTTCTGCAAATTTCATGCTTATCAGTTTCACCATCGTGTAGGTACATTGCATGCATTAAATTTGAGCATTGCACAAACCACCACGTGACAACCTTGAACCATTGTGCATCAACTACTGCAAAATATAACCATTGCGTGGCAAATTTAACTTATAGAGACAAGTCACTAATTTCCTGCAAGGTTAGTGTTGTATGCATAATGTGACTTCGTATGCATACATTCATCTATATATATGCAATCATAAAGAAAAATAGTAGATATTTCAAACTTAGTTACCAAGAATCATGATTAGTACTACTGAAAGCAAGTCATATTCACAACTATTAATTACAACATGCATCTTTTCATTCCAATCAACATTCATACAATGGAATTGAAATAACAACAATGAGATATCAAGTAAACACTTATATAGAATGTAGATTTAACTTATCCAAGTAACTGCATATGCAAGGTAAGCATTCCACCCAACCATAGGCACTTTGTCTAGGATATCATATTTGTTCTATGAGGTCACCCCCACGTTGGGCATGATTTCCTTAAGGAGATGAGAACTATTCAGGTCTCATTCATAGCCAATAAGAATAGATCCACATCTAAGACAATACACAACTAGATTAACAGGTCATCCATAGTCGGACAGATTTAGTCTCAAGACAAGGCAACACCCAACTGGGTTAACATGTTACCCACAGTCACACAAACTCAATCTCAATTCAAGCCAGTGCACAAATGGGTTAATAGGCTTCCTATCTAGTGGAGGGGATATGATAAACTAGTGAACTCACCATAGAGTTGTAGGAACATCTATCGAACTCAACCAGCTTGAGGTCCACAATACCCAACCCACACAACACCAAGAAGGAACCCCTTCTCTACTTAAAATTTCCAAGGGAATCACCTTCCTCTAGGTTCTACTCAATTTGTGCATAGAAATATCACCCAAAATTTGATCATCTGTTAGGAGGTAACAAATTTCACTAGTCTCATTAGCTATTTCCGTGCTCCATACCACTCTTTGATCCCATAACACTTTTTCAACACCACAGGGTTATAAATAACTCAAGAAGGGGGGAACAATTTGATCTGGTTTACATTCAGAGTTTCAAAAACCTTGCGTAGGATCAACCAACTTGGGTTCTGCAATACCCGCCCCACACAACACCAAGAAGGTACCCCTTCACTGCTCAATAGTCCCTCAGCCATCACCCTCATCCAAGTGTTATTTAGTGTGTGGATAGAAGTATCACCCAAACTCCATTCATTTTCTAGGAGGTTACATGCTTTACTAGGTTACAAATATTGGCTGCACATAACCCACTAACTTCTTTGGATTTTCTCCATAAATTATCAAACCGAGCCTTGGTTAGAATAAGAATAGCAATCAACCAAACTCATAATAACATAAAAATATCTAGGGGAAAGGGATGTAGTACCATAAATTATACTGGGGAAGGAGTCAACAAGTATAGAGTATGCTTTTGACAACAGAGAACACTATATAGGGTTCTCAGACCAACTTCATCACTATTAAGCATACTCAAACATTTCTAGAATAGTTATGCAATTGCTGGTATCCAAAACTAATTCTGGGAGCACATGTAAAAGTTCAGTAACTGGTACAAACTTCCAGCTCTTGCCAATAGAAAAAAAAGGGAAAATACATAAGGGATGCGCTCATAGAATCCATACTCGACTTCTAATCATAATGATGAAACATAACTTAGAACCACTCTCAAATCACCCCAAAACAAGAGATAGATACACATATATGAGAGGTTAATTTACTTAGACTAAGGAACTTTCTACGCCGAATTCCAACTAAAAAAAAATTAAGGATGAAATTCAATTCGAATAATAGCTTACCCCACTAGTCCCGATTCCCAATTCTATAGGGCGACTGACACAAGAAATATCAGACCCATGCTTTCCTTTCTCCAATCAATAAATACCTCAAATAATTCCCTCTTGGAAGAATTAAATGATTGTGGCACATGAGTCAACTTGGTAGTTGATGGCTCATAAGTTCTCTCTTGGACACTTGGATTTAATCTATTGGATTCATGGGTTTAATACAACCCTAGCTAACTTTAGGAAAATCATGCCCCTTGTTCTTGTCTCCTTGCATAGTTAACTGCGTGTTTTCTTTATTAATATAATGCATATGTACATCGCATTTAAACTTATAATACACTTGGCCAACACATGGTTCCCCAACCATATTTAATTTCTCACACACACAAACACATGGGGTTTCCATGGAAGATATTTGGATTTGAGCTCCTCACCATGTTGCATACAACATCCAACAATACTACATCATTTACAGAACATATGGCAAGGGGTCGAAATTGGGGACATTATAGGGGGGATGAGACCTTATCGGTATATAAATGTGACTGTCAGGACTTGTTAAGAATAATTCCTTTAACAACTTGTCATATTCACTACATGTTGTACATGAATGAACACCTTATAACCAAAGGTCTGGGGTTACCAACATACTCTTAAAACTTGTAGGAAATCAACTTTAGAGTACAAAAATGAAACAAGAGGATAGGATAGACTCACCCGATTCATGACGATTGATCCTAGCTTTGTCCTCTTCCACTCTGCTTCTCTTCCAAAGCTTTCAGGGATGTTTCTCCTTCACCTGTAAAGAGCAAATCCTCCAAGTGCAAGTTTATACATGTATATAGGGCAGGTTAGATAAACAAGATATAGAGTGCTTAATCATAAATATTCATCAAACCATAATACATGAAAGACATTCAAGACACATTTGGAAGAAGGATTCTATTTATTAACAATAGTGAATGAGTTAAGATTACAACCCAGTGCCTGAGACAAGGACTCCTCTGCAACCAAAGGATTCTGAGTTCCATTGCTCCAAAGACTTATGAATAGACACCACCAGGATAACTTTGCTCTCCAAGTATGATTGATTAATACCCTCCCCAAGGCCTTTATTTATACTTAGTGAAATAAGGCAGTTTCAAGGGTTGAGGAGGTTGAGACAGTTAAGATGGTTATAATTAAGGGCTTAACAAGTCTCAAATAATCGCGATTCATTATTATTAATGTCAAAGGAGCGCGTACACGGGTATTGATACTAGCAACCTGTGTATGACACGCGAGTTTCTCTAAGGGAAGCCCGCGTACAGATCTGTACGCGGGTTGCAATTACAAATACGTGTGTACAGTATGCGACATGCTGTAGGAAAAGTCGGGTATGTACGCGAGTTGTATATAGGCAAAGGCGTGTACAACAATTGACATATTCAAAGGTAAAAATGGCAAGCTGGATGGATAATGAATGTATTTCATAACATGCCCATCTATAGTGTTTTAGGCAACCTTCAATCCATAAATGTCCTTTTGTGCGCAAACAAAGGAAATATCGGCACTTGCATGGAGAAGTGCCATATGGGTGGATAACAGATGCCCCCTAATGTGTGAGGTCAGAGCTAAGCGATGGACGAAATACATTATAATCTTTATCTTTGGAGAACTCAGAAATCCAATGGAGCAGAGGTAGTACCTGAAACAAACACATAATAATGTCATATACAAAGTCATATCTAAGGATGCTATGTTCAATATACTGGAACACTAGATCCTTTACAATATTTGAGTACATCATATGATACAGGTGCAAGACCACGTATATTACAAAGGTGGATAGAAGCCACAATATACAACAATGATGAGTCTTCAAAGATCTGGAAGCTGTGTACATAAATGGAACATAATCTTGCGCAACTTAGTCCATAGGAGAGGAACTAAGGTCTTCATAAACAATCCCAAAGAACCAGTACAATCCAAGCCATGTGAATAAATGTAGGCTGAAGTCAAACATGGAAAGGATTCAACAGTTTGTCAATCAATGGGTGATAATTGACAACTGAAGCAAAGGAATCCACCAATGATAAAAGTGAATCCTGAGGTACTATCGTCAAAAATCTAGGTCTTCATCAGCAGGAAGTACTAAAACAGAACCATGCTGTGATAAGGAAGGAAATAGATCCTCCAACAGATCACAAGAGTGACTAGGAACTGGGTAAAAGAAGGGAGACACAATAGATAATAGATATGACAATGATGGGATTAGGATAAAGATCAAACATTGGGTTGAATCCTTGAATAGTGAGCATGACATAGAGATTACCCAAGGCATCTTTTAACTTATAGATAGAACAACTAGCCTTATCTGCCATGTAGGAGACATGAGCAGATTCCCCAGGTATAATGGACAAGAGGAGGAGTAGTAAACTCGAAATAATAGCTGAACGGAAAGTAAACAATGAGACATGGGTATCAGAAAAAACAAAAAGTGCTATGTTCAAGAATGACATGCTACCACTAACTGAAAACAAGAGAAAAATTATTCCTTACCTTCCCTGTTAAATTTTAACGAGTCCAGGAAAGTCAACTCAGATCCCTCTTCATTTTTTAACAAGCTTGAAGATGAGGGGAAATAATGCTTGATAGTGTCACTGATTCGTGGATTTAATGAGCCCGAACTAGTACATGATCAGTTAGTGTTTTCACATTTAGAGAGTCTGAAAACTCCAAAGAAGACTCCAGGGGGGTCCTTTTTCGTCCAATTTAGTCTCCTGAGGCTGGAAAAGTATAAAACATACCACAAAAGAACGCTCTTAAATTTTGTAGAAGAAAAGGTGAACCTTTTTCGTACTTAGTTAGGGAGGTCCGAAAAATGTTAAATTACCACCTACCCAATGCTCCTTCCATAACAGCATGAATAGCTTGAGTTTTACGAGTGTGAAGGAAAGCAAGATCACTCGGAAAGATCCATTTGATTACGAGAAATGGGGCTTACAACAATAAACTTGTTGCTTTGTTCTTAAATTTTTAACAAGCATGACAAAGACACAAAGTACACTCAGAATATTTTTCATGTTTAGGTCCAGAGCACGAAAAAGAGAAAACTAAGCTCATACCGGGAGTTCCTTTTTCGTAAATTTAGTCCCTCAGGTCCAGAAAAGTGATAAACCTATGTCTGAGAATACTCTTCTCAATTCAAATAGAAAAGAGAGGGATCCTTTCTCGTATTATTCTGCATGGTCTGAGAAAGAGATAACCTACCACCGATGTGGATGCCCATTCACATATTATTAACGAGATTGAATGGACAAGTTAAATTGGTAGTCAAGTTTGTTTTGAAGGAGTCAGACCTGGGCCTAAAGAAACTCCATAAAGGTGGGGATTCCTATAAAGGGATAGCTTGTAAAAAGAGATTAAAAAAGAAGCTCTATTTGGCATGAAACATAGCTAAAAGGATACCCCTGTACTTGAAACAACTGCGGCATGAGTATCAAAATACAACATAAGTGTTAAAGAAGGATACTCATGAAAAAATGGTCCTATCCACGAAAGAACAATGGTAAAAACAGGGAACTAATGGTTTAAAATACCATAGTCCGTGGAAAAATGTTGATTGCTAAGGTTAATGTGGATGAAGTATAGATGCAAAAAATGCATTGGAAATGTCAAAACCACCCTATGGGAGCAAAAAACACTTTATAATGATGAAAAACCTGTTACAAGGCCAAAAGAGATATGGTATTAGTTGAATAGATTTCGAACTATAGAAAAAAACCCCACTTTTAGAAATAAAATTTCTATAAATAGTTCAAAATCAAAACAAAACTCACCATTTTGAAATTTAGCCATAAGAAGCAAGTTTTTACCTCTACCTTCATTCAATCGGTGTGGACAATCTTGTGGACGAAATCCAATTCCGCAAGTTGCAGGTAAGCCTACACCCCGAGCTCTTCAATTTGATCCTAACAATTGCCAATTTTGAGTCCCAATTTCATTGTTTTAAGCATCCTAAATCATGTCAGGACGCGTACATGGGTTCACAGTGTAAACACTCGCATACACTTGTTCTATACGTGGGTTTCCTTTAGAGACAGTTGCGTACAGTACGCGACATGTATAACTAGACAGTCGCATGTACTGCGTGAAGGATAAAAAGCTAATTAAGGAAAAAATTTTGAAATTTTATATGAAATTGATGAATCATAATACTTGTTTTGCTAGGTGTAAAGATGGTTTTGGAATGGAGGGAACGGGAACATGAAACTATGGACCAAGAAGTGCTCCAAAGTGCACCCACCATACATGCTTTACGAACGAGTGGGTTATTGAATTTCTTTTGCACATCACCCATGCGGGCCAATGTCTGTCTATTGGAGTTCATGGTAAACTACTGGGATCATGATTTAGAAATGTTTGACCTACAGGGTGAGACTTTGGAAATTACTTCTGAGGACATATATTTCATTACCGGCCTGTCACAATGAGGAGCACCGATCAACTTAGAGGACACCGGCAGGGGCGGTGATCCTTTAAGTGTCCATAACTACATTGATGTGTTTTGCACACCAGGTACCCAAAAGAGAGGGAGCTATGTCCTCGTTGCACATATCCGTGATTTCACACTATAGGTACCGACGAGCACCATCATGAGGATTGCAGGATCCTCTTCATTACATTTAGCTACACGGAACCAAATGAGGTTGGCGGTGGATTGTATGCACGGTGCCCTGTATGATTGGTGTTCAGGAGTTTTCCCCATTATGAAAAGACAACTCTCTGATTGCAAGAGAGGAAGGAAAAATAACTTTGGGTATTCTAGCATATTGGTTACCTTCTTCTTCTTCGAGAGTACCAGGGTTGAGCCCCGCCATACCCCTACCAGTCCGATCTCCACGTCAGCCAAGGCTGAGTAGGTGGGGAGACATCTTCCTCCGTCAAGGAGGAGGAGGCTCAGTGCAGAGTGTGTACGATGATGAATTCTACATCTGGTGGGAGCGGCAGCTACCAGCACTAGATCAGTTTCCATATGCCGGCATGGATTTTTGTGGTGATCCAGACCTTGTCCTCCCTCCAGGAGGAGCACAGGGAGAGCTAGGTAATTTTTTTTTAAATTTTTTTTTTTAATTTTTTTTTATGAATTTTCAAATGATAGATATATACATATGTATACAAGTCTTAATCCTATAAACATGCCAAAATGCAGATATTGGACCGGTCCACCCTGAGGGGCATCCACGTATGTTTGTGCGTCCTATCGTAGGCAAAGACGTAGGGCTTATTAGGGTTCTAGAGGGGAAGCTGGCCAGGCTTACCCAAAGAGTTCCCACTTTGCGGATAGAGCATATCCCGATTGTCATGTAGGAGTTTGTAGTTGGAGTTCCACCTGTCTGGTTACGCCTTTTGAGGTGAGTAGCCAGAGCAGTTCTTATATACATAGATGCTGTGGAGGTTGCCAAAGATGAAGAGGATGAGGAAGTCAGAGTACAGAGAGACCATGGGGACCAAGGTGGTCCAAGCGACCAGGGTGGTCTTGCTTAGATCTAGGGCATTTCGATGGACTGCGATCCACATTTTTGTATATTATACAGTTATGAATGGATTTGAGGATCAGGCTCGACCTATCTATGGACAGATACTTACACACACACACACACACACACACATATATATATGTTGTTGTCATTTTATTTACAAGTGTTTTTTATGTGCATGCTGTATATGTTTATGAAATGTGTGTTAGATTGCAATCTAAAATGTAATTAGCATATGCATCAGTCAATGAATTCTGATCTCTTGGAATGTGATTGAGTATAATAACTTCAAAATTTCTTTCCAATAACCTAATTTGCATGAACTGACGTAATAGAATAGGGTTTCGCACCTGATAAGATCGATTGAGTTGGGAAACCACCAGTTGAGAGTCCAGACAGACTTCGAGCTGGGTGATACCACGTGACAAAGCATCCCATAGAAGTTCAATCATAGCCCTATATTCAGCAACATTATTAGAAGCAAGACCTAAGCAAGTGCCTCCTGCGGCAACTAGCTGTCCTGGGGGAGAGTAAATGACCCACGCTACTAAAGCTAGATTACAAGTGTGGCGGCTGGCGCCATCAACGAACCCTATATACCTCTCAGAAGACATCTGCAACAACCAACAGATGGCATAAAAAACAAAACCGACAAACTAATGTACATAAAATTACATACAATAAAAATACAAGAAAAAGTGTTAAGCCTAAGCATAGTACTTTTTCAGGTAGAGCCCATTTCTAGGCTCAGGAAGCTTGGTCCCATCAAAATCAATTAACTCATATGCACCCTTCTTTAAGACCTTCGACACGACATAAGGTCCTAACCACATGGACTTGAATTTTCCTGCCCCCAGGGGTTCTTTGTCTTGGTCCCAAATCAAGACAAGTTCTCCCTCAGAGAAAACCTAAGGTTTGACCAATTTATCATATTGATTTTTGACCCTATTATTGTGAGCTTGATTAGCAGTCAACGCATCTCTATGCTGTTCATCAAGGTGTTCTAAATGTACTAGACGTTCCTCAAGCTCTGTCGTATCGGGTAACACATGAATATCTATTTTTAGAGACGAGATTTCGCACTCAATCGGGGTAACTACTTCCACTCCATGGACGAGTTGGAAGGGGGAGAAACCTGTAGCAGTTTTTACATTGGTTCGGTAGGCCCAAAGAGCAGGATATAGCATGATGTGCCAGTTAGAACAGTCTGCATCAATTGTACGTTTAAGGATAGTCTTTAAAGTTTTGTTTATAGCCTCAACCTGACCATTTACTTGCAGATAGTACGAAGATGAATGTCCTTGTATGAATTCGAGCATAGTGGTTAGTTCCGTCATCATGCTATTTTGAAAATGACTGCCATGGTTAGTGACAATCACTTTGGGTATACCAAACCATGCTATAATCTGATTGAATACGAAGAAAGCTGCTGTTTCCCCGTCGTCTTTAAAAGTAGGCATTGCCTCTTCCCATTTCGTAAAATAGTCAACAACAACAATAATATATTTATTCCCCCCAGCTGAGTCTAGGTCGCATGTCACGTAATCAATCCCCCATTTCATGAAGGGGCCTACCGAGACAATGGGAAACAATGGAGCGGGATGTGATTGCATTTTCCTGGTGTAAAACTGACAAGGATGATAGCGTTTCACTGCTTCCACACAATATTTAAAGATCGTGGGACAGAACTAACCGGCACGTAGTATCTTCTGGGCCGTTGCTAACCCAGATAAATGACCCCCACATGCTCCACTATGGGAATCATTCAGGAAAATTTCAGCTTCCTCATGGGTAAGGCATCGACGCAAAATGGAATCTACCCCCCTTTGATATAATGGATCTCCTATAATGAGGTAGTTCTTACAATGAAGGCATAATTTACGTCGTTCCTCCCATGAGGAAGCTATAGGATACTTCAAAGTTTGGAGATATATAAGAATATCCCCATACCAAGGATCAGAGGTGGATATCAAGAATATATGCTCATCTGGGAATGAGTCATCTTCAAAGGCTACATTTTCTTCAGTAGGAAATTCTGCTATAAGTTTAGCAAAAACTAAGGACTTTTTAGACTTAGCAGACTGAAAATCCAAGTCAAAATATTGGAGAATGACTATCCATTTGTTGAATTTCCCCCCAAAAATCCATCGGGACAAAACATATTGAAATGGATTCACATCCACCACTACTGTTGTGGTCCTTAGTAAAATGTAGTGATGTAACCTCTGAACAGCATAAACAGCTACTAAGGCTAATTTCTCAACGTGGGAGTACTTGAGTTCAGGTCTGGACAAATCACGACTAAGATAGTAAACGACATGCTCTATGAGTTTATCATCCTCCTGGAATAGCACTACCCCAATGGTCGACTCGGACGCGGCTAGATATAATATAAAATCCCTAGAATAATCTGGCGGATGCAGTAAGGGTGCCGACAACAAAGATTTTTTCAATGCCTCGAAAGCGAGTTGTGCAGTTTCATCCCATACAAATGGGGTGTCCTCTTTGATCAGGTGCATGAAACCCTTGGTAATATTTGCATAGTTATCAATAAAACTTCAAAGAAAATTAGATTTCCCTTATAGGATTTAAAGTTGCTTGATAGAACGAGGAGGAGGCAGATTTACAATGGCCTCTACTTTTAATGGATCCACCTGGATGCCTCTATTAGAGACAATGAACCCGAGCAATCTTCCTGAATTGACACAGAATACACACTTGTGGGGATTCAAGTGGATTTTATAATATCTGCATCTTTCATTTTCAACCGTAAGTGATCTGGATATTGAATCCTCTTACGAGAATGTGCAGGAAGATCAACAAGGTAGGGTTCAACAATGGATTTAATATCATGGAAGGAAAAGTTCATAGCCCGTTGAAAGGTTGCCCCAACATTTTTCAATCCAAAGGGCATTTTCTTGTACATGAAGGTACCCCAAGGACAAATGAAAGCAGTTTTATGTTGGTATTCCGGTTTTATTTGAATTTGATTGTATCCGGAGAAACCATCCATAAACGAAAACACTTCAGTTCCTGCACACGCATCTATAATATGCTCTATAAGTGGCGTGGGATAGTTTTCCTTAGGATAGGATTTATTCAAATCTCTAAATTCAGTACAGACGTGTATGGTCCCTTGCTTCTTATCAACAGGAACATGGTTGGATACCCATTCTGTCAAAGCTATGGGATAAATAAAACCAGCCTTCAATAGTTTTTCAACTTCGGCCTTCACAACCGTCGCTTTGCGCGGGTTAACAGGTCGTAACTTTTGTCGAACAGGTTTGGAATCAGGATATGTTTGGATTTCGTGTTCAACAATTGATGGATCAATGCCTGGCATCTCCTCATATGACTAGTCAAAGACATCGCATAATTCCTTAAACAAGGCAGTATAGATAACAATCTCTTCTGGAGAGCACTTTGCACCTATGTATATGTTTTCCATGACATCAGGATTTACAAAGATGTTAATAGGTATAGTGGTGGAAATATTTGCCATATTCCCCTCGACAAACATTCCTTCCCCGGGTAAGGGATTGATGGGTGTATTAACATCTTCTGACAGTCTCATACGAAACTCTTGATTTTCTATTCTGCTTAGTTCTGGAAGAAAATAGGATCGATGGTGAAGATCCTCATAGATCTTACCACATCCACTCATGGCTTCCAAGATGGCTTCATCAGAAGGTAAAACCATATCTAAATAGTCTGTAGAGTGCGAAGATTTTTCTGCCCATGCGGGTAAATAGAATTCTTCCAGGTCCTCCAAGACTGTGAGAGGATCCGAAATGGGGTCAATAATGTTTTGAGTGATAGCTTGGTAAGCTACTTCCACTGCTGATAAGGGCACCTCTGGTTCATGGGGGGAAGGGAGAACCTAAGGATCAGTCCTATCAACAACCATGGCTATGGACTTCCCCACAATAGTAGAACCAATATAGTTAACCGAGGTTGGAAGATCAAATGTGCCCATCGATGATGTGTACATTCCATCCCCCAAGCTCTATGCAGCAGGTTTGAATTGATCAAACAATGGCACAGTGGACTCATTAGACTGTAAATGACCTTTTCGAGTAAAATCAAGTTGGTCAATAGTAATCAACTTTCCTTCATGTGGAAAAACCACTACATGAAAAACAACCAACGCAATAGCGGACATAGCATAAGTCCAGTTTCTTCACAGAAGCAAATTATAGTCCAAAGGTGCATTAATCACTTCCACCTCAACAAACACTGCTTTCCCTGCTAGCTTAAATTCAAAGGCTGGCAGGATACCATGCGGACGAAAGGACCTTCCATCGAAAGCAGTAAGTGGAGTGTTTGACGGGACCAGCTCTGGGGATCCAAGAGCTTTCCAACAGGACAAGGACATAACGCATGTAGAAGCACCCTCATCAACAACTGCCCTTCCAATGGTCTTTCCACCATGGATAACATCTATTGATAAGGATACATGGTAATGTAGGCGAATTTTAACATCACACAAATGAAATTTCACCATGAGACTCGATGAGTCCATGCTGCCTAAAGCTGTTAAGAGGGCATCCCACTAGGCGGGACAACTCTGTAACACCTCTAAAGCTGACATTGCACACAGGGTTTGGGCTAGATCTTCAACCACGGAGTATTTTGAAGTAGCCCTAGCGTTAGGGTTATGCAAGGTCTTCTTGAAGACACCTTTCGGTATCTTCAGCATAGTTTCAGCAGGCTTCTCTATCGTGAGAGGGTTAGAAGTTTCACCTACAACTTTACCCTTCTCAAAAGTCTCTTTCTCATAATTTTTATTCCTCGTCTGTAACAAAGTCAAAGATCGAACCATGTTGATATAGTTTGGGTCAGGGGCATTTTGAGTGCCCCCTACTACATTAGAAGCTGAATCAGAGTTCTACCCTTGGGGAAAAGGGTTCTTCAACACAGCTGGTTGTTGAGCTTTAAGTAGCTTCTGGGCTTGTTCCATAAGGGGACAAAGGTGAGTAAGGTGATCCTCGTGGAACAACTTACAGGATAACTTAACCTTCTTCTTTTCTTTCTTGCCCCCATCAGCACTATTCATGGGTTTTTGCTTGTTTTGGTTTCCCTCTCCTTTCTTTTCTCTCTTTTTCTTCCCACCGGGCTGTTGATTGCCCTTCTGAAAGGTCTGTGCCAAAAAATTTGCACTCAAGGGGGAGGGGGAAACCTTTGCTTCCTCCTCCATAGATTGCTTGACGGACAACTGATGAAGTTTCTTAGCCAAAGACTCTACGGTGGGAGATTTTATGAACCCAACCACACCATCGACATGGGGTCTAGGCTTAGGCTTCTCTGCATCGTGGGTAGGACTTGGTGCCTTAGGGATAATCTCATACAAGATCCCAGATTGTGAATAAATCAAATCCAATTACTGGGCCCTGAGAATGGCTTCTTTTTCATTCGTCACTCCTGAGGTGGATGCATCCTTAGATATGTAGGGAAATAGGGATTTAAGGAACCACTCTATTAAGAACTTAGGAGGGATGGTGGCTTTTATAAGGCTCTTTCACCTCCTCCACTCTTGGATATGATCCAAGATGTGGGTAGCCTTGTTCTGCTTAAAGGTAGATAACAAGTCTGTTCCGAAATCATATTGGACCGGAAGCTGAACGTGGCTAATAAATGCACTAGCCAAGTCCTAGAAACTACTGAAAGCAGCAGAAGGTAACTCAATATACCATTCTGCGGTATTTGTTAAGTTTCTCTGGAACAGCCTCAACCTGACTGAATCTTCATTCAGTGAATTCGAAGAACACCATAAATGGAATGTGGTGGCATGAGCCCCAGGATCTTCACCAACTTTGCCCTCGAATTTAGGGATGTCCGATGGCAATTTGGTGGGAACAGGTGGCCACGAGGGGTCATGCCTCACTGGGTCATTCATCAACTTAGACAAATATGGAAAGTTTAATGTTACTAGGAACGGAAGCTTGGGTCGAACTGGGGCACTAAAAGTGCCAGTCTGGGGATTAGAGGGACCTGCCCCCGAATGCCCATAAGTAAAGGTGGGGTTTCCCCCTACCACCGATTGCGAAGTGGGTAGATTACTCTGAAATGGGTTCTATCCATAAGCCATAAGGTTGGGAGTGGGAGGTGCAGTATAAGAAGTTCAGGCCATCCCAATCAAAACTGGGGTCTGAAAAACAGGAGCCGGTATCCCTCCGCTAAATAACAAAAAGGGAGAGCTCATAAACAGGGCTGAAATCGGAGTTTGAAAACTTTTCCCATAAGAGGTATTGTTTACAAACTGCACTCCTACATAAGAAGGTGAGGGGCCTACGTATGGAGTGGATGGGGGAATGTGCCCCCCATTCCAAGGAAATCCTTGTATGAAAGCCGAGGATCCTACCGGACCACTCTGGGTAGTGTATGTGAAGGAGGAAGGAACAGTAGGTATACTATCAATCCTAGTAACCATATCACCAGAAGTACCTGCTAAGTTTGAGTGAACCGGCGGTTGGACCACTAGGCTTGCTGGAGTCAAAGGCGTAGAAGGTATGCTAGATCTAGGGGCACTTATTGGGGGAGGTAGTACCCCTTCAGCCAGAACGACTGAGGTGAACACAAAAGAACTTTCTCCTGTAGAAGACATAATCCTACCCACAGGGACACCTAAAATAGTTGAATCAAAAGGTCTAACCTGAACGATCACATGATCATTTAAATTAGTCAAGGGTGTGTTAAAATTCCTTGCAAACTCGTCAGTCTACAAGTCTTCTATCTCAATTGTGTCAATATTAAGACAGTTAGCTATAAGTGATGGTTCACCTGGAACTTCATTTACTCCTATTGGTTCAAATGAATCGTCCGTGTCCAGTCTCCGCCTTTGGGGTGGAGGTGGAGGTTCCAATGTGATGAGAGGAGGAAGGTTTTGCAACCTTCTTGACCTTCTTATAGGTTGGTCGTCCACGATTGAAAATTTAACAAATCAAACCCTAAGGCCAACTAAACACAGACAAAACCACAGAGCACACACTAAAAAAAAATTCCTAAAGCCTCAAACAGTCAACAAGGATGAAAGATATGATTTCCCTAAGAAAGTTGAAGAACAATTACTTGGCGTCCTTGAAGTGGTTCTTAGGCACAAGCAGAGGAATCACCCACCACCCTCCCACACTTACAACAAGGGTTACCTTCCAATCCCGTCCAAGGTGAACTAGAATTAGCCTTCCGGTTTACCTAGGTATGAACCCTAAATGTCAAGAGACTAAATGCTACCTTAGCTATACCAACAGTCTGGGGGGACAGTCGCAAGCCTGACTTGTACGCATGGGAAGGGTAGCTGAGCCCGAAACTCTGTCTAGGATAGAATCCCCAGATGTGTAAAATTCCTAATTTATGTTTTGACAAGGAATCAGAGGGTTATCTCCTCAGTCCAATGCCTCTACGCGGCCTCGTGCTTGAATCCCTTTTGAGAGGAGCTTCCCAGATACAATTGATAAAGACAAGGATTTACCTAACAAATGGTCCACTACGTCTGAATTTTAAAACTTATGGAAAGTTTACACTTCCTATCCCACAAGTCTAGCCTAAGCTAGTAGGTGAAAGGCCCCTAAAAATAAAAATTACTAGTAAATTTTAATTATTGGCTTCATTTTAAAGGGTTATTTCTTACTCAGAAGGAAATGGAGTGATGAAATTTGGTGTTTTTGACTCGATAAGAAATAAAAAAGTAAAGGTGTATTTTTTTTTTCAAAGCAAATTGCCACTATTAAAGCAAACTTCTTTTTCTTTTTGTAAATATAGATTGATGAACAAATGCAAAAGATAAGGAGAAACTAAGACTATGTTTTTGTAGTTTTTGAGATTATATTTTAAAACTGAAATGAAAACTACTTATGCAAAAGCAAATGCAAAAGCTTGAAAATGTTTTTCTTTTCACTTTTTAAAATGCTCAAACCCTACTATGCACCTAAAATGCACTAAAACATGAGTATACTTGGATGAAATCAACTGTATAAAATAAGCAAACTGAAGTAAACAGGTCAATAAAACCAAGAATCAACCAACAAGGGAAGACCGAGAAACCTAGTTTGGGTGGGTACAATGACAAAAAATCACTGCAAACTCACAAAGGTAAGTGACAAACCAACCACTATCAAAAGATAGACTGGAAAAACATTGCCCAAAACCCTGATCACTGATTCGGACAAAACACTTCAACCTATAACCCAAATAGGCCAACCTACTTCAAAATGCAAACAGGAGGCAATCCAAACAAAAGAAACCCAAGGGATTTACAAGAAAGCACAAGGTGTGGCCACCAAGGTCATCAGACTGACTACACAGTGTTTATAAAGTGGGCCAACTAAACAAACATGAATCACAAAAGGACAGGGACAAGAAAACCCTAGCCCAAAAATCCCTATTTCCAGGATTGTACGCGACTGTGTATAAGGGAAACTCATGTACTGTACGCGATTGTCCAAGAGAGCAACGCGTGTATGCAGGCCTCTGTACGCAATTGTGTATGAGAGAAACCCATGTACAGGTACAAAATTTTTCTCAAAAAAAATAAAAAAATCCACAAGGCCTTCAAACACTATGGTAAGCATGAACCAAGATAAAATACGACACACAAACTCAAGGCAAAGACTGGTCAAGGGTGACAGAAATAACCTACAACGGTCTGGGCTCTGCAGTGGAGTCGCCAGTTCTGTTGTACAGGAATGAACACCTTATAACCAAAGGTCTGGGGTTACCAACATACTCTTAAATCTTGTAGGCAATCAACTTTAGAGTACAAAAAGGAAACAAGAGGATAGGATAGACTCACCCGATTCATGACGGTTGATCCTAGCTTTGTCCTCTTCCGCTCTGCTTCTCCTCCAAAGCTTTCAGGGATGTTTCTCCTTCACCTATAAAGAGAAAATCCTCCAAGTGCAAGCTTATACATGTATATAGGGAAGGTTAGATAAACAAGATATAGAGTGCTTAATCATAAATATTCATCAAACCATAATACATGAAAGACATTCAAGACACATTTGGAAGAAGGATTCTCTTTATTAACAATAGTGAATGAGTTAAGATTACAACCCAGCGCCTGAGATAAGGACTTCTCTGCAACCAAAGGATTCTGAGTTCCACTGCTCCAAATACTTTTGAATAGACACCACCAGCATAACTTTGCTCTCCAAGTATGATTGATTAATACCCTCCCCAAGGCCTTTATTTATACTTAGTGAAATAAGACAGTTTCGAGGGTTGAGGAGGTTGAGACAGTTAAGATGGTTATAGTTAAGGGCTTAAAAAATATCAAATAATCACGATTTATTATTTTTAATGTCAAAGGAGCGCATACACGGGTATTGATACTGGTAACCCACGTATGACACACGAGTTGCTCTAAGGGAAGCCCGCGTACAGATCTGTACACGGGTTGCAATTACAAATACGCACGTATAGTACGCGACATGCTGTAGGAAAAGTCGTGTATGTACACGAGTTGCATATAGGCAAAGGCACGTACAACAATTGACATATTCAAAGGTAAAAATGGCAAGCTGGATGGATAATGAATGCATTTCATAACATGCCCATCTATAGTGTTTTAGGCAACCTTCAATCCATAAATGTCCTTTTGTGCGCCAACATAGGAAATATTAGCACTCGGACGGAGAAGTGACATATGGGTGGATAACACTACATTCTTACACTCTTTCTTCCTCCATGTGATTTGGTACATGTTCATGACTTTCTTCTTCTCCCCCCCCATGAGGGTTGGTTACTGTAATCCAACCTACACCTCTTAGGAGGAAACTAATTTGTTCTTTCGGGTAAGAGGCTTTCAATCCTTATAGATCGATGGGGAGGTTGGTCAACCACTTTAACTCAAATGATACCAAGTGAATAAATCCTACAGTTGAAATTCAATACAATCACACTCAACTAAAAGTTTTTCCTAAAGAATTACACAAGCAATACTACTCTCCTAAAGGCTATTCCAAGGTGGTTAGGACCTAGGATCAAATTAGTGAAGAGTTGAAGTAGGCCTCCTAAATTCCATCATGGGATGATCAAGGATCAAGTCCAACCAATGAATGTGTGAGAGATAGTGACAATAACCCTCACACAATAATCACCCAGGGTGAAAGTACCCTCGTGAAGACATGAAACCTATAGGGAAGATGAAATATATGTTATGCATTTGTCTTAGGTACTGCAATAACTTCCCACTTGCAGTCACAATTGATAGTTGTGTGGAACATACGTAAATATGGGTCGTCTGCAAATGGGTAGGGATCGTAGGACTTATGTACCAGACTAGAAACTACAGTGAAAAGTGGTGCCACCCCAAGGAATTTCCACTTCACCTAGATCCCCTAGACTTTGATAGCCCACCGAACAACAAAATGAGGGGAAATCTCACTTTATTTCTCAACTTTGATTCATGCTTGATGTGCATGTTAGGTGTGCTTTCCAAAAAGGTGGCTCCTAATACTAATGGATTTTGCACTCAATTAGTAAGATACTAATTTCTTTTTACACGGAATTTGAGAATTTACTCTCCAAACCTTCAACCAAGGCCTTAAAACCTATGATAATTTTGGTTTCGAAAAAAGAAAATAAACTTAGTTCATTTTATTTAGATTGCTTTTAATGAATCACACTTTTACTCAAGAAACCAGATTGAAAATAGGATGTTCAAACATGTGAAATGAATAGATCAACCAATAAAGATATTTAAATAGTTTGTATTTCTATCATTCTTTTTTGAAAAATAGGTATACAACTTAATTTCAGTGAACAATCAAACTACAATGTTGTCAATGTTTATTCAAATATGAAGATACTTGAACTTTAAAACTTTTGTTAAACAAATCCAGTGCATGTATATATCATGACAACAATTCAAACAAACAAATCATTCAATCCATAAGACACATGATGTACCCTGGGAAAACTCTTCAAAATAGAGAGGATGAAAAACCCAACAAACAATCCTTTGAGTATGATAGATAATGGAAGAGAATGATTTTACAACACTTTCATATTGCTTGATAAGATATATCTAAGCAACACTAGAGGATAGAGATCACTTAGAATACTATCATAGCCTTTCCAAGTGCATAACACTCTAATAAAAATCTTATTCAGTCATACGATGAAGGTAGAAAATGGTTGCATGCCTTTTGGGAACTATGAACACTCTTCCCACATTACCTATTTCCTTCCTTAACTCAGTTCCAAGTTGTCACATCGTAACGATCTCCCACACTGAAGATATGCACCCTCCATTAATTCCCTGGTGTTAATTGCCTCTAATTGAGTGTTAATTGATTGAACTAAACTAAACTAAAATGAGCTAAAAGTAACTGAACCGAACTAAATTTAACTGAACCGAACTGAATGTAACTATTGCTTCACCATCAATTTCATCTCCAGCGACCACTTTGCATAAATTAAGGAATAGATTCCTTAATTAACTGAAACTTGTTTTCCACATGATGTCTTTGCAACTCGAGTTCACTGGAGGTCTGAAATAGGCAATTCAAATATTTACTCTATTTTTGTGCTCATCTCATTTATCATTTAATTAAATCTACATGGTCCATGAGTGTTTAATTAATTAGTCATCTTTATCATGCCATACTCAGAATAATTGTTTCCAACCTATGATCATATGTATTACCCTGTGTCCTATAGTCATATGCTAAAGTAAATCACTCTAGGGATAGCTAATCCCTAAAGGATACTTATAGCATCGGGTGACCATGACTAGCCATACATCACATAGTAGATCCAGTCTTAATACAACAGAAGACTCATGAACTTAATACAACACATGTTCTAGACTAGATACAACACAAGTATTTTACCTTGATACAACATAAGGTCCCGATCTTAATACAACATAAGGTCCCGATCTTAATACAACATAAGATCCCAATCTTAATACAACATAAGATCCTGATCTTAATACAACATAAGATCATAGTACTTGCATCACTCATACCCTCAACAACCTAGATTGATACAACACAAGCTCTTAAATTAATACAACATAAGTTGATGAACTTAATATAACAAAAGTTTCATAATTGATACAACACAAGTCTCATTAAGAGGTTTCTAAACTTAATACAAAATAAGTTTCGGACTTGATACAACACAAGTTTCACAGAGAATGGACCCCGATGTTGTACATTTAACAAATGTCAGCCTACTCTTTCACTTTGTCTTCAAAAGACAAAAATCATTCATTCAATAACTTAGTATAAAGGAAAATGTAACTCTAATATTTCACCTACAATGCAATAAAATGGATGAAAATAATGCAAATTATGATTTATTTTTCCTTTTTACTTATAATGCAAGAAAAATAGATTGAAAACAAACCAAATTATGCTTTATCTTTTCACAAAAAATGCAAGGAAATCAAACAAAAGGAATACTAAACAAACTATGTTCTTATTCCTTTCTAGAAATGAAACCATTGCAAATCCTCAAAAAAGTACTTCAAACAATCAAATACTGCTAAACATTGGATTGCAACCTTATGAGTAACTTGAGAGACCCAAAAGAAAAACAAACATGGAAGAAAAAGGAGGAAAGCATTGTTAAAAACCATGTTTTATATGCCCCATGCACATACTATGAAGAAAAGGTGTGTGGATACACACTTCTTAGAAGGCAAAGGAATGTGGATTTCAGGGTCCATGCTTTTATGGACTCCAGAGGGTGCATGGAACCCCTATAGCAATCCATAAAATTCCAAAAACTCGAAAAAATTGTTAATTTTCAGGACAGTTTAGTGTTAGAAACTGTGCAAAGGACAAAATTACTTCTAAACACCAAACCAAATCTAGAACAATAGTCCTAAACATGCCCTAGAGAGAAGAATTCAATGAATTCTCCTTGATGGAGTCACTAGTTTTGTTGATGGGAAATTTTCCCTAATAGTTAGGGATGACTATTAATAGAGTTGTTAATGCTTAAATTTTACATACATGCAAAATTTAGGATAATCTTGCAGAAAATCATCATCCACATACAACATGCACCAAAGAAATCCTCATTAGATCCATAAGAGAAACTGAGCCATAAAATGCTAAAATCAACAAATATGGTAAATCAGGTGACTAAAAGCACTAGAAACCTACGCTATTAGTGTGACACTTTTGTACAGTTATCCTCACCTATCCTTATGGGATCTATCTCAAAACTCATGTGATTATCAAAATGGCGGGAGCACTTACTTTTGTGGTTCATTGAAGGCTAAGAATGACTCTCTTAGCTCCGAAATTCAAACAGGGACTCCTCACATGCTTGGGAGCATTAAATAACCCCTCTTATGTACTTGGGAAACCAGTTCAAAGGATGGAGTGTTGACATATGGATCTATATGTTTGTTGGCCTCTATTTGAACTATAAAGGAAGCCATGGGAATGTATTACATAGGAGAAATTCATAGAAAAGTTATGACGTTGGAATTACATTGAGAGCTCGTCTTTCAATCTACTTCCTCTCTCATATTTCCATACACAAGCTCCCTTGCTCTCTTCGCCGAAGAGACAAGTGTTTCTGCATTGTTCTATCCAAGTTATCCTACAATTTCATGGACAAGGACCTTCCTAAGGGATATTGTTGGCTTACCTTGAATATTGCACCTCCTAGGTAACACTATTGTATTTATATGGACCATTTGGAGATAAAAACTTGGTTTGAAACACTCTTGTTCCATCTTGTTTGGTTTTGTTATCAGGAATATTGCACCTTCTGCGGACATAATCTGTTCCTCTGGTATGAATGGTACAGATCCAGAACAAATGAATGAACGACAAAGGATGAAGAGATTCCCTGAATGCTGTAGACACCTGGAATACTGCTTCAATCATGAACCTGTGTACCTGCAAACACATCAAACATACAAGCACATCAAAGCTGCCAGAAAATCATCTACATATCCATGCTAGTGACTAAGGAATCTAGCAACATATACTTGTGAAATAAAAACAATAGATATGTGGGATGGAAATCAGCTTTGCATTAAGAATGTGTGAAGAAGATTACAACCATTGCCTTAGTGTCAAAAAGATCCTCCATGAGACAAACACTTCATGCCCATAAGCTCCGACTTTGCTCTCTATGCTCTCCAATGATTTGGACTAAGTAGTCAATTCAACAGCATAACAATACCTCTATAGTTATCCCCCTCAACTATGGATATGAGCTTGTATTTATAAGTCTCAATGGATAGGGATAGTTGAGAGAATGGTGGGTGAGGTGGCTCCAAGATCCTATCAAGGGGGATCTCAAGCTCAAACTAACCCATAATGATAGGGATAAGGGCGGACACGAGGCTCAAGTTCTAGAAGCCTCGAGAAACTTCTCTTTTTCCCATTTTACCCAGGGTATTGCTTTTGTTCCCTGATGACAGAGCGGTTTAGGTGAGAACTGCTTTAAGAACAAAGCCTATAGGCGGTGGCACCGCTTCTCTATAACAGGATACATGCGTTGCTGAACAAGGTACTGCTCATCATCCACAGGGTAAGCACGGTGCTAGGTTTTTCAAGTAGAATTGAAAAACAAAGCAAGTTTCTGCTCCAAGTGTTGGGATTAAGGGAAAACATAGGGGTTAACGATCTCATCACATGATGGTGACAGGATTTAGGTATAATAGAATGCTCCCCAAAGCATGAGGCTTAGAGGGATACTATAAGCGAGAGATTTGAGAGAACAAGTTATCACTTCGAGGTAAAAATGTCAGCTCGGTCAGAGAATGATGTCAAGTAGGCATCTATAGTACATCAATAATTTTGACTCATAGACAAATGTAGCCAAATCATGGCTATGGACCAATACAAGGCAGATCCATGAGAGGAATAAACAAGCATGGCTACTAGAATACAGCGTAGATCCATGTGATAGAGGACTCAAACTTGGACATAGCTACCAGACATACAATGTATATCTATGTCATATAGATGCAAATTTGAGCATAGCCATGACCATACAAATGTGGATCCATGCTAGATATACAAAACTCCATCGCAGCCTGGGGAAAGCAATGAGCGCTAAATGAATACCCAGGGTCTTCCTCTCATCTTCCACAAAGTACGATTCTATCCATGTGATTACAATGATCTGAAGTCGAACATGGTAGAAACCACTTGATTACTGACCAATGATGTGAACCGTTAACAAGTGCAAGGGAGATCACCATTGATGTCAATGATTCCCAAGGTACCCTAGTACAATCTACTGAGCATGAATAGATGTCTTGATGTTGAACACCCAGTCAATTCTATCGATCAAAGGTCAATGATGTGAACCTATGTCAAGAGCAAGAGAATCTGTCTTTAAGGCATACATATCTCAAGGTACTAAATTTGCTTCTAAGACTATTTCTCGGATGATGAGCTAATGTCGACGGGAATAGTCTCGTCGAAGGAGGGCCATGATGAGTCCCACATCGATGACACGAAACTTGGAACATAGTTCTTGAATGATGTGAATAATTTAACGATAAGACTGACTCAAAAGTACTAATATAGAGACTGTTTTGACTGCAGAGGTAAAAATTATTCAACTTCCCTTTGAACATCGGGCGGCATGACAAAAGACTTGGCAGCATGACTAGACCAGACAAACACACAGTGCGACGGTGGACAATGCTTTCTTTTGAAAGACTCAAAGGAGTGACATGACTCATGAAAGTGGATCATCATGGAGATTAGATGAATACCCAATTGACTGAAATGATATGCAGACAAGTGCCATGTTCAAAGGTAACGACAAACTACTGCCATTTATTTTCAAAATGATTCCCTTCCCATTTCCACCATCATGGTTGATGAGTGCCTCTTTTCGGTTTTACGAGTTCAAAGAGGGTAACAAACAATCATTATAACTCATTCAAAGACAAGTCCAAACTCATATGTTTTATGAACTTGAGAGAGGAGGGGTTCGTTCCCAAAAGAGGGTCTCTCAATGTTTGATTTAACAAGTCCAATGACAGTTAACTCAACATCGTTCATGTTTAGAGAGTCTGAACTACCACTGAAGAAGACTCCATAGGGTCCTTTTTCGTAAAATAGTTCACCTGAACCGACAAAGTGATAACCTACCGTCAAATGAACGACTCTTCAAATGCTTTTACGAGCGTGAAGAAGACAAGATCACTCGACAATCTTTTCGTATTTAAGGATCCCGACAAGAGTTTAAAGAAGACTCCATTAGGTCTCTTTTCACAATGAGAGATTTCACGAGCCTGAAAAGAATCAGAAAAGGACTCAGACCTTCGATGCTATGTTTCGAGAGCATGACCAAAGTGTCACAATAAAAGCTCAATTTTTTTTTTCTATTTTATGGTAGTACAAAAAAGTCAAAAACGAACTCCCAAAACTTTACTGCTACCGCTCTGCCATCCTGCAACGACTTGAAAAACAAGTGTTAAATTCTCCAATAACTGACATTAAAGGATTACGACTGATAGATTTTGAGTAATAAATGATTTTAAAACAAAACTATAGCATGTCAAACCATAAAATGTATATAAAAGTCATGTAAATAGTAAAAAATCAAAATTTTTTTCCATTTACCCATAGTGAAGAGCCTTTGGAGCATTTTCTTTGCCATATTTTCAGTCGCTGATATTGGGAGAATCCACCATCGGATTCATGCACTGTTAGTTCTAGGTAATAGCCTAGACCCTACTCTTTCATTTCATGCCTTCAATTTTGATTTTTGGTGGTGTTTTAGGCTTATTAGGCAAGCCCTAAAACCATGGAAGCAGGCACCGCTCTTATCCCTTGCGAGATAAGCGGTACCTCGCTAGAACCATGCCGAAAACACTGTGCACAGGCGATGCCACTGTCTGTCCTCAATGGGACACAAGAGGTGCCGGCTGAGGATAAATATAAATGTATGCACAAGAAAAACTAGCTCATTGTTGAGGATTTGAATGATTAGGAATGCTTCTAATTGGTCTTGTGATGGTTTTTGACAGGTTCTTCTTGATAAAAATGGTCATATGGAAAGAGAGGAAACATAACAACGATGATGCCTTTTCCGAATGAAACACGGGTTGTATAGACGCATTGAGAGACTATGGACTCTTAAAGTTCTTCCGCACACCCAATATGGTGTCGCATGAGTGACTACTAGAACATATACTCTGGATGTGGAATTCAGAGCAACAATATTTCGAGGTTGGTGCTCATATATTGACAGTTGAAGTAGAGGACATCTACTTCTTGAAAGGCCTATCACGATGAGGTTCTCCCATCTATTTGACTGGTTCTCATGGAGGTGACATTACTACTTAGGAGTTGATATACCGCCATTGTAATTTGCATTCCTGGGACCAGGGCATCGGGGAAGAAATTTCCCATAAAAGCAGTGGTGGATGGCCCTCTACGGACAATGTTGTTTACCATGTAGAGAGTGGCGGGAATCCAAGGAGTACACCAGGCATCTAGAGCGCATATTCTCTATGCCATAGAGGCTATGGCGCCCACAGTTTTCAACTAGGCGGAATCTCTACTTCCGATCTTCAAGGATCAACTGACCAAGTGTCGGCAGGGGGAACTGAAGCAATTTGGTTTCGATTCCATTCTAGCTTGCTTCTTTTTCGAGCGGGTTCTACATATGAGACCCTAGGTGGTCTTTATAGAGTTGAGGGTACGAGACCGTCGCATGCATAGGTGGGTCCAGATTATGGCCCATACTGGAGCGGGTAGAGGCAAGGTAAAAATCAGTGACCCATTATTTTGATGGTTAAGAGATCAACTCCTCATGGTGGAGGAATATGCATATACAGGCACTGAATTCAGTGATGACCCTGACCTACCGCTCCCACCTAGTGGACAGTGGGGTGATATCAGTAAGAAACAAAAACCCTAAAATGGAAATAGTGTTTTTTATATTTTGATGTTTTACATTTTTTATGTTTGGTAATGAGACTTGAATATTTTCATGTAGACGTCAGAGCAACACAACCCAAGGGAGCCTCCCCATTAGATAGATGAGCTAGAGCCCGTTTTGTACCACATGGAGACGATGTGGCAGGGGAACTGGAGGAGAACCTAGAGAGGTTGACTCTAGACATCTTGGACACCTTGATCGATGACCTCCCACTGAGGTATCAGAGGCCTACAACGGGAGTACCGGGTCATTTTAGCAGACTACTATGTAGAGTATCCCAGGAAGTGATGTGTTACCATGAGCATCACTAGATGATGAGTGCATGATGTATTCACTGAAAGCTGAAAGATAACTTCAGGACTTTTGTATGATGATTTTTTACCTGAAAGCCTACGTGCATCAGATGAGGTCTCGTGACCTATTTTTTGTAAAACATGTTCATATATAGATATATACATACTTCTACTTGGTGTTTATACGTCTCAAATGGTGAATGTATTTTACATGAGTTTTATGTGTCTTTTATAGTTTATTTACAATGAACCATGTTTGATATTCATGTCATAAATGGGCAGTATGCCAGTCTAGGATGTAATTTGCCAATGAGTTGGCAACTGCATTATGTTCCCTAGGGATATGCCTATAGGTGATAGTTTCAAATGACCTTTCTAACAAATGTACCCTCTAAAAGAGATGAATAAGCATAGGATTCCTAATGGTATAGACATGGTTTATATGACAAACCACAAGTTGTGAGTCCATCAAGACTACCAAGTTGCGAAAATCTTGGGAGGCAGCTTCATTCAGAAGACTTATGACTGCTCAATACTCGACGATGTTGTTGGTAGAGAGACCAATACAAACCGCTCCTGAACTGACCAAATAATAAGTTGGGGAATAGAGAACCCAAGTAGTTGAGGAAAGATTCAAGGTGTGGCGGCAAGCACCATCAGCGAAGCCGTAGAAAGCCATCTGCTCTGCACGACCAAAACATGGTATAAATAGATACAGACACTAAACTAAAACCATATTGAAAATACTTAAGCACACTAAAAGTCAAGTAATATACATATATACAAGATACTATCCAAGAGAGATCTAGGCATAGTACCTCTTAAGGTACAACCCATTGCGAGGTTGTCCTAAGGGGATTCCATCATAGTACACGAGCTCATAGGCCCATTTCTCTAAAACTATGGAAACGAGGAAAGGACCATACCACATGGATTCGAAATTTCCTTTCCCTAGTTTGTCATATCTCTGATCATAAGTAAAAACTAGGTCACCCTCGTTAAAGGAACGAGGTTGGACAGACTTTTCATACTACACCTTGACGCGTTTCTTGTGTGCCTCATTAGCTAAGGCATCATCTCTTCTAGTTTCGTCAAGGTTATTCAAGTATAAAAATATCTCTTCCTCTGCGTAAGTGTCTAGGAGAATTTCGATGACAAGTTTCAAGGATGGAATCTGACATTGAATCAAAAATACAACCTCGAGTCCATAGACAAGCTAGAAAGGTGTGAAACCAATAGCTTTTTTCACCAAAGTCCTGTAATCCCAAAGAGAGGAGAAAAGGATATGGTGCCAATTGGATTTATGGTCTCCAACAATCCGACAAAGAATCATTTTCAAAACTTTGTTAATGGCCTCGACCTGACCATTAGCTTGCGCATAATAGGGCATAGAGTTTTCATGATGAAAACCTAGCTTGGCACTTAGTTCCTCCATCATTTAATTACAGAAATGTGATCCGTGATCAGTAACTATGGACTGCAGGACTCCAAGTCTCGCTATCACATGATTGAACATGAAGAGAGCGGCAGTCTTACCGTCATTTGCATATGTAAGCATGGCCTCAACGCACTTTGTAAAATATTCAATGGCTACGATGACGTAACCATGCCCCCCGACTGAGGTAGGATTACAATGCATATAATCAATCCCCCATTTGGAGAAAGGGCCAACGACAATGACGGGGTGTAACGGAGCAGGATGAGTGCACTTTTTTGGATAAAAATGTTGACAGCGTGGGCATTTCTTAACAGCCTCGTGACAATATTTAAAGACTGAAGGCTAGAAATAGCCAGCACGAAGGATTTTCTGGGCTGTAGCCATCCCAGACAAATGACCGCCACATGCTCCAGAGTGACAATCATTTAACACTTGTTCAGCTTCCTTGTGGGTAAGGCATTGCCGGAGAATGGAATCGATACGACGTCTATACAAAGTGTCTTTCAAGATAAGGTAGTATTTTGCGTGGTGACGAATACGGTGGCGATCGTCACAAGATAGAGTTGGCTGAAATATCTGTGTCTGGAGATAAATGAGAAAATATCCATACCAAGGGTCAGTAGTGCTTATCAGGAATAGGAATTCATCCGGTAATGAATCACTAGGCTCAGATTCAGTCGAAGTACAGGGAAGATCACACATGAGCTCGGCAAAGACCAAGGATTTCTTTGATGTGGCTTTGGAAAATTCCAGATCAAAATCTTGGACTATGACTATCCATTAGGAGTACTTGCCCCCGAGCACCTGACGAGTCAAGATGTAATGCATAGGGTTCTGGTCTGCCAATACGGTGGTTGTACAGAGAAAAATGTAGTGACAAAATTTTTAAACAGCAACGACCGTGGCCAATGCTAATTTCTCCACACATGAATATCGAGTTTTGGAATCCATGAGATTCTTACTAGCATAGTAAATCATGTGCTCTTGACCATTGGGATTCTCCTGCACCAAAACCATAGCAATGGTATTCGCGGAGGTAGCAATGTATAAGAGAAAATCCTTTGAATAATATGGGGGGTGTATCACAGGTGAATGAGTTAGAGCGTGTTTGAGATTATCAAAGGCGCATTGGGATTGGTCATTCCAAAAGAACAGAGTGTCCTTCTGAAGGAGAAGCATATAACCGTTTGTTTTCTCTGCAAAATTGCACACAAAACGGCAAAGAAAGTTTTCCTTCCCTTGCAAACTTTGGAGTTCTAGAAGGTTGTTTGGGGCTGGTAGAGCTAAAATAGCTGCAATTTTCAATGGTAGTATCATCAACATGACCTTCTATGGGAGAATGGAATGAAATATTACCCTGAGAAGGTCGTTGGGCCAAGGGAGGTGTGTGCGAAGGATATGGATCTCGGCTTTCTACAACCACATTTTCTCCCACTTGGGATTTTGCAGCAGCTCCTTGGTCAATAGCTTCCATAGGATTTTCTCCTGAAACAAGAATAAAATCAGGTGGCAAGCCCCGTACTCTTCTGGATTGTCTTAATTCAGCGAGTTTATACAGTTCCTATCTAGCTTAGGGTCTCAAAACTAGAAAACACACCAAAAATTTTCCTACTCAAGCTATAGGCCAAACAAGAAAACTTAAATGACAGGAGGAGTTTAGATAGTCAGGTCTCTCACTAGGATTGTCAAGAAGGTGCCACTCGCAATATACGTCAAGGGTACATGCGTAGTAATCTCCCTGAATTTTTTTTTCGGTGTATGGCTCCAAGAAAGACAACCAAAGGGATTTTCTCAGATAGATAAGGTATCCTAGTGGGGTCTCCCGATATACGCAAGGTACGTGGGAGCTCAGATTAGTGGTAGTGCTGTCTAATGCATAATCATTCACAAGGGGCCTTCCTATTTACAATTGAGTACGTGAATTACCTTTCTATATACCTCAAGGGTACATGAAAGGTCGTTCAATATACTGAAGGTACGTGGAAGAATTGCGCGAGTCCCGGGATGTAATGCAGATGAGTAACGATATCTCCTACGCTTAACGATGCCCGAACACGTCTCTAACCTATCACTCAAATTTCTATGTAGATTTTAGCCTATAAATACCATTAATTTTAAAGTGGATGGTTAGGTGAATGCATGGAATTTTGACAGAAAAAGTAAAACCATGCAGAATGTAGATGCAAATATCTCACTTTACCGTTCATGGTATGCCTACCTACGGGAGGGAAAGAGAGTATTTTATTTTCGTTTTGAAAACCAAAAATTCCCAAATAACTACTTTGAACAAATCAAAATCAAAGACAAGAAACACATTCCAAACTTATTTTTCTTTTCGAAAGAAATCAAAGGGGTAAGAGTCTCTTTTCCTAAAAGAAAAACAACAAGCACTCTACATGCATATGCACTCTATTTTTTCGATTTTTCTTAAAACATAGATAGATCTAACTTTAAACTACACTACTTTTTCTTTTGATGAGATAGTACTAATGCAAGAGAGACAAAAGAATAAAGAGAACCTGAAAGCTTGTGAGGCTAATCAGAGATCCAATGCCTTATGCTCAGTAATGATGATGAGCTAATCTCAATAAAAAAATCTTCTTTTTAATAAGAAAAAAGAAGTCCTCTATGGAAAAATGAAATTAAGATGATAAGAAAATGGTTTTTCTTTCAGTATTTATAAAAGAAATGAAAACAGAACTCATTGAAACCTAAGCTTTCAAAAAATTCCTATCACAATCACAACCAACAAGCATGAAAGCAAATGAATAATCAATAAGTCTAATCTAGATTTTGAATTCTTCAATCAAACCAATCTTTACCACATAATTTACAACCATGAGCATTCAGATTCTAACACACAAGCTTGATAGTGCAGGGCTGAAAGAAAACAAACTCAACTTTTTGCAAAAAATGATAAAAAACTAGTTCTGGAACAAGGCCTACCTGGCACCGCGCTGGAGGGGTCTTGACAGAATAATTCTGAATGAGCACTGCTTCTGAATAATGAGACTCAGGCAGTGGCACCGCTTATGGCTAACAGAGTTTAGGTGGTGGCACCGCTTATTGCCAATAGCACATGTGTACGGTTCCTTGAATGGATCCAAAACACAAGGAGAACGAGAATCCAAGTTAGAAATTGATCAAATCAAGGTAAAGATTGATGAATTGACAATAAAAAAGAGCATATAAAGTCAAAATAGTTTAGATCTGAATAGATCTGAAAGTTTCAAACCAAAATTCACTAAGTCAGATGGCAGATCTGACTGAAGAGAGTTGGAGATGGAGCCTGGATTCAGACAAGAGTTCAAGGATTGAGGAACATCAGATCAACTAAAATTTGCTTCCGTTCCCCAACAGAGTCGCCATATTTGTTATCAGGAATATTACACCTTTTGTGGATAGAAGCTGTTCCTATGGTTTGAATGGTTCAGATCCAGAACAAATGAGTGAACGACAAAGGATGAAGACCTTCCCTGAATGTTGTAGACACCTGGAATAGTGCTTTGATCATGAACCTATGTACCTGCAAACACGTCAACCATACAAGCACATCAAAGCTACCAGAAAATCATCTACATATCCATGCTAGTGACTAAGGAATCTAGCAACATATACATGTGAAATCAAAACAACAGATATGTGGGACGAAAATTAGCTTTGCATTAAGAATGTGTGAAGAATATTACAACCATTGCCTTAGTGTCGACAAGCTCCTCCATGAGACAGACACTTCATCCCCATAAGCTCCAACTTTGCTCTCTATGCTCTCCAATGATTTGGACTAAGTAGTCAATTCAACAGCATAACAATACCTCTATAGTTCTCTCCCTCAACTATGGATATGAACTTGTATTTATAAGGCTCAATGGATTGGGATAGTTGAGAGAATGGTGGGTGAGGTGGCTCCAAGATCCTATCAAGGGGGATCTCGAGCTCAAACTAACCCATAATGATAGTGATAAGGGAGGACACGAGGCTCAAGTTCTAGAAGCCTCGAGAAACTTCTCTTTTTCCCAATTTACCCAGGGTACTTCTTTTGTTCCCAGATGACAGAGTAGTTTAGGTGAGAGCGGATTTAAGAACAAAGCCTATAGGAGGTGGCACTACTTCTCTATAATAGAATACAGGCGGTGCTGAACAAGGTACCGCTCATCAGCCACAGGGTAAGCGCGGTGCTAGGTTTTTTCAAGTAGAATTGACAAACAGAGCAAGTTTCCACTCCAAGTGTTGGGATTAAGGGAAAACATAGGGGTTAAGGATCGCATCACATGATGGTGACAGGATTTAGGTATAACGGTTTATCACTTACCCCCTTTTTATTTAAGTTTATCTCTTGTTATTTTTTTTTTTTTTTTGCTAATCAAGATTTTGCTTGGCCATTGGATTTTTTTATTACTGAGTTCTCAAACATAATATTGGTTCATTGTTGCAACCTCAAGGATGCTCTCAATGTGGCAAGGTTGTACAAACTTGTGGCCATGTTTCCCACAATAGTTTTTATGGGCACTCCATTCTTATTTTTTGTTCATTACATGTTAGATAGGATGTCTTCTATCAACAACTTATTTTTTTGTTGTGCAGGAGTAGGAGCTTACTGTCCAGCTGCTCAACAACCATAATTTTAAACCCTTCTACCCATAACTATTTTTTTATCAGTAGCTCGGATATCGATGTCTCATCTATGTTATATTGCATGGAAATTTCCTTGACAAATGCACAAGTTGTGCAGTTCTATTAGTTTGTAAACCGCACGGTAAATACTCGCAACTTCTGATTTACTATAACCACGCTAATAGTGTGACTATGGGTCCAATTCCCATGCAAATGTGTCTTTTATTTTCTTTTTACCTTTGTTTTCACAATCATTTGTAGTTTCAATGACTTCTTAATGAACCAAGAAATTAATAACACACAGTAGTTGTATTTTATTTAGTATTTAGATAACTTAACTTAAGATAGGTAGTAAATAAGTGACTTCTTGAAATCTTTTAGGCTAAAATACTTTGAGTCTTTCAATGGGACTCTTAGTACTAGTGGCTAAATGATTATCCTTTACATCTAATTGAAATTGTTAGTCTAGGAGATTAGATTTGACTATCTTTAGTTATAAATATTTTGCTTCTTACTTACTTCTTTGTTTTATGCAAAATAGTTCTGTTCACTTTCTCACACACGTAAAGGACCTAAAGAGTCCTTTACCCAAAGTATGCTCTTTTCCTTGCACTCTTAGTGATATTGGCGAATTAGAATTAGGTGATAGGATTGAAATGCCTCCTTTCCACACATTTTACTTCACTCAACATCTTGAATAGTTGCTATGTTCTTAGAGTTGAATTAATGTGGATTCCCATGCATCTTTACTTGATGCTCTTGTAGTTAGTTGTAAATTTCAATTTCATTTTCTTTCCAAATAGATGTTTGATTTTCACTTAAGCACACATCGAGAGACCTAAATACTCTTTCACATATAGTATGCTCTCCATTTCACACTCTTAGAGATATGGATGGATCATAATGATATGAAAGTTTGAAATAAGTTCAATGATGAGGATGCCAAGAGATGATTCTATTTCATGCCATGATTTGTTACCATGCGATGTGTGATGATTCATTATGCTTATGCTATATGTTGATGTTTTACTTCACCTTGTTTCATGTTGCACTATAATGAATTATTTTGATGATTATAGCTAGTAGTATTGATCATAGGCTAATAAGGATGAGATATTTTTGTTTTGTTTACACATCAACAAAAAAAACAACTCTTGGTATTTACAAGCATTACCCCTCTTATTTGACTCCATATTTGACCTTTCCATCTTACTCATAAAATTCCATCTTGCGTTGTAATATATTTTACTTAAGGTTGAGAGAGTGACTTTTGATCTCCCCCTCTATGTCCCCTTCACCATGAATGCATCCATGTCTTCCATGTGTCTTGGGCCCACTTGTGTTGTAGTGAATCTTGTGATGATTTAGGAGGTCACCAGGTAGATACCTGAGGCTGGATGCTATTAAAAATGAGTATCTATCATTGATCACTGTTTCTCCTTCGATTTGAAATAAGGAGGCTGTTCCCCTCATGCCTCAAAAAGGGAAATTAAAGAAAATATACCAATCCAAGACTACTTGTTCTAGAAGATGGTGAAAAATAAAATTTATACAAGATCCTAAAGAAATCAAGAGGGACCAAGAAAATTGAAAAATTCAATCAATAAAAAATAAAAAAATATCAAAATAAGAATTCACAAGGATTACTTGCAATCAAGGCAAGGGAACCTACTCCAAAGTACACAAAGAAAAGTAAAAGAAGAAAAGGTAGTAGAAAAAGAAAAAAATAATAAACGAGTCTACTTTTTAAGGTAGAAAGGGAGAATACCTCATAACATAATCCCGATTAAGACACATCCCTATTGTATACACTAGTGGTGAATATCACATAGGATCCCTATCTCCCGTATCTTGAGTCATTCAGTTAACCTAGGTCAATTCACTTAACAAACCTTTGGACCATCCATCCACTCCATTCGAGGAAGAACAAATTCTTGTAAATATTTTTTATGTATATATGGTTTTGATGTGTTCCTAAAACATTAACCACAATAATCCTTCTGAAACTTATGCATCATGATCTATGAGTTAGGATATATGACGACTCATGTGAATAATAAATTGTGTGTAATTTTTGACTTCAATACTTCATCATTTCAAAACATTAGATATTTCAAAACCCTCCTTCCATCTATATTTATAGGTCTAGAGATTCATTGGTCAAGTTTGACCAAGTTTGACTCTATAGATTCAATAGTTTGAATTGGTCAATAAGGCAGTTTGACCTAGTCAACTAGGTCGGACAAAAAAAATATACATATGTATTCATCATTCAGTATTCACATGGAATTTGGAAGCAAATTGGATCCTTTATCCATTGGTTATATGCACATTTGTACTAATAGGCTATTAATTGAACCTTTCCCAAGGTTTAATTTAAAAATGCCTAACTTAGTCTAGAATTAATTATTTGGATCAAATTGTAAAAGGCATTCTCAAAGCAAGTTTTGACATGGATTTTAATCGATATGATCCTCAGAGGCTACAAGGAATCATCATAGGCATTTTCCCTTTCGAATTATTGAAGATGCATCACTTTTGGATTATTGACATTTAATTAATCTGTTGCCTAAGGTTTTAGTTTAAAAATCCTAAGTATGGAAGGGTTAATAAGTAAGCCATAAAGGGAAAATTATTTAGGATTATTTGGAATACGAGTCATTCTAGAGATTATGCAGATTTATTCCTTTGATTTCCAATGATCACTTGGCATATTCCTTGGTCCACCGTGGAGGGCAAATTAACAATGAAGTGTGAATTCATTGGTAGAGGTTTGTTGCACTTGACTATCTTATTCCACTTCAACTATTCAATTTGATGAGGAGTAATCTCTACATGGCCCACCTTGGAATTCAATCCACTTTGGCATATTGGCATGGCCTACCTTGGATACTTGGCTATTTCCCCCCTTTATAGGAGGGCGACAACATTTCATGTATTCATCTTTGTAAAGGTTAAAATATGAACCATTGATTTGTAAAATAACATCCTCATGAGATCTCAATCAATGATCTATTTAGAATTAGTGACTTGTTCTCCCTCTTGTTCTATAAAATAGGAGGGTGATTTCATTGTAATAGGTCGAATTATGGAAATGAGATAAACTTGTAATTTCTGAAATCTCTCTTGTGTCTTGTGGTGTATTAGAGTATAGTGATTTTGATTCTCACTCTCCTTTGGCAATCTGATCATAGATTCCAACAAGAGATGAGGTATTATCTATGCATTTTACTTTCATATATGATTTGAATCTTAAATTTTTGAAAACCTTTGATATTTTGGTAATAAAATAGGTAGATTGCTCATGCCTTTATTTTTTGAGTTTTGTTTTGTTAGCCTTATATGATTAATCTAACTCCATGGTGGTTGAATGTTGATGATATTGGACTATCTAGTGCTTTCATGTCATTGATTTTGACCAACAACAAGTTGGAGCAAAGATTGTTTAGTCAAGTGAATTTTGCTTTGGAGAAAATTGTGGATTTCCTTAGGGTTTCTACGAAATTTTGGGGTTTATTTTCAGATTTCCGTCTTAGTGGGGCGAATAGAATACATTACCCATCAAACAAGGAACCTAGTTTGATGGTTTGTTCATTTCTTCTTCCATCACATTATTTTGTTGCTCCTTTTACTGTGGTTCACCATTATAACTAGTCTTCTTGAAGCTATACCTACACATTTTTTAGGAAAAAAAACAACTATCTTTCCTTGGTTATACTTAAAATACCAGATCTAAAAAATAAAGAATCCAAGCACATCAGTAACCTAAGAAAAAAACCTAAACTAAACATTTGGGATTTAAATGGTGCATCTAGTTTTTTCTTGTCTTGTTGTATGTTGATTATGTAACTTGTTGTTTGTGGTACCACTCTTTTGAATACTTACTTTTATTACATCGATTCTTTCCTTCATTTCATTATTGTTACATAGTGTATCTCATAGTTTTGAAAAATCTCTAATTTAACTCACTCCTTTCAAGTTATTGGTTGCATGAAAATCATCCGTTTGGTATTCAGATAGCTTCTTTTTTTTATTGTTGTTCATACTTTCAATATTACACCTAATAAAAAAAAATATAATTAGTTTGATAGATCGAATTAGAATTGTGCATATTTTAGGTTCATCTAAGATGATTTGCATCACTCTTTTATTGAGTTATTATTGCATGTTTACTATTTTTAAGATCTGTTTTATATAGTCACACTTATGCATGTGTTAATTCTCTTGATTCATATCTCTATCTTTGCTTAGATTCGAAACTATATGGTCTCTATTGATAGCACACATACACACCATATATTGATCACATTTATCAACACTAGTTCATACTTGGACAAATTATTTCCTTTGGGTGTATCAAGTTCTTTTTTCACTTTAGATGAACATGTGAATACATTTTATGTTCCGTATTGCACTTAGAAAATTTTCTTCACTCTAGTTCAAGGAATGATTAGATGCTAATGTTGTATTTTCATGAGATGTTTAATATTTATGTGTGAGCAATATATGGCATACGTGACATTATTTTAAAATATTGTGGGTTTGGATAGAATATGTGTTCCGGTGTCTATAAACAACAACAATTATTTTTAGTTATGCATGTAAACCTATGGTTGGGGATTCATATTGGTTGTGAATACAATTGGTTCTTAAGTGTAGGTTGTGTCCTAGACATAGTAGGGGGGAATTTTGGCCACCATTGTAACTCCCACTAATACCCCATGCAAGTAAATATTGCATTAGATAGGGATTGAACATGGATCTGATTCCATGTACCTTGAGTATATTGGATACCACATTAGGATACCCAAAAGCATCCTATCGATCGAATTGTCATCATAGTACACCAAACACAACATTAAGGAAGATTACTCTTCACATACTTGGGTAGTCAAGTGATGTGGCCAAGGGTATTGTGATCCTCCTTTCTTATTGCTTTGAGATATTGGGATGGGCATCATTGTTGGATATCTCGCATGTATATCGAAGGGATACAATTATCTAACACTCCTTATTGTCCTTATCCAAATTGAATGGATAAATCTTGTCAATGATTTCATATACATTGCTTAATTTTATATTCACACTTGTCATGATATTCAAATGTTCTTAGTAGTTACGTATTTCATATACTAAAATCCCTATTGTTACTTTGAACTTCATCAAAATAAGGGATTTGTATTTCCATACTAAATTATAATAAACCCTTGGCTTCTTTTCATAGTGTGTCTTATTTCAATCCTTTTAATCCTAAACACAATATCAAACCAAACTAGTACTTGTGAAAGATATCAACTATTGGTTAGTATTAAGGAAAGTCTTAGAAATTCCTTTCTCTAGAGACACATTGAGTTGGATATCCCATAGTTTTTCCAGGCTAGTAGCCAATTTACCTTGCAATCACTTGGCTGCTAGGTCGTGAAACAACAATGCTTATGGAAAGGATATACATTTGCATATGTGCAAAATTTGGAGCATTATAAACAAATCTTTTGATTCAGAGTGATGCACCCATGATTATATTTACATGCATATAGGAATGTGTCCTCTCATCTTATCTATTTTGGTACCTATATCCTATTGTATGATTACATAAATGTTGGTTCAGTGTATTGGTTGTCCGTTGCGGCAACCACCCTCTACAATTCATTTTTTCCCTCTAGTCGAGTCATTGGTTTACAAATTAATCAATATAACTTAAGTGTTGTATTATTGGCTTGCGCATTACTATCTTGCATTCTCTATATAAGAGAGTAAATCACCAAAACCATCCCTTGTGTGCGTTCTTCCACATATCTCCATTCCTAACACATCCATTACAATCACACGCCAATTTTCTTAAACAACCACCTATAACCATACATTCAAGAGTTTATGTTTGTATTTGTTGTGGATTAAATGATTGATGTCATCATGTACGATATACATAGGTTATATTATCTAGGATAATATGGATAGAGAAATATATCAAATCCATAGCATTGTCAATTTCTAATAACTGCATCACAATTTAACTTATAATCACCGACACATGAAACACACACACACACACACACATACACATGCCTCATGAAGTTATGTGAAACAAAGAAGGATTATTTCATGTTTTGTTCCTAGTTGGGTTAAGCATGCAAAGTGTGTTTTGGTTTTGCTTAATAACATACAAAGTGATTTTTACAACTAGTGGTCAATTTTGTAAAAAATCAGGTTTGTATCTTGTGGATAATGTGTGGATGTTGGACTTTCCCAAACACACTTGTTGGATTTGACAACACTCAATTTCGCTACTTAATTTTTTTATGGCCATAACACAAATTTTCCATGTGTCCCTTAGTGGCATTAGGAATCAAGTTGGAAATTGTCATAAAATGATAACCAACACTCGAATTGATGATCCACATATTACTTTAGACTCATGACATCATATTACAATTAAGGATTACCCTCTCCCATGGGAATGTGGCCCATGGCGTGTTTTATTGGAATATTTTAGGAACTAAGATTTTTCCCAATAATAGAGAATGCAATTTTTTCAATTAAGGGTCAATTTGAAAACTATGGATTTTTAGCTTGTAGATAGTGTGTGCACATTGTCCGTTTACAAACACACTTATAGAAGTTGATGAGACTCAATTATTTTTATTGATTTGGTTTTTATGCCACCGACAATAAATCACCACATGTCCCTTAATCACGTTGGAAATAATTATAAAATGATAACTGATACTTGGATTCAAAATATGCAACATTAGACTTGTGGTATTATATTACATTAGGGATGACCCTCTCCCATGTGCATGTGTCCCAAAGCTTATTTTATTGGACAATTTACAAAACTGTGATTTCGCTTAGTAACATACAATGCAAGTTTTGCAACTATGGGTCAAATTTTTAAAAATACAGGTCTATGGATGTGGATAGTATGTACACATTATCCTTTCCCAAACCCACTTATAGTTTATGAAAGTCAATTATGCTTATTGGTTTGGTTACTATGCATATGACACAAATTCACCATGCCCCCTTAATAGCTTTTGGAAGCAAGTTGGTGATCACCATAAAATTATAACCAATACTTGACTTCTTGATCCAACAATTATGTTAGAATAATGACATCATATTACATATGGGGACTCCCCTCTTTCATGAGCATGTGTCCCAAAGCATGTTTTAATTGAAGATTTCTTGAAATAGGTTTTTTCTTAATAACAAACAATGCACTTTTTGCAACTAGGGGTCAATTTTATAAGTTTTAAACATGTGAAATGAAACAATGCATAGAAATTATTAAGAAAAATATAGATTAAACAATGGAACACACACAATACATAGAGATTTAACTTGGAAACTCTCAATCGTGGAAAACCAACAAAACTTAGAGCCACACCTCTATCTTTTTCATTGTGTTTCTTATTAATTCACAATACAATATTTAGGTATTCCACAAAATACAAAAAAATAATCCGTTAAATTGGATTATATTTTTACCGCAATCCCTTAACCAATATTTATTACATGTTTTCTAAAGAAATAGCATTTTTTTTTGGAGTGTTGCCCCAAACATTGCAAGGTGATGAAACCCACATGAAAATAATATATCACAGAACCAACACTATTCCAGTTGTTATTTTCTTTGCACAATAGTGGGCCATGTAATAATAGGGTCAAAAGTTCATGAAAATAATTCCTACATATTATCTACACCAAGATAACTTCTTAGTAATGATAGAATTCACCAATGAGATGCAAAATTATTCAAGGTGTCAATCTTTTCTAGTAGCACCTTCTTGTCTTCAACCATATCTCTCACAAAGTGGTATCGCACATCAATATGCTTCATTTTAGTATGATAAGCATGGCTATTTTCTAGAAATATTGCACTCTCACTATCACAATATGAACTTACACATTTTTGTAGAAACTAAATACCTGAAGAAAATTTCGTAATATTTTACAGAAAGGGAATGAACTTTAGTTTATCTGATGTGAGTTTTAGAACCCGTAGTTAAAACAATGACACATGGAAGTCCGTATAATTTCTTTATACTGTACTAGTCCATAAACATGTCACCTTGGGAAACTTAGCATAAGTTCCACTTGCTGAATAAAATATTTCTCTAACCCATGGTGTTGGAAAGAGGATAGATGATAATACCTTAGGATTAATTTTTAGACCTTGAGGATCATAAATTTCGGATATACATCAGATTTAAAACTGGTCAATTCAACAGAATAAAATATAGAAACTAGGGCATAAGATATTTTGCAGTTTAGTCCACAAATTTAGGAAAAGGAGTATATTTCTCAATTCGCCTTAAGGAAGCACATATTTCTATCCAATCAAAATTTTATGTCACCAAGGTTGACAAATTAGGGTTTCTCTGTCAAACCCTAGGTTCGCTAGAAGCAGTTTCCCATAAAAGCATTGAAGCAAGCATCCATAGGAAACACTCATATTGGTAAGTACTATTATCTCTATTTCAATTCGAGGATCTCTTTATATCAAGATGACAAGCAATACCAAGCTTGAGGATAATATTAAAGGAGATGGGAACTTTTGGGTATGGAAGTATATAGTACTTCTCAGACTAGAAGAGCATGAATTGGAAAACTATGCAAAATAAGAAGTTGCAGATCCAGAGGGAGATGAGGAAAAAGCTAAGCATAAGAAGAACTTGGTCAAAACCAACAGGAGTATTTCAAATTTATCAAGGACCCAAATAAAGGGTGTAAATATATATATCTTAGAAAGCATTCAACCTTACATCACAAGGGTCTCCTAGATCACGAAACAACTATAAGCTATTGGAGACAATTTCAAGGAAGCAAAAGTGGTGATGAATACATTGAATGGTCTTCCAATATAATGATAATTATTCATTCAAGGAATTATCTATACAAGGAAGGTCACCAAATAAAATATAATATGGAAGGAATGCATGCAAGAAGAATATCGATGAGTGAAGATGACAATCAAGCCTGTTATCACGAATCTTGTAGTTTCCCCGTGGGGTGATCCTATCCAGGATGGTCGAAGAAATGCAACTGAATTCATGAGCTATGATATACAAAACCTTTGAAAGAACTCAGATGTTACACGAGTCGAAGATACCAACACTTCATACTGTAATGAATATACTAAGCCCAAGGGTAGTCCCTTAACCAATATGACTTTAAAAATAAGGAATGTAAGTGAATAACCTAGGGAAACTTGATTATACCTCTTAGTATTATAGTTAATTAGAGTTTTGCAAAATTCCTAAGAGATTTTAAGTGTCTATATGAAAATCCTGAATTTACCCTATGGTTTTAAGCATGGAAAATTGGATCTAGGGGTAAATGGTGAAATTTAGTGAAATTGAACACTTGAATTGATTGCTAGGTGTAAGATAAGGAGATCGGAGGTGAAACTAGCAATACCTAGTTTGTAGATATGAAAATACCCTGAGAAAAATGATAGATATTACCTGGGAGAAACGTACCTTACATTTTCGAGGATGAATGTCGCGGTGATGAATATTATTTCCACATAGATTAAGTGAAGGAATGATGAAAATCCAGCTTTGTTGAAACACCCAAGGAATCCAAATGCACCCTCTTTCCTGCCAAGCCAAGTAAATAACAATGAGAATGGAAAGAAAAATGACAAATGCCGACGAGAAGTAAACAAATAAGAGAGTAAGAAATATTAAGATATAAATACTCCTTGTATCCACCATATCTCTCACAAAGTGGTATCACACATCAATATGATTCATTTTAGTATGATAAGCATGGTTCTTTTCTAGAAATATTGCACTCTAACTGTCGCAATATGACCTTACACATTTGTGTAGCAACTAAATACCTAAACAAAATGTATGCAGTCGTACAACTTATTTACTTGCATGGGTGGATGCCATGTCTCAACTTCTGTACGTGAGAGTGAAACTTCAACCTGTCACTTACTCATCCAATTGATAGCTCCTCCAAATAGGTTAGACACATAACCACTTGTAGATATTCTATGATGAGGATATCCAGCTAATTTTGCATCAACAAATCCCTGTACATTTATTACTCTATCTTTTCCAGATATTCCTTCATATAAGATTGCATAATCCGTGGTACCATGCCAATACCTAAAGACCTTATTTAAAAATTTACAGCTCTCCTTTCCTAGTTTTGACATATATCTCATCAAAAATCTCATTGCACAAGAAATAACCAGTCTGGTACATATCATTGCATACATCAAATTACCAACATCACTAGCATAGGGGAATCCTAACATGTCTTCTTCCTCTTCTTGTGTATTAGGACACTATTCTACATATAAATTTACACCTAAAAGAATAGATAACTTGACCGATTTACTTTCTTGTATGCTAAATCTCTGCAATATCATCTCCACAGTTTTTCTCCGATTCAAATGGTGTTTCCTATTTGCACGATGTCTTTTAATATCCATTTCCAATATGAAGTTATCACCACCAAGATCCTTTGCGATATTTGTGAATTCACCTCCTTTATAACTTTCATCTAGTTTTCAATCAACAACTTCATATCATCAACATACATTGTTATATTAATGAAGTGATCACTAACCTGCTTGGAATATGCACAATGATCAACCTTTCTACTAACAAACCCAAATCTAGGGATGCATGTGTTGAAATTTTGGTACCAAATCCTTATATATTGCTTTAGACTATAAAATATATTCTTTAGTTTGTAGGCCAATTCTTTCCTTCTAGTTATGCTAAAACCTTTTGGTTGTTTTATGCAGATTTCTTCTTCAAGATCCCCATGTAGGAATGTTGTCTTCACATCCATCTACTCTTATTTAATATAAAAAGAAGAATTATTAGAAATGAGGAATATAATATAATTTAATTTAGCAACCAATGAAAAAAATTAACCAAAATAAATTCCCTTTACCTTGCCAAAATCCCTTTTCTACTCAACAATATTTTTACTTCTCAACATTACCTTTTGCAATCAACCTCTTCCTAAACAACCATTTTCTACCAATGGTTTTTATTATAGATGGTAACCGAACTAGATCCCAATCTTCATTTTTATCCAAGGGATCCATTTCTTCAACCATGGCCTTCTTCTAGATATGACTATCCTCTGAATCAACTACTTCCTTCACATTTCTAGGATCATAATTAGTAATAGATAAAGTAAAACAAGACCAACAATTAGGAGGGGAATACCTTTCTGGTTTCCTTCTTTCCTGAGAGGATCTCCTAAAAATGGGGTATGAGGTTCATCTTATTCTGACTAATATTTGTTGAGGAATGTAACTTCAGAATATATTCTTATTGTACTTTCATTGTATTATTGTTGTACCTCCTTTGGGAGATGTTATTGATGTACTTGGTCATGTAAATGTACTTGAAAGAATCAATGTAACCTTTATGTTATAAGTCGGGTCAAGAGTACCCACAATAATATTTTATAAATTTTATTTTGTGTCTCCCTAGGTAAGTTGGCCCTGTTTATAGAAACATGTCGACCTAGTTAAGTAAAAATGTCACTCACTTGACGAGTATAAATAGAGAGGGCACTCCTCTCATTTGCACACACCTCACATTCAAGCAAGGGCGCATGAGAAAGAAGAAGAGACACATTGGAGAAGAAAAGAAGCTTATATTGTCTTTGGGTTTTATCTTATCTTGTTTGGAATTGCACTTGGTGATGGAATCTATACTAAATAAGTTGTTGGGTTTTCTCCCTTGTGGTTTCCCAGGATAAATCTTTGTGTTCTTTTGTGTTATTGTGATTGTCTTTCTTTCAATGATATTAATGCTATGGTTATGATGAAATGATGCTAATTATTTAATTTTCTTGTATAAACATTAAAATTCTAACATGGTACCAGCGATACCATGAAAGAGTCTTTGTATAGCCATAACACTACTACTATTGCAGCTATAAGCAATTAGGGATTCATGCTTGAAACACTAGAATAAAAAATCTAGTCATATGGGAACTTTCACTAGGTGAAGTTCCAGGATATGAAACTAGGACATGCCCAAGATGAAATTTTTATATACCTTGTGTGCAATTTTCAACCTCATAACCCCTATACTTTAGGAGACATGATCCATGCAAATCACGGTTCCAGCCTTTTCCAGAATTCATTTTTAAACAGGTGACCTAGGGAGAAACGCTATATCTTGAGATAGGAATATCCAAATCAAATTTCGTAAGATTTTCCAGAAAGGGAACGAAATTTAGTTTATCTGGTGTGAGTTTTATAACCCTTAGTTGAAATAGTGACACATGGAATTTTGTACAATTTCTTTATACTGAACTAGTCCATAAACATGTCATCTTGGGAAACTTAGCATAAGTTCTACTTGGTGAATACAATATTTCTCTAACCTATGTTGTTGGAAAGAGGATAGATGATAATACCTTAGAATTATGTTTTAGACCTTGAACATCATAAATTTTGGATATACATTAGAGTTAAAACTAGTCAATTCAACAAAATAACTAGGGCATAAGATATTTCGCAGTTCTGTCCACAAATTTGGGAAAAGGAGTATACTTCTCAATTCACCTTAAGGAAGCATATATTTATATCCAATCAATTTTTTAAGTCACCAAGGTTGAAAAATTAGGGTTTCTCTATCAAACCCTAGGTCATCTAGAAGCAGTTTCACAGAAAAGCATTGAAGCAAGCATCCATAGGAAACACTCCTATTGGTAAGTACTATTATCTCTATTTCAATTCAAGGATATATTTATATAAACATGACAAGAAGTACCAATATTGAGGATAATATTAAAGGAGATGATAACTTCTAGACATAGAAGTATATAGTACTTCTCATACTAGAAGACCATGAATTGGAAAACTATGTAAAATAAGAAGTTGCAGATCCAGAGGGAGATGAGGACAAAGCTAAGCATAAGAAGAAATTGGTCAAAAACAAGAGGAGTGTTTCGACTCTATCAAGGACCCAATTCAAGGGTGTATATATATATGTTAGAAAACATTCAACCTTACATTGCAAGGGTCTCCTAGATCACGAAACAACTAGAAGCTATTGGAGACAATTTCAAAGAAGTCGAAATGGTGATGAATACATTGAATGGTATTTCAATATCATGGGAATTATTCATGACCTACAATATGAAAAACCTTTGAAAGAAATCATATGTCACACCAATCGAAGATGCTGACACTTCATACTAACTGAATATACTAAGCCTAGGGGGCGTCCCTATAACCAATATGACCCTAAAAACAAGGAATGCAAGTGAATAACCTAAGGAAATTTGATTATACCTCTTAGTATTAAAATTAATTATATTTTTTCATAGTTCCTAAGATATTTTGAGTGTTTGTATGAAAATCCCCAATTTCCCTAGGGTTTTAAGCATGGAAAATTGGATCTAGGGGTAAATGGTAAAATTAAATGGAATTGGACACTTGAATTGATTGCTAGGTGTAATATAAGGATATTGGAGGTGAAACTAGAAATACCTAGTTTGTAGAGATGAAAATACCCACTCCTCCCAAGGAGGGTGTCTTCCCCTAAGAGGCATATCAGTGCGTTAGGTGGGAAAATAGAGCTTGATGATTGTGAAAATTTAGACTTAGGGGTTATATTATTATTACAAAGTGAGTTTCAAGTTTTATATCCCGAAGCAAACTAGAACCTACAAATATTAGAAATGAGGGTTTAATGAAAGGAAAATGCAACCCTAATTAGATACTGAGAAAAATGATAGATCTTACCTGGGATAAACGTACCTTATGTTTTTAAGTATGAATGTCGAGGTGATGAAGTTTATTTCCACATAGATCAAGTGAAGGATTGATGAAAATCCATTTGTTTTGGAAACACCCAAGGAATCCAAATGCACCCTCTTTCTTGCCAAGCCAAGTAAATAACAATGAGAATGGAAAGAAAAATGACAAATGCTGATGAGAAGTAAACAAATAAGAGAGTAAGAAATCGTAAGATAGAAATACTCCCTATATCCACTAGTCCAGAAAGAAGATCAAGGTGGACATCTGTCACAGGTGCGCCCCTCTCCTAATCGACTTCCCTGTCAAATAAATGGATCCAGAAAAATATTTCATAGATTCACCAACGATCTCCAATGAAAGAGAGAAATAATGCCAGTCAATCACAAAGAACATTCTTCAATCATCCACAAAATACAAGAGATCCTAGAAATATTTTCTCCATTATTCTTCAAGATCCAATGGTGCCAAATTTTCCAATGGGATACAATGAGGGGATCACAACTCTTAAATATAACGAGAGTGTGTCCATATTCTAACCAACATCCATCCAAGGGTTGATATTAAAACATCATCAATGATGGAGATATTTTAATTTTGCATTACATGGATCAACTTAGACAAATACATTTGAGGGGGGAGAATTACCTCATAAAGCCCATTTTTACAACATAATAAATCATTATTTTTGCAATTTTAACACTTCGGTGACATGGGAGGGGTCATTAGGCCCCCCCCCATACATATTTCTAAATATACAACTGGATTTACACACTTTTAATTTGGCCATTTTAGCCAATTTCTCCCTATCGGGGACGTTCTCCCTGAGTGAGTCAAAAAAAAAATTCGAAACATCAAATTGGATGAAACTGGTGTATATATGTCCAGAGAGACATAATAAATCATCTACAAGCATTACCTTTCCATTTCCTTGACCAAACAAGACAAATCGATTTCCTCAGTGATTATCCTAGTTCATTTTTAATGGTACATCCTCTGAAAATAATAAAAATAATCATAACTCCATTCATGATGAGAACTGTGGAAAAATGACTGCACAGAAGTGTATGGAGACATAGTAGAATGGTACAAGTGACTACTCATACATACTGGCTGACTTAAATTCCATAAATATCATTATCTCATAATAAAAAATAATGGTCAAAGTCAATAAAAAAAATATCTAGAACTAAATAACTATGACCATCTGGTGAAAACTGAGACTGCAGTATTGGTCATGGGCATGTCTAGAGTGAATATAGGAACTATTAAGTTTTGTAGTCCCTACCTTGGAAACCGTGTTTTACTTCATCAAAATACCCAAATTGGAGGTGAGATATTGAACCGAGCTGAACCTCCGTGCATCCACGGTAAGAACTGCTCCAAGATGTATATTAAAACCCAAATTAAATCATGCTAATCAGAATCATGGTGACAATAATAACAACAATAACAACAACAACAACAACAACAACAATAATAATCAATCATATATACTTGTGTCTTTGAATTATCATTGAATCTTATGGAAGTCCCTTATATATGCCATACTCGCAAATTTATCAATTTGCTAATGCTGGGTGAAGATCGAGAACAAGGCTAAGGAAAAAGGGTATGAATTTTAGTTGAATTTGACCATATGATCTCTTCGAATGATGAAAAATACACAAAACTACAATGACATACACATGACGAATAAAAAATAGGGAATGGTGGTGTCTCACAAGTGGATGAGTTGATCTGAAAAGAGTCCATTCAAATTTAACAATGTGCCTACAACTCACATCCAAACTAATAATCAAGCTCCGTGAAGATCTTTTCTAGGACCCTTGCGTTGAGTACACAAGAAACTATAGTGAAGAGATCCTAGGGGACACTTAGAGTTAGTTGTTCCTTAATTCATCTCACATCAAAACTCGTCAGATCCGTGAGGAATTAATCATTACATTTCAATAAGATGGTCGATAGTCTTTATATTTAGAATTTATTTATCCACTGCACTATTTTTTCCTTTCACAATTTTATTTCATAGCCCTTTTTTGAGTTGTGTCTAAAGACACAGTTTGCATTTTTATTTGAGTGCTTGCATTTGTTAGTCTATAGCATATAACACATAATGCATGTAATTTTTCTAGACATATTGCTTCAAGGTTTAGCTAACACTCTTCTAGAAACTAGGGGGAATATCCACAGTCAGGACCAAACATCGGGGGAAACCAACTAGATAGGTCAAGGATTGAAAACCCAACTCAAATAATCTTAGGAACCAACAACAACGGGTTCTCCTAGCCCAGAAGGATCAAGGCTTTGACAAGTTTTGTTGCACAACTCAGAGCCGAGACAAAAAAAAACATGGGATCCATCATGATCAAGGGTCAAAGTAGGGAAAAGGCTCTTCAATCTCATAGATATAATCACAAGTCATGGGATAAATCAATTATGGATGGGACTATATGAATGGGGACAAGTGATACATGGAACCAACATAACAATAAAGTTTAAAGTTTGCGTAAAGCATGGAATAAGCAATGGTCTTAAACATCAGATTATCAAATTATTATCAACACAAGTTAATCATCAATAGAACATATAATATGAGCATAGGTCACCATAATCATCTTATCATAACAAGTCAAAGGTGCTATTATACATCGGAGAAAAAAATACTACGAAGAAGCAATATACCCGATCTCACCATATAAATGTCTCTAAGTGATATGCCCATCTGTGAACTGTGTACCATCTTTGTTTCTCTGCTTGAATGAACTAAGTCACCACTGAAGTCATCTCAATGGACAAGGAGATCTCAGTTCTAGTAAGGAAATACTCTGTATCTGCTACTGAACAAAGGCTCTAAATGGCTCAAGTTGTAATGATGATCCATGTTTTATCCCCATCTGATTATCTGGCTCAGAAAAATAAAGAGATCAATCGGTATGTTGCATCATGGTATCCCAACTACAATATATGTGATAATAAATCCCTAACAGCTCATGCCATCGAATTTGTTGAACCAACTGAGAAGAGAACAATGGAATATTCCTCAAATGACAAGGAATATGTATTTTCATCCAGAAGGATTCAAACCATGGATATGACAATCATGCTCCATAGAAGAACCTCTCATCGATCTCAACATTGGATAAGAAGGGATGCAATTGTGATTGGTGATGAAGAAGAAGGGACACCGAGTTAACACCAATACGTTGTTCCAAATGATCCATGGCGTAGAATACTTGCTCAACATTTTCGATAATGACTCAAGAGAGGAATAGGTCCTCAGAATAAGATGACAAAAGAAGAGAACAATGTCATAGAGTCCAGTAACTCCTGCAAGGAGACAAATATCAAGAGCGATTCTACCAAACAAATAAACATAAGTATTTGAATTGTCATTTTATGTATATCTAGTTTCCTAAATGATATTTTTCAGTTGTGTACATATTTATGTTCCTATACTTAGAAAATGTATTATGCATGTGGGGATGTTTGCATTTATGAACAATATACTACTAATATGCATTTGATGGGTAAGTGGCCTATGGTGTTGTACAACATTCCATTGCTATTGATATAGAATGAAACCTCTTCCCTTACATGTTGAGAGTAGTGCACGCTCTTAATTATGTTCTGGTAGATATTGAAGGCATATAGAAAGTTTCCATATGTATATGGGATATGGATGAATGCTGTGTTGAATCATTGGCTAATATAGTTGCATGACTGTGTGACATATGTATTTATGCATAAGAATTTTTCATTATTAATATGTTTTGAAAAAATATGAAATGTTTTCGATCATGCAACTGAATTTGACATGTAGGGAGGATTGTATGAAATCACCTACAAGAGAAGAATGATGAGGATTATTCTGAAGAACAAGTGACGATGGTTCAACCATAACACTTAAAACAAATTTATTCAGATGAAGCACATGAATAAGAACCTGAAGCTCCTAGAGTTATAGTCACATTTATAGAAGAGGGGACTTCAGAAGAGCATGATGAACATGATATGATCAAGCCATAGAGACCTATATATCCACCCCGAGAGGAAAACACAAACAAGAGAATACCAAATTGGTCATGAGAGATCATCCAAGATGCATAGAAGTACGGTTCTCTATATGGGACTTCCACAAAAAGCAAGATACCTCAACTACCCTTCAGTTATGTGGCACTGATGTGTGACATCATTGATGTAGAGACTTATAGCTATGAAGAAGTAACCGAGAAGAAAGAGTGGAAGGATGCTATGATCAAAGAGTACTAGTCGATTAGGAAGAATGATATCTGGGATGAGGTTCCGAGACCTGAAGGGAAGTCTATAGTGTCTTCCAAGAGGATTTACTAGATCAAGCATGTAATACATGGCAGCATCGAGAAATACAAAGCAAGGGTCACGGTTTCACTCACGAAGATGGAGTCAATTATGGCGAGACGTTTGATCCATTCACTAGACACACTTATTTAATGAAGTAGAAGTGCATATCGAGAAACCTATAGGACTTAGGACTATCTACAAAGAACCACATGTGCACAAAAGGATTTGTACAAGATCAAAAGTAACCCATGGGATAACACATACAATTACATTAGGAGCTTGAGGATCACCTAGAGTGATGGAGATCTCAACCTTTCCTACAATGTTGAATATGGAAGCCTACATAGGACGAGAAGCTCATAGATGGGTGCAAGAGGAACTTGAAACAAAGTTAGAGAGGAGGATCTTGCTATCCAATTATCTTGAGATATGACATAGATGGATACACAAAAGATCAACAACATAGGAGGCTACCTATCATTCTAGTGCAAAATGTCCCGATGTAGAGGGTACAAGACATAGAGGGAGAATGGTGCTTCACTTTAGAGGGAGTGAGTGTTGTAGATATCAGATTTCAGGAATCTTGACATGATTCTTGGGATTAAAGATGTGGAAGAATACGGAGGATATTTTCCTTATCCAAGGAAAGTAATGTAGTCGGGATCCTGAAGAGGTTCGAGATGTTGGATTGCAATGCTATAGCTACATTGATGGAATGGAACTTGAAGTTGTTGTGTGATCCTACTTTAGAGACAGTTGATGCCACAGTCTATAAGAATATGATCGGTTCATTGATGTACTTGACGAACACGATGCAACACATATTCTTTGCGGTGAATTATTTGAGCTAGTAGATAGTGGATTCAAGACATGTTCACATGGTTGTAGCATAGTACATGTTGAGGTACCTGAAGGGTATGATCAAGTATGGCCTCAGATATGCGAGAGATCAGACGATCTACCTACAGGGATATGTTGAATCTGATTTGGTTGGTAGTGCTACATATAGGAAGAGCACTTCATGGTTCTTCTTCATCTTGGGGTCTGGCATGATTTCTTGGTTCAACAAGAAGCAGATGAGTGTAACATTGAGTACAACCTAGATAGAGTATATTTCATCTTGTTCAAAATGTTGTGAGGTAGTGTTTATTTAGAAGCTTCTTATGGGATTGTTCAATGTTGAGTTAGAGATGACTTGTGTGTACTGTGACAACCAAAGTTGTGTGAATTTTTACTAGAACCCAATATTCCATGACAAGTCGAAGAACATCGAGATATGATATCACTATATCAAGGATATGGTGCAGAGAGGAGTAGTGAATATCTAGTATATTGTTATGGATGATTAGATAACCGATATCTTCAGAATTCCTCTTACGAGAGTGAAGTTTGAGTACTTCAGGGATAAGCTTGAAGTTGTGCAGATCGATGTCCATCGCAAGAGGGAGTGATGAGTTCCAGAAGTCCTCACATCCAAAATGAAAAAGGGTTGTCTCTATGGAGGATGAGTGGTGGTAACATCCATCATGAAAAAGGGTTGTCTCTGTGGGAGATGTACAAAAGGTGCACCCAACATGAAACATGGCTGGTCACTGCACAAGTATGTTCCTAGTATGGAATAGGACTAGTCACTACAAAGGTGCACCCAACATGAAATAAGGAAGGTCACTATATGAGTATGTTCCCAGTATGAAATAGGACTGGTCATCGTAAAGGTGCAGCCGACATGAAAGAGGGCTAGTCACTACACGATTATGTGCCCAATATGAAATAGGACTAGTCACCACAAAGGTGTACCCAACATGAAAAAGGGTTGGTCACTGCACGGTGTGCCCCTACTATGAAAAAGCACTGGTCACTGTACAAAGAGATTGGTCATATCAACAAGGGTATATCCCAACATGGTTGGTGGTTTCATCGAGGGTGGATCCAAATATGACTGGTCATATCACCAAGGGTAGATCCCAACATGGTTGGTGACATCACTGAGCGTAGATCCTATTGTGGTTGGTTATATCTTTGAGGGTGGATCTTAGTATGAATGGTTGTATCCCTCAAGGAAGATCCCAAGGAGGTCATCCTAGGGATAATATCCATTCCTTGAGAATAGAGGTACCTGGTCAGTTACTAGGATGTTGAAGTCATAGAGTGGATCTAGTCCTACATCCAACATTAAAAAGGGTTGGCTCTGTAGAAATTCTAATAATGTATATATGATTCAAGATATGTCACAATTCAATGGCCCAAGTACCAAGTTGTAGTAGCAATGATGATATACAGTGGCAAGATCCAATGATGATGCCAAGAGTCAATATACAGTGATGAGATCCAATGATGATGTCTAGAGTTGATATCTAGTGACAAGATACAGTGACGATGTCAAGAGTTTATATCTAGTGATGATGTCTATTATTGAGTAATGAGAACTAATAATGATGTCCAATGATGATGACTGTGACAGAATAATACCTTCCTTGTTAAGAGGGAGTGTTGAAGAATGTAACTTCGATAGATATTATTATTTTACTTTCATTGTATTATTTTTCTACCTACTTTGAGAGAGGTTATTGATTTACTTCGTCATGTAAATTTACTCGAAAGAATCAATGTAACCCTTCCATTGTAATTTAGGTCAATAGTACCGAGAATAATATTATATAAATGTTATTTAGTGTGTCTCCCTAGGTAAGTCTTCCCTATTTGGAGCAACATGCCGACCTATTGAAGTAAAAATGTCACTCACTTGATGAGTATAAATAGATAGGGCGATCCTCTCATTTGCACACACCTCACACTCAAGTAAGGGCGCATGAGAAAGAATAAGAGAATCGTTGGAGAAGAGAAGAAGATTCTATTGTATTTGGGGTTTAGCTTAGCTTGGTTTGAATTTCACTTGGTGACATAATATATAGTAAAGAAGTTGTTGGGTTTTCTCCCTTGTGGTTTCCCAAGATCAATCTATGTGTTATTTTGGGTTGTTGTGCTTGTATATATTTCAGTGATCCTAATGCTATGGTTAGGATGAAAAGATGCTAAATGTTTAAATTTATTGTATAACCATTAAAATTCTAACAATATTATTCTATTGCATCAAATTCTTCATCCTCTAACTCAAATTTTATTTTCTTTGGTTCCTTTTCCATTGGAGTGACTTCCTATTTGGGAGCTTCTTTAACCTCTCTAAAAACAACATCTCGATTGCAAACAATATTCTTCGTTACTGGGTTCCAAAGTTTAAAAAAATTCTTTATAACCAATAAATATATTTTTGTAAGCTTTATTATCTAGATTACTCATTTTTCCTTTGGAACATGTACATAATCATCACACCCAAAAAGTTCCAGGAGTTTAAGAGAGGGTTTCTTACCAGTCCATACCTCATATGGAGTTTTGTAAACCAATGTTGATGTGGGTGATCGATTTACCAAGTAACATGAAATATCTACTACCTCTACCTATAATTCATATCCTATCCTAGAACCACTAAGCATGTTTATTTCCTTTTCCATCAACATCCTAATCATTCTTTCTATAATTCCATTTTGTTGAGGTCTGTATGGAGTAGTCTTGTACCTTTCTATTCTACGATTCTTACATAATTATTGAAATTCATTTCCACAAAACTCTCCACCTTTATATGTACTCAACACCCTTGTTTTCTTTTTTGTTTGATTCATCTCCAAGAGACTTAAATTCTTTAATTCGATCAAATACCTCAAATTTATTTTGGAGGAAATAAATCCGTGTGTACCTTGAGAAATCATTTATAAATGAAACATAATACACAATTTTACCTAATGATGGAATAATAATAGGTTGAAAGACATCACTGTGTATTAACTCTAAAATTCCCTTTGCTCTTGTAGCATAAGATGCAAATCTTACTCGATTCTATTTTCCACATATGCAATGTTCACAAAATCAATATATACCGTGTAATAAATCATATCTTCAACCATACCTTTACCTTGTAATGCTCAAAATTCCTTCTCTCCAATATGTACCAATATTTTATGCCATAGCATTGTCTTTCCTCTAGAGACAATATGGGTTCTATCTTATTTATTTAATTATAGAAATAAAAGTTTTAGGTTAGTTCCTTAAAGTTGATGCACACATTTAGTGGCACCTCTAAGGTTCTTTCATTCCTAGAACATATAAGAGAAAGGTAATTTGGTCACAATGAGGGAAAAGTGAATCAATTTCATTAATGAATATTGTGATCAATCTACCTTTTCACCTTGTAAGGATGATTTAGTAAAATCCCCCCAAGAAATATGTTGACTTTCACCAACATATGCCCTATGAATTCGACCTTTTTAGAGTGAGATGGGAACCTCATTCTCAAATAATTATGTAGTTCAAGCTTATTATGTTAGTACTTAGAGGCCCAGCTACCAATAAACCCTTAAGCTATTGTAACTCCATAAAGGTTTGTTTTGTTGAATAAATAAATGTCATAAGAAAATATCTGCCAACCCTTGCAATGATTTTTATTGTCTATAAACCATGACATAAAAAAACCCTCATAAGTGTTTTCTATTGAATATATATATTTCATTCATATATCTTAATTTGTTTATTTTAGAGAACAATTAGTGGACTGGTAAAGAGTTCATTTTTATTTGGATTAGGCACTCAATACTCGAACACTATGAACAAAGGTATGATGACAAAGCTATACCACTCTCAAAACCACAAACTGAAGCAGGAAGAAGAAGAATCCCTAAGCCAAAAGTTAGGGTAAAGGTAAAAAACTGTAAACATATCCTTTCCAAAGCTATAATTGATATATACGAATGTAGATTTTGGATCTGACATAGGTAAATTTGGTAAGAATGCTTTATTTAAAATATGGTGATATATGTAAAAGTTGCTAAATGCAGAACATTAGGAGTCATTCTCCAAACCATCCTGTGCAACCAGCATTAGGCCTCATGTGTCGAGATAGAGAGACTGAGTTGGACTCAATAACTTTGAGTAGATTCATTAAGGTGAACCTAAGGATGACTAAACCTTCATTTATAAAGGCTTCAAAATTTTGAGAGTAATATCAAGTCGGACTTGTGATTAATATCAAGTCTTATTCCTCATGTGTCGAGGTGGTGGTGTTGTAAAGTCTTCGTGAACAAGGATACAAACTTTTGAGTAATATCAAGTCATGATTCTCATATTTAGAAGGTAACTACGGGGTGGAACTCTATTTAGAGAGGTGTATTTGTGGGTATATCAAATCATATTTGCGAGTATATCAAATAAAACTTATGAGTAATATCAATTCAAACTTGTGAGTAATATCATGTCATGATTCATACAGACACCAAGAGTATAGTGGATACCCATGGGGTGGGCCTCCATTTATAGAGGTGAAATGCTTTGCATGTTGAAGCATACATTTTATGTGATATATTACTAACCATGTTCATTCGAGATGGATAAAGCCATTATGTCTCCTTTAGAGACTGACCACCTTTATAGTGAATTACTTTAGCATATGACTATATGGTTCGAGAGTAATATAGTATGATCATAGTATGTGCCAATTCTTTTGAGTATAATATGATATGATAAATAAATAAATTTAACACATAGACCATGCAATAAAGTTAAAAGATAAAGAGATAAGCATATAGAGATAAAGAGAATTCAAAATTTCGTAAGGAATGACTAAGGCTCGAATTTTAAAGCTTCAATTAAATGTGTATGCCTCAATCAATGCTTTAGTTAAAACCATAAGTTGAAATATTAATGTATGCCATCAATTGAGTAAAGAAGAGCTCAGTGATCACTCCAGTGTAAATCAATCAACATGACTCAATTACTAATAGCTAACTAAGTGTTAAGAAAGAAGGACTAGTTAACTAAAGTGTTTACATTTTAGTTAAACTAAAAGATGTCATTTAAGTTAATCAAAATATGACACTTCAATTATAAAGTGTTTAGATGATGGCACTTGAGTTACAACACTATGATAAGTATGTGAGATATGAGACATCAACAAACTTCTCCACAATGACTAGAAGAATAAGTAGTTGGGGGAGACGATGCATACACAGGTTTAGTTTGCCAAAGGTGTACTAAAAATACAAATTGCTGAGATAATGACTCAAAAACAATGTTCTTTGTTCAGTGGTGACACAACTAATGTTAGACATAAGTAAGAACTGAATCTTTCCCATCTGTATTTTTTGAATCTTTGTTTTTTTTCATTTTCATATTATATAAAATATTGGAAAAAATAAATATTGCTATAATACATAGGAGGAAACAGGTATCATGGGAAAGTGAACTAGTTCCAAGCACAAGGAACAACCTATGCAAAACACAAGGAGCATGAGCATGAGCATGATGAGGACACTTAGGGTGTGTTTCCTCTAGGTAAATGTGTTTCAAGTCACAAAGGAAAAATTAATGCAAGGATTAACAATCAAGGATAATTTTAGGGACGAAATTTATCCCATGGGCTATTTTTCCATGTTTTTCTTCAGAAAAAGATTCGCCATTTTTCATTTTTTGAAGCCCTGTTTCGCCCAATTTTGATGGGGTAAAATTTTTTCACCCTAAAAATCACCAAATTATTATATAAACGATATAAAATCCTTGGAAAATAAAATATATTTTGAAAAATATCGCCAAACATTTTATAGTTCGTATTTTAAGAATTGGCAAGATTCGCCAACATTTATACACTTTTAAATAAGTATGGTTCCTTAAAATCATCCCTGTTAACAATTAAGATAATGGAAAGAATATTTATTATTAACAGTAAGTTATAAGCCAACGTTAGGAAAAAAATCCGCACGCTGGAAAGGTGTAGTGAATTTGCAACTTAAACAAAAAAATATTGTGAGAGTCCCCCATAGGAGAATGGCCAACAAATAAGTGATAGAATTCAATGCAAAGTCAAGAAACACTAACAAGGGAATCTCAATCCTAAAAACACATTAGCATGAGTATAATAGAAAAAAAATGATATAAGCTATGATACCCATGTAAAGGAAGGCTCTATTGCATAAAAAATAACATATAAATACATAGGAAGGTTAATGTCGCAACTTTGAAAAATAGACCCGAAGGATAACCTATATTCCTATATGCCGATTAACACAAACAACACCTCTCAAAATGACATTATGGAAAAAAATCATATTGTATAAAAATACATAATAATATTCTATATAAACCTTAAAATAGAGCTACAATTAGTCCCAAAAACAATTAAATATCCAAACTATAGAAAAAATGGGTAAAATGAAATATATAATTAGGGGAAAAAATATTTTTAACCATTTCGTTTACGAATTTGGGAAAAATGGTTTTTTGGAGTGAAAGAAGCCTTGATATTCAATAGATGATTTCAGGAACTATGAGTGACCATTTGACATGATTTTAGATCCAGGTATGAGGTCTTCACCTCCCCTTTCATTTCATTCATTTTTTATTGCATTTTAATTCCATTTTTCATTTTGCAAGGAGGCCCTACTTGTAAAAAGTGGCATACACAGCATATTGTCCTGTGGATCACATATGAATAGATTCATATGAGCTTGTATACACTATAAGGAACATATATACACAACTATCTGCACTGTAGGGTGCGTATGAGTGTACAAAGGATAAAAACTTGATTTTTGGACTAAAAATTAATGTTTTTTGGTAGTATGATGATTGAGTGGGGAGAGAGGGAGCATGAGGACATTGATAATGAATTCCTTGAAGACCTTGAAGCGATGTAAACAATTCAAAATTCCAAATTGAATAAATTATTCAAGGCAAACAATATGCAAGTACAAAAGCGCTTATTACAACTATTGATAGGGTATTTGGATCCTGAAGCCAATGCCTTCATGTTAGATGGCCAACCTCTTAAAATAGAGGTTGAATATATTTACTTCTTAAGAGGGATTTCATGTCAAGAATAGGTACTTATCTTCAAATATCAAAGCATTGGGGGTATGACCATAAAGGATTATGTGGTGGTAAAATTCATAGTTGGAACTCAAAATATAGTGACACAAGTGTCGATTAAGGACAATGAGGATTTGAGCCTCAATATCATAGTGACAACCATTGGTTGTATAATGGGAGTAGTGGCACTACACAAGTATTTGAGACCACATATGTTCTATGCAATACATTTTCTACAACCAACAATATGATTGGAGTATTGCTTTATTGGGATGTATGAAATCCCAACTAAGATTATGTAAGACAGGAAAAATGAAGAACTTCATATTGGGGAGAATCATGTGCACTTTTTTTTAAGTGGGTTCTTTGATAATACCTCGAGTATATAAAGAGCTAAGATCTCTATGTGATTATTCCGTGTTTTGATGTATAGGACTTATGCTGTGACCAGGAGTAAGGAAAATTGTTAGCCCTTATGAGGATGATTTCTTTTCTTAGTGGGAGCACCAAATAATTTCTATTGATATTGATATCCTTATGCAGAGATTAATTTTAGTTGAGATCTTGACATGGTGGTATCTCTCGAGGGTGCACTCAATTCTATTCGCGAGTTCCTTTTTAAATAATTTTCTTAATTATAAAATTTTTATGATTTTTATTATAAGTAATACAAACAAAACAATTCTTTTTGGGTGGTGAATACTAACTCAAACATAAACTAACCATATACAGATATTGGACCAAACCATATTGAGGGGTTCCCTTGATATATCCATAGAGTATGAGGTGGATAACCCACATATTCCAATAAGACATTAGAGAATGTCATTGGAAATCTAAACCATTTGATTGAGTGAGTCCCTATAGTGGAGATTCAAGATCTTTCAGAAGATATTGAAATTGCAAGTGGTAAGAGTGCCTTTCCCATGAGTACATGTATTCATGAGGGTGGAAAGTTCCATCATGTGTTACCAGGAGAGACATGGATTGTATATGGTCCATATAGATGTTTTCATGATATCAATGTTTAGTGGGGATAAAAATGCCCAATTTTGTATGATATGAGATCCACCATTTTGTATTTTGACAAAATTTCCAAAATTTTATCTCTCTCACTCTCTCTACACACACACATACAAACATATTTTGTTTTGTTGATTTATACTAATACAATTGGAAATCCAAAATTTAATTAGCATAAGCATCTTCAACAATATTTTGACTTCTTGGAATATGAAAATTGTTGGATTTCTCCTCTGGTCAACCTAGGTTCAAATCCTCAGTCGTCAACAAAGACCTAGATATCGAATTGATAGATCAGGGCTCAACCGACAACACCTGCGACACAGATGCAGTCTCACCCTAGATATCTTATGGGGAACTTCCAGAACCATGTTTCTGCAGTTATGTGGGGTTTACTACTCTAACGACACTTTATCACAACACTCGATCGAATATGGGGTTTATACTTCTTATCCCTTGTCTATTCTATCAATATGTTGGTCTAATTACTAGTCGACACATATCATAATAATCAACATAAAAACCTTATTACAGATTCATTCATAAGTAGTGCGGCATACACATATAAGGGATTATTCATAGACAAATGCATTGTGACATATTCAAATTTACTTATTAACAACATACACGCAAAAAATGTAATAACATTAATCAATGACACATAGAGACAACAATTAATGTGGAAAACCATATGGGAAAAATTGTTAGAATACTAAAAAACCCATTTCCATACTTAGGATACATTAATTAATCTTTTTGATTAATTTCCTAGGTCCTACACTAGCTAGTTGGCATTCACTTGCACCACTTGGTCAAAACTTGAGAAAACTACCTCCAGGAGCGCTCTTCACAGATTCTGGATAATATTATGAAAACTATACAAACTTCCTATTTTAGTACGTGGACATTCCTACCTTATCTAGAGTTAGACTACTTTTCAATAGCTTTAAGGCAGAAAGGGTAAAGCTAGCCTACATGGAAAATGCCTTGTTTTTTGCACAAATCATCCTCATTTTTTCTTCTCTTGAATGCATGCAAATATTTAATTCCCATCACTTATTAGCTGACAGACATACTTCAACTAATTGTGACCTTCTTCGACTGATTTGGAAATTTTTTTATGCACCTAGTGAGATTTTTCACTTTTAGTAATCCTGCTATTGTGAGGATTCAACTTGCCCAATTAGGAATTTGAATCTATCATGTAATTATATATTTGGATAGCATATTATTTGATAAGTTTAGATAATGTACACTTATTTAATGCAAGTTAGCGTTCTCCACCAATTTCAGTCTCCAAATTTGAGTGGATATATGCATATATTCTAGCAATTTTTGTGAGTTCAATTGTACTAAGGCTGGGCTTAATTTCCACATTGTATCAAAGCCTCTTTAGATCGATTTTTCCTCTCTTATTTATATTTAGGGATCAATCATCACTATCACATGGAGTACATTAAGTCTACCTCAGGATGCAGTTGCTGAAGAAATGGATCAATCTCACCATATCATCTTGGCTTCATTCAACTACTTCAAATGGAAGGCACAAATGGAGATTCTGATGAGGAGAAAAGGCCTCTTCATAGTGACCATGGAAAATGAGGCTGATCCTAATATATCTATAGAGAATATCAAGTGGCGCAACATGAGGGATGAAGCTTATGGTCTCTCGTGTCTCAGTATTTCCAGAGATATTCTTTTCCATCTAGATGGATTGAAATCACCAAATGAAGTATGGAAGAAACTCCAAAACGTATTTGGAAAGACATATGAAATGAGGGGACATTCACTGGAGAATGATATTGTCTCACTGAGTCCAAGAAATTTTGAGTTCTTACAAGTCTACTTGTCCAAGTTTAAATCTCTTGCTCTTAAGATAAAGCAGTGTGGCATTGAAAAGAAATATGAACAACCAGTATTGGACATACTTTCGAAGCTTGGTCCTGATTATTCTGTGTTTGTATTGAGCTTCCATGCCACTAGGTTGATAGTTCTAAAATGGAATGTGTCTTCACTTGCAAAGCTCATGGAATCCTTGACCCAACAAAAGATAAGTTGGTAATGATGGGAACCATCAAACCTTCCAAATATTAAGCTTTGTTTGTTGGAGACTCAAAGATGGATTCCAAAGGCAAGAAGAAGGCTAATCCAAAGAAGCCTCCTGATAAAAATAAATACAAGTCCAAGTCTAATGAGGAGTCTTCAAGCCCCAAGAAGAATTCCAAGAAGAATAAAGGTAAAGGTGAAATGATCAAGTGTGCATACTATGGTAAGGTATTCCATCCAGAGATCTCTTGCATGAAGAAAGCAATTGATATGTTGACTCAACTCCTTGTAAAACAAAACATCTCTCTTCCTAAAGGCGCAAAGAAGAAGTAGGGTGCATCAAATTTTTAGGACAAGGAGAGATTTCATTCCTGGGTTGCAAGCACTATAATATCTCCTTCCTTTATCATTGATTCTAGAGCTTCAAGGCACATGGTTTCGACAAGGGATGCCTTCTCCTCTCTTGATGCTTTGAATGGTCCTAAAGTTGTATTGGGAGATGATTCTGAAACTAAAAGTAAGGGGAAGGGTGGAGTAGATCTTGACCATGGTTCCTTCAACAATGTTTTGTATGCCCCAAGTATTGCTGCAAACCTCTTGTCGGTCTATTAGATGACCCACAAAGGGTCTCCTAAGAAGGTTGTCTTTACTCCCAATTATGTTGAAATCATTGAAATGTCAAATGGTAGAGTCATAGCAAAAGGTTTTGTTGATCATAGCTCCAAAGTGTACAAGTTCTCACACTTCATGCCCTTCTCAAACCCCTCTTATCTCCTCAATAATGCTAATGAATGTAGAAATATATGGCATGTAATGCTTGGACATCTAAACTACAAGTATCTATCTGATTTGTGTGACAAAGACATGGTCATAGGTTTCCCAGAATCAAGTTTTCTAAAGGAGTTTGTCAAGGATGCATCCTAGGAAAACACCCATATCACAAGTATGAGAGAGACAGTCATGAGAGAACCTATGAACCCCTTAATATTATTCACAATGATATATCTGGTTGTTTCCCTCATATGTCAATGCATCAAGCCAAATATGTCTAACTTCATTGATGACTTTTCCAGATAATATTGGGTCTTCTTCCTTAAACACAAGTCAGAAGTTTTTGACCTCTTCAAGGGTTTTAAAGTCCTAGTTGAGAACCAGTATGGAAGAAATCTCAAAGTCCTCATATCTGATAATGGTGGTGAATATGTCAAATATGAATTCATACAATTTTCTAAAGATGCAGAATTCCATATGCAACACTCTACTCCTTACACATCTCAGTAGAATGGTGTTGTTGAAAGGAACAATAGATCTCTCAAAGAGATAGCCCCTTCCATGATGGAGTCTAAAAATTTGTCACCAAAGTTTTGGGTTGAAGAAATCAAATGTGCAACCTATATCTAGAATATGGTGCCTTATAAATCCTTGGATGTAATCACTCCTTTCGAGTCTTTGAGTGGACACAAGCCTGATGTGTAACACTTTAGGATTTTTACTTTAAAGCTTGGGATATAATTCGAACTGAAAAGAGAAAGGATTTGGAACCCCAAAGTAAAGAATTCCTATTTTTTGGGTATTCAAAAGATTCAAAAGGGTACAAATCAATCAACATGAGCACTCAAAATCCTTCATTGAAAGGAGTGTCCAGTTTGCAGAAGAACCTATGCCAACAACAGAAATTGGGGAATCCTCTTCATCTCTACCACCTCTGATTGTAAGTGAAGAATATAATATGTTTTCTGATTCTGATATGTCTGATAATGAAGATTTAATTGCATATGATAACAATTATACAATACCAAAGTGGGTAGAAAATACTATTCAAGCAGCTGGGGAACTAGTTGGGAATCCTAGTGATCCTAGAAGATCTATATCTCAATTCGAGAGTGCCATTTCTGTCAAATACCCATGATTTGATGAGAAGTGTTATATGATTATTGAATATGATACATAAACATATGAAAAATATTCATAATATACAATAAGACAAACAACCATGAAAGAATAATTCCATTCGCTCCATAAGGATGAGACATGGGAACTAGTCAATATCCCACTAGGTAGAAAGCTAGTCAAGTGAAAATGGGTATTCAAGACAAGGTTTTTTGTCGATGATTATCCTATGAAATATAAGGAAAGGTTAGTGGAAAAGGTCTTCTTACAATTCCAAGGAATTGACTACAATGAGACCTTTGCACCAGTGGAAAAGATGATCTCTATAAGACTAGTTTTGGCCATTGCAACTTCCAAGCAATGGGAGGTGGTACATCACATGGATGTTAAGAGCGCCTTTCTACAAGAAGATATAAAAGAAGAGATATATATGAAGAAACCAGTAGGGATTTTTACTAATCCATCTCTTGTGTGTAGGTTGAAGAAATCACTATATGGGCTAAAACGAGCTCCCAGAGCTTGGTATGCCAAGATTGATGGCTTTCTTCTATCACAAAACCTTAATAGATGAAAGTTTGATCCAAATGTATATTTGAAGATGATTCATGGTTCAATAATTATTATTTTCTTATATTTAGATGATTTTTTGATGACAGGAAGTTCCATGAAATAAATTTCCTGCTTGAAGGATGATTTGAACCATGCCTTCTCCATGACTGATTTGGGACATTTGAGCCAATTTTTGGGGCTTGATATTTCTCAATCAGATTTTGGAATCAAAGTAAATCAGTCCAAATATGATTCATACTTGATAAACAAGTTGAAAATTAAATATTTCAATCCAAGAAAGAGTCCTTCCCTCTCAGGAGTTAAGCTTAAAGAAGAAAAATCAACTCCTTTGGTGAACAATACTATGTATAGACAACTAGTTGGTTGTCTTGTCTATTTGACTCACACTCAACCTGACATTTATTATGAAGTGAGTGTGTCATATAGAAATATGGATCAGCCATGTGATATCTATTAGAGGGAATAAAAGATAATATTGCACTTTGTCCAAGGAACCAAGACACCTGGGATTCACTATGTTACAGAATATGACCTACAATTAGTTGGTTTTACTGACTTTGATTGGGAAGGTGATAAAACATATAGAAAATAAAAATTTGGGTATGTTTTTATGCTTGCATATGGACCAATCCATTTCTCAAGTAAAAAACAAAGTGTCATTGCAATTTATTCTACAGAGGTAGAATACAAAGGAGTTGCAAATGTAACTACTCAATGTGTATGGTTGCAAGGCATACTTGGGGAGTTTGGGATCAAATATGACACTTAAACAATCATCTATTGTGACAATAAAAGTGCTATTCAAATATAAACAGACCCTATATAGAGGCAGATAACCAAACACATACAGATCCATATTCACTACATTAGAGGAATTCTTCATGATGAGGTCACTGCTTTGCACGATTGTGCATCATCTGAGCAAGTTGCAGACATATTCACCAAGGAATTCTTTGAGAAGAAATTCAGAAATCTCAAATCATTGATTAGAATAGTTGATCACATGGTGAAGACTAACTGAAGACAATATTTCACAAAATTTTGTTCAGGTCCATGTTTTTAGGAAGTATTTTCCCCTTTTGGTTTTGCCTATTTCCTTGTTTTTATGAACAAGCAGTATGAAAAGGGTGAGTAAGAATTGTTGCTAGGAAATATATCTCTCTCATATATTTATTATATTTCACATAATTCAGGCTTAAGAGGGGGGTTTGTAATAATACAAAACCCATTTCCATACTTAGGATACATTAATTATTATTTTTGAATAATCTCCTAGGTCCTACACTTGCTAGTTGGCATCCACTTGCACCACTTGGTCAAAAATTTCAAAAATTTCCAAAACTACCTATAGGAGAAATATTCAAAGATTCTGTATAAGAACCTAATAACTATATATACCACACAGTTTAGTAAGTGCACATTCCTTCCTTCTTCAGAGTTAGACTACTTTTCAACAGCTTTAAGGAAAAAAGGTTAAAGCTAGTCACATGGAAATTGCCTTGTTTCTTCCACAACCCATCCTCCTTCTTCTTCTCTCTTGGAAGCATGCGTATATTGAGTTTACAATATTATATGACACACATAATTCAACTAATTCATGACCTTCCTAGACTAATTTGGAAAGTGTTTTATGCACCTACGAGGATTTTTTACTTTTAGTAAGCATGTTATTGTGAGGATTCAACTTGCATCCTTAGGCATTCAAACATATATTGTAATTATATATTTTGACATCCTATTATTTTATAAGGCGTGCTGATGTACACTTATCTAATTCAAGTTAGTGTATGCACCAATTTTAGTCTCCAAATTTGAGTGGATTTATGCATGTATTCTAGCAATTTTTGTGAGTTCAATTGTACTAAGACTGGGCTTAATTTCCACAAAAAACACAAAGGTGCTCTTCATATGGCATGAGAAACATGTTAGAAACTTTTTTATATGCACTCAAATTGTAAAATATTCTCTAGGTATTCTTTACAATTCATAAAAACTTCTCTCGCTTCATGCTCTCAGGTTTTGGGTCTAGATACTTCCTCTCTTCTTCACTCCTATGTCGATCTGCACACATCCTGGATCATTCCTATAGCTAAAAAAAATCTCCTCTTCTCTTCTCCAACAAAAAAATCAACAACTAACGTCAGGCCCGCACACAACTTGGGTTCCCTCGTTTATAAGATTATACTTATCCTAATCAACCGACTCTTTTCCGTTAGTTGACAAGCTGTCATTTATATACTCGTACATTCACTTACAATTGAAAATAGGCACTATCGGCCCAAAATACAATTACGCTTTATTTCCAAAAGTGTTATTTATTCTAACTAACTCCTTACCCATGATCATTCGAGCTGTCCTTTTCTCTTCTCTGCTCTTCCTCTGTCGCGATTTCTTCCATCGTGACTTCTCTTGTTTCCAATCTTTCTGTCATTCATGCTCTTCTGTCGCATCTTCTCTTCCATTGGGACTTATGTTGTTGCCAATATTTTGGTCATGGATTCTCCTTTGTTGCATCTTCTCTTCCATCATAGATCTTATTCCTTCGCATCTCTTCCTCCATCGTAACTTCTCTTTTCTGTCTTGCAATCAAATTCTTTATCTTCCCGAGCAGAATTATGGCCGAATTATGCTTAACTTTTCTTATGGCCAACAATCACCTGTGGCTCGTCCTGAGCCACATTATTCTAATACCTCCATTTTTACAACTTTACTTTGAAAATCTTGAAATATTTTCACTATCCTCTCATTCTCCTCCCGTAATTCTACTTCCATATTCTTCAAATTTTACACAAGTTTGGAAGTAATGTGTTCCAAAGTATTAAGTATTGCTGACTCTACTACTTGTCGCACTTTTTGGTTTACAGGTTGAATAATAACTATAAGTTTCTCTGCCTATGCTTGCAGTTTTGCGACCTTGTTAGTCCTCTTTTCTTTCTTTGTTCGCAATGCTGTGACTTGTTGCTTGTTGTTGTAGCCTCTTCATGTTGACATACTTAGCCATTTTCTCTACTAATGGAAGCTTCTTCATCTCATTCTTAAGCTGGTTCACATATGTCTCAGTAGTGCGTATATTTTCTGTGACTTTCTATAACTCTTCATCGTCAAGAAAAGCTTCCCACGTCTGAGAAACTTGATCGACTGCTTTGGCACAAAGTGCTTCTACCCCTTTTATTCTCTTCATGGCTTCTGTTGTTGCTTTTCTTCTCTCTTCTAGTAATTCTGGAGGTGTATTGGGTTTCCCTTGTGACTTCGACTCCGCGAATTTCTTATGGAGTTTCTTTGCAATCTCAGCAAGTCGAAACACTCTGGCTTCCACAAACATCTCATGGGTAATTTCTTCATCAGTAAAAATATTTCAAGCAAGTGTTACGACTGCATCGAGATGATGCTTGTTCTCCTCCCAGGTCTTAAAATTTTTCTCTGCTTCTTTGATTGTTTTCGTAATCTTATGAAAAGTATTTTTTGATGCTCTAATGTGCTTGACCAATGCACCTTCTCTATTCTTAATTTATGCGAGTGTAGTTGTTCATTAATGAAACCATCTTTCTCGTGCACATAGTGAGCGATTTGATTAGAGGGTTGCAAAATGTAAGTGCTCCAGGATTATATGATTACTTTTAGATGACCTTAGGACTGGACAACACAAATTTATCTTTCACAATATATATATATATATCTTAAACTGTGTTGGCACCTCTGTTTCACGAATTTGATCATCCTTTTTTTTCATGTACTTCTTTTCCAAAATGCTTGGGTCAAACTCATCCCCAGTCTCTTGAAACCTTCAACATCAATTCCTTCTACATCATACAATCCATTTTCTATCAAACCTTGCTTTTAATGGGACAAAATTTCATTAATGTAACCAAATATATCCAGAGCTTCTTGTAACACTGAGGGTGAAGTCACAGGATTTTATTGTTATTCACCATTGTGATCTGAACTCCTCTTGGTACAATTAGTGCTACCTGTGAGTACCTTGCATGCTTGGCAATTGAAACCTTAGGTGTGTCATCTAGTCTAGGCAAAACATAGTCTAAAAGAATGCTTGCAGATCTTCGTTCTTTAACTTCTAGTGGTGGTGGTGCTGCTTTCTTGCAACTACTAGAGAATTTCCTCTTTGACGCACCAGGTGGGTCTGGTCGTAAACTTACTTCAGGGATGAATGGTATATTTTCAGTTTCTTATGCAACCATGGAATGTGGTGGAATATATGCGATAATTGGAATATATACATGAATCTACTTTCATCTCCAATTGGAATCACATCAATCCGTTATCAAACGAAAAATTTAAGCCTAAAACCGTGACTGTTGGTCTAGTCCAAAATTCGAAAAAACACCTTGTCATGTAGGTTGTTACTGAGTGATTTGGAACATCATTACATCAAATTTTAAAAACTTGTTTCTAAGGGAAATAGACCTATAAATTTACTTTCACTTGGATTTGGAATCACTCAAATTGGACAAGGAATGAAGAAGCTATGATCAGAATACCGTTGGTGAGTCTAGATGGACATTGCTCTCCCGCAGGTATAAAATGGATTTTGCTTTGTTCATTTTTCTTTGGATTTGTTTTATAAGTAATTGCTTGTTGTTTTTTTTCATAAGTGTTGGGTGAAGAGAGACCAATCACCTCTCTTCTTTGATCATCTCATGTTTTATTGCAGGCAAGTGCTAGGTTTTAGCAGGTCCTTGGAAGAAGAAGGTCAATGCATGCACGAGTGACTCTTGAAGAATTTTTATCAATGGATTGAGCACATAAAAAAAATGGAGAGATTGATGTGCAAACCATACATATTCCAATGTTTCTGAAGTCAAGTCTCATTGCTACATGCCAAGAATCCTTTTTAGACACCTGTCATCCCAATTGTTGCAGAAAGAAACCCCTCAAGAAGCCAAATGCACTATGGTAGATTCATTCACCCTCCTCATTTCAAAACCCTAAAAATTCATTCATGTCGAAGTCCCATTTTCCACTGCTTATGTAGTCACCTTAACTGTTTTATTTTCCATCACTACTACATCATGAATTCACATATACTTTCCACTTCTGAGTTTCATGTTGGTTCTATTTTTCACTATGATTCTTCACAATCATTTATTTTGTACTCGTATTGGATGACGTGGAATTCATTAAGTTCCACCTTCCAATGGTCTTGTCCCATCGACTCCAACAAATCATCTGGGATCAAGATTACAGTTTTATAGTGCCCTGGTATCTGCATGAATCAATGGCAGATTTCCTTGTTGTTAATCATGGGGATTCATCAATGCCTCTTGATTGACAAATCTTGCAGGTGACTCGACTCCAGCACATCCATTTGTACCTATCAAGATGCACTAAGGTACTTTAGAGCTCACTGTCATCAAAGGTGAGTTGCTTAAGATTGGTTAACAACATACATTAATGGCCTGTAATCCAATGATTTCTTTCCATGCTCGACTTCAGCACATTCACTCGCATGGTAAGAATTGTACCTTGGTTTGTAGCAGTTGAAGATTATGTGATCTAATGGTTTCAACAATGATTTACAGCATCATTTGTTCAGTAGTTTTGCAATTCCTTTCCATTTTCAGTTCAACAGTTGATTTTCAGAATAAGAGAAAGGGCTTTCTGCTTCTATGGTAGAATTTCTCCTCATCAATCATCTCAACAGTTACTCTTACATGCAACCAGCACAACATCATGGATCAAATTCAGTCTCATCCAATTTCAGCTCTCATATACATATGTCTCAACATCAAATCGGCCTACATAGCTCCAACATACACCAGTCCATTCATGTCAACCAAGGCTTCCATGGAGGTAACACCTGAGGTAAAATAGCATGATTTTATTTATTTTTTAAAGATTTAGGGAAATGTCATGAAGAACCACTAAGCATTAGCCATTTCCATTTTCCATATAGCATTTTATGTCCATCCATTCCCATCATTTCCCACTCAATTCTAACACTTCATCATTCATGCACATCCACTTCAAATTATTACCCAATATCTCACCAACCCAACTGACCAAGCATGAAAATAATCAAAGGATACCTTATTGTTGTCACACAAGAACCAACAATAAGAAAATAAGTCTTGTTGCTACCACACAAGAACCAACAGTAAGAAAGGAAGTCTTGTTGCTGCCACACAAGAACCTACAACAGAAGAAGCCTACGCTACCATACAACAGAGGATGCATTTCAAAGGTATGTGTTTCTTGGTTCACCTAATATATAAATTGGTTCAAAAGAATGGATGTTGTGGCTGAAGGAGAATATAGGGGGCTTAATTGCAAGTTACATGAATGGCTCTTCTATCAAAAACCACATATCATCATTTCTAGTATGTACAAGATAGAAGGAAAGTTTGATAGCAACAATAATATCAAGTCTTATTACTATAAATGTGAGGAATGGAAATCACAACATGGTATGCTTGGTTACTTCTACCTCTACTAGAAGCATACTTTTTCATCAATCATTTTTTATGGGACTATATATGAGATTTCGAAGGTAGAATATAACCAACATTCCTGTAGCAGTGCATACCAGCGTTATCTTGTACATTCAAGGTAGGGGAATGATAACATTTATGACTGGTTCTAATATTTTATGGGCATTCCTTTCAGACATCCAATGTATACTTAGGCTTTACCATGCTATTGCAGTCTTAGAGGGAAGTCTATGGCAGCATTTGAACAATGTTTGGTATTCCTTTGGTCTATTTTCACTAAGTCTGAACCAATAAGGATTAACAACAATAGAAAGGTATAATTTTATTGGTATAAGCAGGAAATTTCAGATGATGATCTACAACACTTTTGGATTGCAAGGAGTGTGAAATAAATAAAAAAAGGAGCTTCAACACTTATTAAGTAAGCATTCCATGGACATATTTCAAAATTACTAATTACAGCAGTACTCCAACACATCTTTAACAGTATTGTGTTGTAGGTAGAAGATGAGACAATTTTATGACATTATTTTCTCCACATGAAGATTGGAGGGCTACAAAACTCATTGGATTTTCCATATTTTGTCTTGGGGCAGCCACATCTTTGTTACTTCATCTTAATTACATGGTAAAATTGACATTTTGATACCATAAGCTGATTTGAATTAGGTTTGGTGCTATCACAAAGTTATATGCATGAGTTTTGTTGAGTGATTGAGATCCATATAAATTTGATATCTACATTTATGTAACAACATCCCAAACAAATCTATGCTATATTCTTCTCCATGGAGCAATGGGTCAGCTGTTACAAGTGAAATGTTTGTGAAAATTTGAGAAGCATTGAATGCTGCATATGTTAATTTTGGGGGAGATGGCTACTTTCCAACTAATATAACAAATCCTACTTTCCATGAGGACATAAAAAATTATTCAGTTTGGGGGAGGAGCTACTATGCTTGCTGGTTTTCCATTCACATTCATATTTCTCATGCATATTGTTCTTCACATAAAATGCCGAATTTGAATTGAGCATATCTCATAAACCATGAATTGGATCCTCATGAAATTTGGAAAGGGAATGCATAACATCATGAAGGACAACCGTGGCAAGTTTCAACTCAATCAAGTGCACGGTTTTCGAGAAAGTGACCATCATCACCTACAGCCAATTCACATTTTTCTTGAAATCTGTGATGTGGGTTTGTCTAATTTTTGGTGTGGAGATGAATTATAATGGTAATTACTTGCTTACAAAATTTTAGCTCAATATAGTTTGTATTTTGTGAAATATTGGTTCAAGAAGTTTAGCTGCAACACACTTTTTCATGTTCATCTACAAAAAGTGCAGAATTTGATTTGAGCATATATTTAAATTGGTAAGGTTTATTTTCACAAAACTTGGATATGGAATAAATAACATCAGGATAAACAAATGTGGCAAGTTTTAGCTCAATCCAGTGCACGGTTTTCGAGAAAATGACCATCATCACCTATATCCAATTTGCATTTTTCTCGCAATTCGTGATGTGGGTTTGTCTAATTTTTGGTGTGGACATGCATTAGAATGGTAGTTACTTTCTTGAAAAATTTCAACCCAACCTAGTTTTTATTTTTTGAAATATTGGTTCAGGAAGTTCAGCTGCAACACATTTTTATTCATGTTCATCTACAAAAGTGCATAAATTGAAATGGGCATATATTTCAATTGGTAAGTTGGATTCTCATGATTTTTGGAGAAAAAGTGCATAATACCAATATGAAAAAGCTTGGTAGTTTTCATCCCAATCCAATGTATGGTTTTCAATAAATTGGCCATAATCACCTACAACCAATTGACATTTTTCTCGAAATCCGTGATGTGGGTTTCTTTGATTTTTGGTGTGTAGGTGCATTGGACTAGTATAAACATGCTTGAAAAATTCAGCCAAGTACAGTTTGTCATTTGGGAGAAAATGACTTTGAAAGTTTTTCGTTCAAAAGGCCGTAACACCATAAAAGATTGCCATTTTTCCGTTCTGTGCAGCTATATCTCCGTTTTTTGTTTCGTTCAGCTGTTCAACTGTGACTCCTTTTTCTGTTTCATTTAGCTGTGACTCCATTTTCCCGTTCCATTCAGCTGTAACTTTGTTTTCCATTCCGTTCAGCTACGGCTCCGCCAAATTCGCTGCTAAATTTAGTGCTATTTGGACTGGAACTCCGCCAAAACCTTTGCCAAATTCTCTGCTAAAATAAGCTGTGACTTCGCCAATTTCTACTAAAGAGCTGCGACTCCACCAAATTTTCTGCTAAATCCTCCGCTAAGTGACTCTTCCTATTTCTGTTAAACTCTCCATTTCTTCTGGCTGCAACTGTGCGAATGGTAAAACGAAGGAACAAGTGAATGAGTTCTTCTAGTTGGATGCTACACAGGTATTGGGTTGCATGAGGACATGCAACAAGTTCAGTTTGGGGGAGATGTTGGGCACTGGAATTGTCAATTTTTCCATCACTTATCGACATATCTTTCATCTATTTTCTTACCATTATTGCCCATTTATCATTCCATTTTCCATCCATTTGTTGTAACTGTGCGTAAAATAGCATGCTACTTCCATTGATGTTTTAAGTGGTTAATAATGATTATTTTCCTTTATATTTGATGAATTAAAGACTATTATGCATAATTTTATTAATGATGGTTTGTGGAGTGATTTGTCATGTACAGGACGCTCATAGCCAGCTGTTACAACCTTAACCGAAAATGCATGCCACATAATAACACCTTGATTTCCATCTTGATTTGCGGGCAAATGGAAATGAATCTAAAAAATCCAAGACATGATTTTTGTGCGTAACATCCTCATTTACTTGACTCACTTGGAAATCACCAAACAAAGCCACAGTTTGTGATATGCAGGTGGTTCTTCGAGAGGGTATTTTCCAGATTTACTGTTGCGGCCGGTTCCAAAGTTGCCAGCAGTTATGGCCGTGTTTCAGCTGGTACAGATCACAAGTTGGAGGTTCAGTTCCTCATTTCCACGAGATAATTCTATGTATAAATATGTAATCAATCTCATTGAGAAGGAGGAAGGGAGAATATAAATCAATGCTATGATGTAGGATTTGATCTAGATCCATTATAATACTTTCATTCTGATAATACATGCTGGCAGTTTCTTAATTCTGGAGTTGTAGACTTTCATTGTGGAGATCCAGCTCTGCTCAGTGGAGGAAGGGCCCTCTTCCCTGAGCAGATGCTGGTAGTGTTGATTGTAGGTGTTTTATTTTGTAGATCTGTTATTTGTTAATTCATGCTTTCATGCATTAGATTGATCATGGTTGTTTTTATTATTTAGTTCATGCTTTCATTATATTTATCATAGTTGTTTTTCTGATTAATTCATCTTGATAGATCATTGGCCAACATAGAATTTCTTTCAGATTTATGTATTTAGACCTTTCTTCATAAAGAGTTGATTTTATTTCAATTTAGATTTACAATTTGATTTTATGAATAGGTTTGAGGATTGATTTACTTTCAAGAAGGTGTGATCTAGTTTACAAAGAGTTTCAATTGCATACGAATAGATGACAGTGTCAGGTAGAAATTGTGCTTGCATAGATCTTGCACGATAGCTTTGAAATAAAAGACTTCCTCGGGTTGATAATTTATGTTCAGCACTCTGCATGTTAAGTTTTAAAGGCTGACATATAGTGGGCCCAACAAATATGAGGATGAAACTTGAATAAAAGGTATAAAAATATTTCAAGTTTGTCATGTCTAAGTTTTATCTCCTGATCATTTACAAAACTCAAGTTATAGATAAAATTCCAAGATGACTAGATTTTTCCTTCTAGGGTTTTCAAGCATGAAACCCTAATCTCCAGTAGTTGCAGTTGCAGCAGTATTTCGGCTGCAAAAAGACTTATTTCAAGGTGTATTTGATACCATGTTGATATTTTAATGGTTATACAATGTCTAAGAACATTTATCATCATAACATCATAACCATATGAAAAAGGACCCCTAAAAGAAAGACAAGCACAACCACACAAAAGAACACAAATATTTATCCTGAGAAACCCTCGTGGGGGAGAAAACCTAGAATAAATTCCTTGATATAGAATTAAACCAAGCACAATTTAAGACCCCAAGAATAATCTTGTAATACACCAAGAATAATACTAGACTTCTTCCTCTCCTCCAGATGGACCGCTCCTTCTCTCTCTAGCTCAATCGCTTGAGTTTCATGTGTGTCCAAATGAGGTAGGTGTCTCCCCTATTTATACTGATCGATGGAGAGGCATAATAACCAAACATGTCTGAATTCTCCTCCCAATCAGTGCCTACTTTACTTGGGATACTCAAAAATACATTTGTGGGTACTACTGACCTGAATTACAACAAAGGTTTTACCTCAAGACTTTACATGACCAAATACATCAATGGCATCCCTAATCAAAGGAACAACATCTCTAGAGGGGAGATAATAATAATATACAAAATGTAATATCTTCTGCAGTGGCATTTATTTAACAAAAAAACATCATCAACATGTAATGCTAGAACATCATATACATCATCAACATAGAAATGTTGGAACAACATCATCATCAACATAAAAAAATTGGAACAACATCATCATTAGCAACATAGAAATGTTGGAACAAAATCATGATTGAAGAAACATCACTCTGGGAACTCTGGTAGATCCAACAGGCCTTTTCTAACTTACAAATCCTTTTGGACCAAACAATCCTATCCAAAGATACAGATCTGGATGCGGATCAAACGGGACTTGCTTGGATTACTAATATTTTCGGACCAACCAATCCTAGACAGACATACTAATCCCACTAGGATAAACCAGGCCTTGTCTACACTGATATACCAATCCCAATGGGATCAAATAGGCCATATGAGGCTGACATACCAATCCTACACAGAGCTGCCACACCATTACAACAAGAAACCACATCATCATGATCACTCTCTCTTAAGAGGGGGATCCATTCAGACTACACCAATATTATCTAGAAAGTTTTCAAACTTTACATGAGACAGAGGCTTAGTCAATACATAAGCAAAGTGTTCCTATGTAGAATGTACTGGAGTTGTACAACTCCCCTGTGCATCATATCCTGAATTTAGTGGTACTTGATTTCTATATGCTTTGACTTGTAATGGAACACCAGTTTTTTTGGCATCTTGTTGCAACTCTGTTTATTGCAGTAGATATCAATCACATCCATCTTGGTATCAAACAATCCTGTCAATAAATTATGAATATGTACTGCTTCACAACAAGATGAACATGTTGTGATATATTCAGTCTCTATTGTATTGAGCACAACACTAGCCTGCTTTATGCTAAGACATGATATCACACATGATCTCAAATTGACACAACATCCTGAGGTATTGTTTCTTTCATCAATACTACCTTCCCAATCTGAATCTGTATAACCATGTAATTCGATCTCACTATCAGCTACATATATGAGGCCACAATACAATGTACCTTTTAGGTACCTGATAACATATTTTGTTGCTACTAAGTGAACATGTTAGGGATCCACCATATATTGACTCAAGGTGTTCACAACAAAACATATATCTAGTCTAATATTTGTCAAATACATTAGTGAGCCAATAATCTGTCTGTATAGTGTAACATCTATAGTTTATAGGGAATCATTGTTCAACAAATTCAAGTTTGTCACCATCGGAGTGTTCATTTACTTGCATCCATCATCCAAAATATCTTTAGGATCTCAACAACATATTTTCCTTGACTTAGGAAAATCTCATCTAGGAACTTCCATACTTCAAGACCTAGAAAATAATGCATCATACCAAGATCTTTCATCTCGAATTTTTTTGCAAGATTATTTTTACAATCACTGATGGGATTCTCTTCTCCTATAAAAAACAGATCATCAACATATAGAAATAATATCATGAACCTACCATCTACAACCTTATATTAAATGTTGGAATCTGATTTACTTTTAGTAAATCACAAACTCCTCAGGAAGCCATCAATTCTTCCATACCACACACTAGGTGCTTGCTTCAACCCATACAATTATTTCTTCAATCTTACTACATGAGTATTTTTATCACGTGTCTCAAATCCTTGTGATTTTTCAATGTATACTTCCTCTTCCATCACACCATTCAGGTAAGTCTTCTTTATGCCCATATGGTGTAACTTCCATTTCATCTTGGCTTCCAAGGCAAGGATGGTTCTGATCGAACTTTGTCTTGCTATTGTTAGATTTTTATCATTCAAGCTAGAATTATGATCTTAGGATCTTTTAACTAAGAGAATAACATGCACAGCAATAAAACACAAGAGACAAGAGACACAAAGAATTTTCCTCGGGGAAATCATAAAGGAGAAAACCCGCAAATTCCTCAGATATAGAATGAGCACTAATGGCAGCAGTAAAACCCAAAAACATAAAGATGATATCCACAGCTTCTGTCTCTCTCTCTCACTTGAGAGAAATTCTCCTCTCTCACTCATGCGCCCCAATGAGTGAGTGTGTGTGTGATAAATAGAGAGGCTCACTCTTTATTTATATTCTTTCGTTCACTTCAAACCCACTCCAACATGTCGGCCTCACTTAACAATTACTTACTAGAGCCGACATCTCTAGGAGTGTCTAATAACCCTAGTGCCCCACAACTTGTGGGGACTTTGCCTCCTCCGTCCAACAAGGAGGGTTACCCTTAACACAATGGTGGGGACTATTTCCCTGACTTACAATGAATCACCTAGGGTTTAATTCTCTAGGATAGTCTAACAACCCTAGGGCCCCACAACTGCGGGGACTTTAACCATTGACAAATAGGAGGGTTACCCACAATGACTTGACATGACTTGTTTACATTATAGAAATTTCTTGGAATAAACATCGGGGTATGACATGACTCAAATACATTACAGACACATCCCAGAATAAACATCGGGGTACAACACATAAGATATACAGATGAATACATTCCAAAGTTACAATTACATCAACACTCCCTCTTAAATATGAAGGTATTCTCTTGACACAATTTATCAGCACAAGTATTCTTCTCTGTATCATTTGGATCATCATTGATTTCTCATCATCTTCTCTGGATCTGGATCATCACTCGATCTGAATCATCATCACTGGATCTAGATCATCATTGGATCTAGATCATCATCACTGGATCATCATCAAGTCTGGATCATCACTTGATCTGGATCGTCACTGTTGGATCATCATCAAGTCTAGATCATCACTTGATATGGATTGTCACTGCTAGATCATCATCAAGTCTATATCATCAGTTGATATGGATCGTCACTACTTGATCATCATTAAGTCTAGATCATCACTTGATCTGGATCATCACTGCTAGATCATCATCAAGTCTAGATCATCAATTTATCTGGATCGTCACTGCTGGATCATCATTAAGTCTGGATCATCACTTGATCTAGATCATCACTGCTGGATCATCATCAAGTCTAGATCATCACTTGATCTGGATCGTCACTTCTGGATCACCATTGAATCATCATCATCATTACTTCTTCTTCTATCTCAATCAAATGGTGATATCTCTTCATTCTTCTCGTCACAGGAAGTTCTATAGAGCCAGCCCTGTAGGCCTACTCTTCATGTAGGTCTTCATCAGTTCTTATATCTGACAGTTAAGTCAAAATGGCCCACCCAGCTCTTACATATGACCTCATCTTGTCAGAAAGGCACGCCCAACACTCACATCTGACCTCATCCTGTCAGAAAGGCCCAACACTCACATCTGACCATGTGTAAACACATCGTGCTAGAATGTCTCAAAACTTATATCCGACCTCATCTTGTCAGAAAGGCTCTGCACTTACATCCAAACCCATCTTGTCAGAAAGGCACAGCACTCACATCTGACCATGTGTAAACACATCACGCCAAAATGGCTTAGCACTTATATCCGACCTCATCCTGTCAGAAAGGCTCTGCACTTACATTCGACCATGTGTAAACACATCGCATCGAAAGGGCTCTCAATCCCAAACTGAGGATTCCTGGTAAGTGACCAGGTGCCTCCATTCCAAGAATGGCATTCAGCCCTTACATCTGATCATGTAGGAACCAATCCTACAGTCATATCAGAAAGGCTTAGCACTCACATCTGACATGGAAGGAACCTAAATCCTCTCACCATGACATGTTGATGTATTTGTAACTGCGGAATGTATTCATCTATGTATCTCATGTATTGTAACCTGATGTTTATTTTGGTATGTATCTATTATGTAATTGAGTCATGTTGTCATGCCCCGATGTTTCGATTGGGAGAATCAATAATGTAAACAAGTCATGTCAAGTCATAGTGGGTAACCCTCCGATTGTCTAAGGGTTAAAGTCTCCATAGTTTCGGGGCACTAGGGTTATTAGACTCTCCTAGTAGAGGTCGGCCCTAGTAGGGTTTTCGTCATGTTGGGATTAGTATAAATAAAGAGTTGGGGTCTCTATTTAGAACACATCACTCACACACTCAAGTGTAGCACATAGTTGTGGAAGGAGAAGACACTGGGGCTAGACAAGAAGAAGATTACTACTGTCGGGAGTACATCTTACTGTTTTGGGGTTTTACATCTTGTGTTGATTCTATCTTCGAGGAAGTTGCGGGGTTTTATCCATTTATGGTTTCCCTGATGAAAAACACTGTGTTCATTGTCTCTTATGTTTGATTGCTGTACTTGTTGTTCTCTCAGTAAAGATCCTAACATAATGCTAGCTTAATGTTGAAAAACTCACATGGTATCAGAGCTAACCTGAGAAGAAGACACCATGCAGCTGCGGGAACTATGGCTTCGTAGTTTGTGGATATTCCTCCACATATTTTCAGCAAAAGTAAGGTGGAATAACTCTCCTCCTTAGGGTGCATATTTCTGTCGAAGCAGAATCCAATTCTGAGGTTTTTCAGTTTTGGACCTGTCACTACTATCGAAAATTAGGGCTTTTCACAGAAGAGGAATTTTTTAGTGAGCCCAGGCCTGGATTGATCTCCTCCCCAAAATTAAAGTTAGGGACAAATTTCAAGGCATTTCGGTGGATAGAACTCTGGAAAAGCAAAACCCTAATCTGCTCTTGAACCAACTCTGCAGGATTTTAGCTCAAGTTTCAGATCCGACATCTTGAACCTGGTAATATCTAAAATCTTTTGTATTTCCATTTGAGGTTCTCAGTTAAGATGTGCCATCATACCAAGCTTGATGAAAAGCTTGAGGGGGCTGATAACTTTCGAGCCTGGAAGTATAGGATCTCCCTGGTCCTAGAAGAAAATGAGTTAGACTCCTACATCCATGATAGGTTCCAGTTCCAGAGGGAGATGAGGCAAAGGCCTTAAATAAGAAGAAGATGGTTATGGCAAAGAGGATCATTGCTGATTCTATTAAGGATCACCTTATCCCACAGGTGTCCTCTCTCAAGACACCTAAAGCTATGTTTGATTCCCTAACCAAATTGTTTGAAGGGAAGAACATAAATCAAAAGATGACCCTGAGAAACCAATTGAAGAATGTGAAGACTCAGAATGCAGAAACAATCTAGTCTTACTTCACAAGAGTTTCTCAGATCAAAGAGAAACTAGAAGCAGTTGATGAAGAAGTGGAAAATGCAGAGATTGTGATGACTACCTTGAATGGCCTTCCTAGGTCATGGGATTATTTTATCCAAGGAATCTGTGCTAGAAAGAAGTTAGTTAAGTTCAGCAGACTATGGGAAGAGTGCACTCAAGAAGAAGCTCAGATAGTAGCTCGAGAAGAGAATATGGGAAGTGAATACCAAGCTCTCACGGTACACTCCAAGTCTCACTCCAAGTCAAACAAAAGAAGACCTCATAGCTCCAGAGGTAAGCACTCTCACAAAGATAACAATATAAAAGATGTCTCTAGGCTATACATGTGATGAAGCAGGACACTATGCAAGGAATTGTCCTAACAAACAGAAGATAATGAAGAAGAGCAAAAAAATAAGAAATCAGGCTCATGCTGCAGAGGATGATGAAACATCCAGGAAGAGATCCAGATATGAAAGTGAAGATTCTTCAAGCAAGGATGAATATGTTCTGATATCCGCTCTCACAGGTAACATTACTCATGGAAGTGATGATTGGTTTATAGACAATGGAGCTTCCAAACATATGATTGGATTCAAGGAATCCTTTGTGAGACTGTCAGAACATGAATAACCTCACAAGGTAAAGCTAGGAGATGACTACCAATATCCAATAAAAGGTAGTGGGGGATCTTCTTATAAATTAGACTCTAGAAAATATCTAACAATGAAAGAAGTATTGTTTGTGCCAGGAATCAAGAAGAACCTTCTCTCCATATCAGCATTAGATGCAAAAGGAATGTGGGTTGCATTCATAGATGGTCAAGTCATCATGTGGCCGAAAGGAAAGACTATCGATGATGCGGTAGTGATTGGAGAACAAGAAGGAGGATTGTACAAATTAAAGGGCCATCTAGAAAAAGCCTTGGTCCATGACACAGTAGAGCCAAGAGAACTTTGGCATAGAAGGCTTGCACATGTGCATTACAGAGCACTACCTATTGCAAGCAAAGCTGTCGAAGGTCTTCTAGAAATTCAAGCAAAACATGATGGGGTCTGCAAAGGATGTGCAAAAGGAAAGAATACAAAGAATACATTTCCAAGCAGTGAAAGCAAAGAAAAAGGAATCTTGGAAATCATCCACTCTGATGTATGCAGTCCTATGTCATCAAAATCTCTAAGCGGGTATGCATATTATGTTTCTTTTATTGATGACTTTTCTAGGAAGACATGGGTTTACTTCATGAAGAACAAAGACAAAGTATTCAGTAAGTTCAAGGAATTCAAAGCCTTGATCGAGAACCATATTGAAAAGAATATCAAGACCATTCGATTAGATAATGGCTGAGAATTCACTTCAAATGAATTCAAAGAGCTATGCAAAGAATAAGGGATTAAGAGGGAGTTGTCCACTCCTTATAATCCACAACAGAATGGGATTGCGGAACGGAAGAAAAGAACTATCATGGAAGCAGCAAAATCAATGCTTCATGATCAAGACCTTCCTATGCATATTTTGGAGGACACTGCTAGAACAACGGTGTATGTACAGAACCGTACTCCACATAGAGTACTTGAGAACAAGACTCCTGAAGAAGTCTTCTCCAGCAAGAAACCAGAAGTAAGCCATCGCAGAATATTTGGTTGTCCTGTGTACATCCACATTCCAAAAGAGAAGAGGACTAAATTAGATCCTTCAGGAAAGAAGGGTATATTTGTGGGATACTCTGAAAGCTTGAAGGCTTACAGAATATATTTCCCAGGATACAAGAAGATTGATGTCAGCAGGGATGTGACATTTGATGAAGACACAGCTTACAACAAATCTAGAAAGAGACCTACTGAAGAACCTGAAGAAGCAGAAGCACCCAGAATTCATGATACAACCATGAATGAAGAAACTTGAGAATTTGAAGAACCACAAAGACATGTAGATCCACCTTTGGAGAATAATCCTCAAAAGAGGAAACCTACTTGGGTACAAGAACTTATCCAAGGTGCAGAAAGATATGGGGCTCCAAAAAATAATCACAGAGAAAGAAAGAGGACCAGATCCTGTTCCGGGTATGTAGCTTTATTATGTGATTTCATTGATAAATAACCTTCCAGTTATGAAGAAGCGGTAGAACGGAAAGAATGGAAGGATGCTATGATCGAAGAGTACCAATCAATAATGAAGAATGATGTTTGGGATGTTTTCCCAAGACCAGACAGGAAGTCAGTTGTAAATTCCAAATGGATCTACAAGATCAAACATGCTGCAGACGGTAGCATTGAAAAATACAAGGCAAGATTTGTAGCTTGGGGTTTCTCTCAGAAGGAAGGAATAGACTATGAAGAAACCTTTGCACCTGTTTCCAGATACACTTCCATTATATCAGTACTTGCTCTGGCTGCAGTGATGAAATGGAAGATACACTAGATGGATGTCAAGACTGCTTTCTTGAATGGTGTAGTGGAAGAGGAAGTGTATGTAGAACAACCACTCAGCTTTGAGAAACATGATAGGGAGTCTCATGTGTGTAGATTGAAGAAAGCTCTGTACAGTTTGAAACAGGCACCCAAGACATGGTATGGCAGAATTGATAGCTTTCTATCCAGTTTGGGATTTACCAAGAGTAAAGCAGATTCCAACCTTTACTACAAGGTTGAAGGTGGCAACCCAGTGATGCATATACTTTATGTAGATGATCTATTTGTGACAGGTATGGATGGGTTGATTACTGATATGAAGAGAAAGCTTGCTGCCAAGTTCGAGATGAAGGAATTGGGTATGATGCATTATTTTCTAGGTATGGAGGTGTGGCAGAGTGCAGATGGAATCTTCCTTGGACAAGGGAAGTATGCAGTAGAGATCCTGAAGAGGTTTGGGATGATGGACTGCAAGACTATGGCCACACCTATGGCATTGAAACTGAAGCTATTGAGTGATGCTTCATCATAGTCGGTTGATGCTACGATGTATCGTCAGATGATTGGATCATTGATGTACCTGACAAACACGAGACCAGACATTTGCTTTGCTGTGAACACCTTGAGCCGGTTCTTGATAGATCCGAGAAATGTTCACTTGATTGCTGCAAAGCATATTCTGAGGTACCTAAGGGGTACATTTGATTATGGGCTCAAGTACGATGCGAATTAGAAGATTAACCTGGAGGGTTATGTTGATTCAGATTGGGCAGGCAGTGCCATCGATAGGAAGAGCACTTCAGGGTGTTGCTTCAGTATGGGATCAGGTGTGATCTCTTGGTGTAGTAGGAAGCAATCTCGTGTGGCATTGAGTACAGCTGAAGTAGAGTATGTCGCAGCTTTTTCAGCTAGTTGTGAGGCAGTATGGCTACGGAAGCTACTATCTGATTTATTTGATCTCCATATGGATGCTACTTTTATACATTGTGACAACCAGAGTTGCATGAAGTTGTCGGAGAATCCAGTGTTCCATGACAAGTTGAAGCACATCGAGATCAAGTATCACTATATCATGGATATGGTGTAGAGAGGAGCAGTGAAGCTCCAGTATGTTGCGATGGAGGAACATATAGCTGATGTGTTGATGAAGCCATTGGCCAGAGTGAAGTTCTAGTACTTTAGGGGGAAGCTTGGTGTTATCCAGATCGAGGTTTCCTCCAAGGGAAAGTGATGAGTCCCAAAGCCATTCTAACGAGCAGGTCAGATGTAAGGGCTGAGCCATTCTGTCATGGTGAGAGGATTTAGTTCCTTCCATGTTAGATATGAGTGTTGGACATTTTGTCGAGTAGGACAGATGTAAGGGCAACTACCACTCTCTGAGAGAGTGGAGGCACCTGGTCCATTACCAGGTAGCTCATTCTGGGACTGGGGGCCATTCTGTCATGGTGAGAGGATTTAGTTCCTTCCATGTCAGATGTGAGTGCATGCCATTATGGTGAGGGTGTAGGACTTGTTTCCTACTAGGTCAGATATAAGGGAAACTACCATTCTCCGGGAGAATGGAGGAACCTGGTCCATTACCGGGTAGCTCAGTCTGGGACTAGAGGCCATTCTGCCAGGGTGAGAGGATTCAGTTCCTTCCAAGTCAAATGTGAGTGCAAGCCTTTCTGGCGATGGTGAGAGGATTCAGTTCCTTCCAGGTCAGATATAAGTGTTGAAGCATTTTCATAGATGTTAGTGATGTGATTTCCTATCATGCTGGTGAATGTGAGTGCTCATCCTTTCTGATGTGATTATAGGTTACTACATGATCATATGTGAGTGTTGGGCGTGCCGTTCTGACAAGTAGCTCAGATGTAAGTGTTGGGTGAAGAACTACCATATGGCTACGCCTAAAACCAACATGAAAGAAGGCTAGCTCTGTAGAACTTCCTATGACGAGATAGCACACATGATGATGACTAGATGAGATCCAGATCGAGCTATGATCCAGATCCAGTTATGATGACTCCAAGAGATCCAGATTGAGTGATGATCCAGATCCAGCAGTGACGATCCAGATCAAGTGATGATCCAGATCCAGTCCAGTGATGATGATCCAGATCGAGTGATGATTCAGATCGAGTGATGTTGATCCAGATCGAGAGATGATCTAGATCCAGTGATGATGATCCAGATCGAGTGATGATTCAGATCGAGTGATGTTGATCCAGATCGAGAGATGATATAGATCCAGTGATGATGATCCAGATCGAGAGATGATCCAGATTCAAAGAATGAAGATGACTTGAAGACTTAGAAGACTCGAGATGCAGATGACGAGATGATCCAGTTGATACAGAGAAGAAGGCCAGTGATGAAAATTGTGTCGAAAGAATACCTTCCTAGTTAAGAGGGAGTGTTGATGTATTTGTAACTTCGGAATGTATTCATCTATGTATCTCATGTATTTCAACCCAATGTTTATTCCAGGATGTATCTATTATGTAATTGAGTCATGTTGTCATGCCCCGATGTTCTGATCGGGAGAATCAATAATGTAAACAAGTCATGTCAAGTCATAGTGGGTAACCCTCCGATTATCTAAGGGTTAAAGTCCCTGCAGTTTCGGGGCACTAGGGTTATTAGACTCTCCTAGTAGAGGTCGGCCCTAGTAGGGTTTTAGTCATGTCAGGATTAGTATAAATAGAGAGCTGGGGTCTCTATTTAGAACACATCACTCACACACTCAAGTGTAGCACATAGTTGAGGAAGGAGAAGACATTGGGGCTAGACAAGAAGAAGATTACTGCCATCGGGAGTGCATCTTACTGTTTTGGGGTTTTACATCTTGTGCTGATTCTATCTCTGAGGAAGTTGTGGGGTTTTCTCCATTTATGGTTTCCCCGATGAAAAACATTGTGTTCATTGTCTCTTGTGTTTGATTGCTGTACTTGTTGTTCTCTCAGTAAATATCCTAACATAATTCTAGCTTAATGTTGAAAAACTAAGATGACAGAATGGCTCAGCCCTTACATCTGACCATGGAAGGAACCTAATCCTCTCCCATGTCAAAATGGCTCTAGGTCTCATCATTTCCCCTTGGAGGGAACCTCAATATCGAGAACACCAAGCTTCTCCTTGAAGTACTCAAACTTCACTTTGGCCATTTCTAGCATAGAATCACATCAGGGATGATTACGTCCTGCGAGCTTCACCAGGACTGATTACATCCGAGGGAAACTTGTCTCATCAGCTATGCTAGAGATCCTTCTTTCAAGATATCTCGATCTGGATCACTGCTCCTCTTTGCATCATACAAAAAATGCAAGTCAGATCAACCAAATCAAATAGTAGTTTTCAAAAGAAACATACTACCTCCCAAATAGCAAGTGGCAACATCTTTTTCCTCAGCTATACTCAGCGCCATGCAGGACTTCATCCTGCCAAACCAAAAGATCACACTTGATCCCATACTGAAGTAGCACCTCGAAGTGCTCTTCCTATCAATGGTACTGCCTTCCCAATACGAATCCACATAATATTTTGATTCGCCTCATACTTGAGCCCATAATCAACTGTACCCTTCAGGTACCTCACTACATGCTTTGCAACCATCAAGTGAACATGTCTCAATGTGTTCATAGCAAAGCAAATATCTGGTCTCGTATTCATCAGGTACATCAAGGAACAAATCATCTGATGATACATCGTGGCATAAATTGTCTCTGATGAAGCAACACTCAAGAGCTTCAGCTTCGATGCCATAGGTGTGGTTATGGACTTGCAGTCCATCATCCTGAACCTCTTTAGGATCTCTACTGCATACTTCCCTTGTCCACACCTCCATGCCTAGAATGTAGTGCATCGACACATAACAGGATCATCATTGGTCTTCCACATTCAACCTTGAAGCAAAGGTTGGAATCCACTTTACTCTCAGTAAATCCTAGAGTCATCTGTAATCTATCCATCCCGTCGTACCATGTCGAACCTCGGGATCTTCTGCAGTCACTCCCTTTGAAGTAGAGTATCATTCTCCTTTTGTATTTCATACTTTATGCACTGAAACATTCTGTAGTGGAGTGACAAGTAGCTTCCTCTACTACTAATATTCTATGTATCCATCTAGGATCACTGGATACCAAGATCCTCTATCTTGAACTTTTTTCAAAAGTTCTTCTCACACCCATCTGAGAGCTTTTCATCCTCTATAGAATTTCATCTTCAACCTTGTAGAAAAGGTTCAGGTCTTCATCAAGCTCCTCATGTATGTGTTATCCCATGGGTGTCTTTTGAGCTCATACAAGGCCTTCTTTCATTTACACACATGATTCTTCCTGTCATGTGTATTTCTAGTGGCTGCAAATGTCTCTTCGTAGTCTATGCCTTGTGCTACGAATATTTCCTTGTATCCCATGATGTTTCCATCTACTGCATGATGGAACTATGAAATGCAACCTAGACATCATTCTACTTGAATTGGCCTTCCCTTTCTTCTTGGTTACTTCTTCATGGATGGAAGGTTTTGCATTAATGATGTCATTGCAGTCATCATATTATTCTTCATCTTGAACTGTCGCCACTTGTTCTTTGGAACAAGTCTCATCCTTCTTTGCTTGTAGGTGAGCATAATATTTCCTACAAGTCAAATGCATTTGTTATATGGCTAGAAACATTTCATAAGGTATATTCATAATGAAAAATTATTATGCATAAATATATGATCATGCAACTATTTTAGCCAATACAACATTCATCCATATCTCACGGAAACTTTCTAGATGCCTTCCATCTCTACCAGGACAACATTGAAATTGTGCACTAATCCAATATGTCAAGAAAGAGGTTTCATTCTAGATAAGTAGAAATGGATAGTTGTATAGCACCATGAGCTACTTACCCATCACATGCATATTAGTAGTATACTGTTATTAATGCAAACATTCTATCATGCATAATACATTAACTGAATATAAACAAATTGCATAACAAAAACAATATCATGAAATGACAATTGAATACTTATCTTTATTTGCTTCATGGGTAGACTCCTTCTTGATCCTTCAGCTTCATCATCTTCTCATTCATAATAGCATCGTTTCTCATCCAAATGCTAAGATGGATAAGAGGTTCTTCAAGAGTTGAGTTCTTTGTATTTCTCATCACTTGAGGGATCTTCTTTGGATGGTGAGAGCTTAATATTCAGTTGCTCCCATACTCTCTTCTCTTATTATGAGTCGAGCTTCTTCTTCTTCCCAGAGTCTGATGAAAGTCATCACTTCATTCTAGCACACAGTCCTCACATGAATGAATCCCATGATCCTGGGAGGCCATTCAAGGTGGCTATCACCACTTCTGCATTCTCTACTTCTTCTTCTATCGCTTCAAGTTGTTCTGCATTCTGTATCTGCACATTCTTCAACTATTTTCTCAAAGCCATCTTCTGATTTATGTTCTTCCCTTCAACTATTTTGGTTAAGGAATCAAACATATTTGGTGTATTTATGGAAGACACTTGTGGTACAAGTTGATCCGTGACTGAATCAGCAATGACCTTCTTGGCCTTGACCAAGTTCTTCTTGTGTAAGGCTTTGAGCCTCATCTCCCTCTAGAACTGGAACCTCTCTACTCATGTAGTTGTCCAATTCATTTTCTTCAGAGAGATCAAATACTTCCATGCTTGGAATTTGTTAACTTCACCAAGCTTATCATCAAGCTGATGTGATAGATCACTTTGAAATGAGAACCTCAAATGCAAATAGCAAAATATTAGATGTTACCAATTTGAGGTGTCCAACCTGGTTTCGGAGCTGGCTCATCTAGGGTTTGTCAGAGAAACCCTAATTTTCAAAACTTAGAATCTTTCAGATATAATTGGATAGAAAGATACATCTATTCAATTTGAGCTATCCAATGTACACCTTTTCTTAAAACAGTGGAGGGAAGCTCCCGGAACAGGAAGCCCTAGTTTTCCAATTTCTTATACATAAATGACTATTATTGTTTCTGAAGTATCTCTGAAATTAATGCTCCTCTATGTTTGAAACTTTTCCCTTATTTAGCCTCGCATGTCCCTGTAAAAACACCATAGGTTTCAGCAGAATTGGTTTCACCAGTTGGGTCTTATGATCAGTTTACCAAGGTGACCTATTGCAAGACTGTTCATAATAGTGAAGTTGTACGGACTTCCACATGTCACTGTTTCATCTTTTGGGTCTGCAACTTGGACCACAGAAATTAAAGTCTATGCCCTTTCTGGAACATCTTCATAAATTTAATTTCGACCTTTGTAGCCCAAGATATAGCAATTCTCCCCAGGTGTCCTGTTTAGGGATGAATTCTAGAAGAGGATGGAACCCTAACTTGGAGGGATCATATCTCCAATAATGCAGTGAATCTGAGGTTGAATATTGGAAAGAGTGTAAATAAGGGTTTGATATTCGACCTCTACAAGTTTCAGCTGTTGATAATTTTCCAATGTAGAGATATAGAAAATATACCAAAACTTATCACTTTTAGTATTTTAGGGTTTTCCCAGCTCGGGGTCAAACTAGGGTTTGACTTTCTTGAAGTTATACCCAACCAAAAATATTGATCCAGGTCTCTAAAATTAGATTTTGATGAGAAGATAAATCCTATACGAGGCTCATTCAAAGATTCCTCTTCTGTAGAAAGCCCTAATTTTTCGCACCAAGAATGAAAATGCCCTGAATCGAATTCCGCTTCGACAGAAAGATGCGCCCTTCAATGGAGAGTCAGCCTAACATACTTTTGCTGATGGATTGTGGAGAGAGACCCAAAAATTAAGAATCCCTAGCTTCTGCAGCTGCACAATGTCTTCTTCTCAGGTTAGCTCTGATACCATGTTAGATTTTTATCATCCAAGCTAGCATTATGATCTTAGGATCTTTTAACTAAGAGAATAACATGCACAACAATAAAAAACAAGAGACAAGAGACACAAAGAATTTTTTTCGGGGAAACCATAAAGGAGAAAACCCTGCAACTTCCTCAGAGATAGAATGAGCACCAATGGCAGCAGTAAAACCCAAAAACATAAAGATGATCTCCACAGCTTCTGTCTCTCTCTCTCACTTGAGAGAACTTCTCCTATCTCACTCATGCGCCCCAATGAGTGAGTATGTGTGTGATAAATAGAGAGGATCACTCTTTATTTATATTCTTTCATTCATTTGAAACCCACACCAACATGTCGGGTTCACTTAACAATTACTTACTAGAGCCGACATCTCTAGGAGTGTCTAATAACCCTAGTGCCCCACAAGTTCTGGGGAATTTGCCTCCTTCGACCAACAAGGAGGGTTACCCTTAACACAATGGTGGGGACTATTGCCCTGACTTACAATGAATCACCTAGGGTTGAATTCTCTAGGATAGTTTAACAGCCCTAGGGCCCCATAACTACGGGGATTTTAACCCTTGACAAATAGGATGGTTACCCACAATGACTTGACATGACTTGTTTACATTATAGAAACTTTCTGGAATAAACATTGGGGTATGACATGACTCAAATACATTACACACACATCCTGGAATAAACATCAGGGTACAATACATAAGATATATGGATGAATACAAATTTATAATTATATCAACAACTATTGGGGTGAAGGTCTCTTCATAATCAATTCCCTCCTTCTGAGAGAATCCTTGGGCTACAAAACTTGCCTTTCATTTTTAAATATTTCCATCTGTTGAATGCTTTGTCTTGAAGATCCACTTCAAGGACACTACCGATTTATCTTTTGGTCTTAGCACCACATCCTAAACATCATTCTTTATAAGAGAAGGGTATTCTTCGACCATGGAATCTGTCCATTCCTTCTTCTTTGTTTCTTCCTCAAAACATGTAGGCTCTTCATCAACAAGGTTGCACATCAATGCCACATAGCTGGAGTATGGCCTTGGTCTCTTTCTTTCTTTGAGAGTTCCTTCTAGAGTGTTGAATATATTTTTTCATTGATGTCAAAGGATCAGAAATATTGATCAACAATCAAAGATGTCAAAGGATCACTAAGAGAATCAGAAATCAAAGATGTCAAAAGATCACAAACCAAATGAAAGGATCACAAATCAGATGGAATAGAAATAAAAGTATCAAAGTACCAAATATCATATGGACCAAATGGGATCAATGATATTACTATTACATTGGTCGCAATTGCACACATATTTATGCACATAGAAGAATAATTATAACACATATGCACAAATACTAATTGTGATACTTATGAATACAGAAAACTATGTGTCCCATAAAGAAGTTGGTAAAAATATTTGTATAGAAACCGATGTGTGCAAAAGTCCAACAAGAGTGTTGGAAAATGTGCGTCTTAAAATACAATGTAGAATTGCAAAACTGGCACGCTGACACAAACACTAACTTGTCGAAGATGCAATTTAGTGGGATGATATTCGAAGTAAAGGGACTTCACCAAGTGGACATATATCTTGATCCGAGAATATTATAAATAAGAAATACATAGTTGTATTGAATTAAGATTATGAAAAATGAAGATCTAATTGTTTGACAAGCTTCAGAGTTTTTTTGGGGATCAATGGTTCATTGATCGTAGAGAATATTTTTGAAGAGGAACTGCAATGTGCAGTACATTCTGAATTGAAAAACAAGTAAATCCATTGAAAGAAAGGATACTCGTAGTTTGGATGTGCAAAGTTCCATCTCAGTAAAGACATAGATCACACAAAAGAAAGTGTAACTGAGCTAGAAACTCTATTCATACACAGATGCAAATCACACATATTTTACATATTGTACTCTAGATAACTATTTGGCACAAATATAATTACATAGATCCATAGACACATATCACAGTTGTGTTTGTTGAGGAACTATCTGAAGCATTTATACTGACAAACAAAAAGATGTAGATCACATATATACTGAGGGAAGATCATTCAGAACAATAAGTAAGGCTCTACTAAATTCTATCTACGTTATTTTGTTCAAAGTTTGTCATTACCTTGAAACAAATCATTCCCAAAATTGGGATTGAAGCTATAAGGTTGTCAATGGTTTAATATAAACACACATACAAAACAATTCAAGAGTTGGGAATTATTGTCATTTCCTTTCTTCGACGCAAGGTCGTAAACCCTAACTAAAGCTATGCTAGAACCACCTAATATAGGTAAAAAATGAAATAAGATGTAACACCTCAATTTTGAACCCATTTGCATTTAATGTATATGATGTAAATATTGTAATTAATCATGGTGTGGAGCTAAAGGCAAAAAGCCCCACCATTGATTTATCATTTTACGTTTTGGCAATTAAAATCGTTGCCGATGGTATTTTGTGCTAGCTGACACATTATAATTTTGGACATCATGTAAATATGCAATTTAATTAAAAACCCACAACCAACTATGTCAATGCAACANGCAATATTCAAACCTTTGGGCCAATGGGGAAAATCCAAATGTCAAAGGGAGAACCCATCAAAACTGTTAACTACCTTTCTTGTCTTATTCACCCAATCATTTATTACTGCCAGAAATTGGTTGAGTTAGTTATTGCATGGGATGGGAAAGGTACTACAGTCCAAATTCGAATTGGAGATGCCTCCAGTTTTCGGAAATGGATTTTGACTCATTAGGAAAGTAAAAACCCAAAAACGTCTTCTCATTCCAACATGCTTTCACGTTTTCATGTTTTCCTCACCATTCTCCTTCACGTTGGGCTCTTGGAGGCAACTGGAACTTCCTGTGTGGGCATTCATTCACATTTTTAGTTTTTTACCTCATTTTTCCTCAGGCTGGGAAATCATTTTTATAATTATCAGTGGTTGGGTTTCGTCCCTCACGATTTTGATGTACTTTCCCATTGTTTTCCAAGCTGGAAATTGTTTTTTTGGTAATGCCATCGAGTGGGAGAAGAGACCCACGATTTTTGGGTGTTGCTGAGTTTGGTTTGGCCACGTTAGGGCCATAAATGAATCTAAAAATCAAATTGATTCTAAAGGGTTGTTTTTACCCATCTTGGTAATTCATTTTGTTGTTGAAACCGTTTTTCCTTAACCCAAAATTTTGTATTATGTTGTGTGTGCATATTTTGTTTGGTCTCTGAACTAGTTTGGGAGTGGAAGTGGGGTCTGACTAGATTGAAAAACCTAGTGTGAGAAGGAACCTCATAGACATATCTAGGGGTTTGGTTTTCTTCTTTGCACACCATGAATTTGCACTGGAAGGGAAGGCATATCCTGAGGTACTGTGTAGCAGAGAAGGGGATGCTTCCTTGTGTTGGGTGTGTAGATGTTTTAGAAGTCAGGATAGATTTGGTGCAGGTGTCCATAGCTCTAGGGTTGAGCACACTAGCTTAGCAGTTATCCTTTCCAGCTCCTTTACATCTTGATAAACCCAACTATGTTGGCTTGGATGAGTTTTTGTTGTATCCTTGGATATGTGTGAGTCTGCTAGTGTTCCCTTATTCCCACTGGGAATCATGCCCAGCTTAGGGGTGGCAGTGCTGCTGAGTGATTGATGAGAAAACTGGGCTATGGTTGGGTGGAACATTGCAGCGAGATAGCTAGTTGCGGGACAATCTTCTTCCAAGATAAGTATTATTGTCTATGTTAATCTTTGCATTTGTATTTTCTTAATGAAATATGATGAACATGTCTAATGTGTTGAATTGATGAATTGCTTCCAATGTATAATTGCAATTGTATGTATCTGTTAATGATTTTGTGTCAATGCATTTTTATATTTACATTCATGGGGCTAGATTTCCTGGATTGTTAGCAGTAATGGCGTGTCCTCTCAACTGGGATGAGGGGTGGGGATGTGACATAAGAAATAACTCATAGTTATGTCAACTTAAAAAAATGACTGTATAATTAATTTATAATAAACATTCAAACTTTTCAAACTTAGGAATAAGGATCGACCTCAAATAGGGTATAACTATAAGTAACACGTATATAGATAAATTAACTTTTGGAAAGTGCTTAATAGTGGACTCGTCCTTCCCACAAAACAAAGAATCCTTGAACACATAAATTTACATACAAGTACAAATAAAATCCAAACAATTTCTATTTTATACAATATCAATCCAAGGCAAGTCACAGGCTTGTAGAAAACTTTATACAAGCATAGGAGTTTAAACCACAAAATTTACTTTGGGAAAATCCCCAAATTTAGGTGTGAAGTCTCTGATTAAAACTTAAACATTAATTATAAATTATCTTCAATGATAGGGAAATCCATGAAATTCTCACCACTTTTTAATGTCGTTCTAGAAAAACATTTAAGAACATAGTTTTAGGAGCGTATTTCCACATCTAAGCACCATTAATACTTATATTATTCAAGAATGAATTATGCTAGGATTGAAGTACGAGCTTACTTGTCGGGATAACTAATTTCTTATAAAAACAATCAATTCACAAAAGAAATTATCAATCCAAGGTATTGTCTTGTTATTTCAAGGTTATCATGCAAAAATCTATGCAGGAAGTTTCTTTGCTAACATTCGCCATCTAATATGGATTGCAATTCACTCTTGTAAACAAAGATGAAAATCAATCTTGGCAGATGGTAGGGAGAACATGAGGAGTCTCCACTCAAGTAACTGCTATGACCCCTTAGCATCACACGTTGATTGAACACGCTTATATAAAACACACTTGCAGAAATAAACACGCTCACACTTGCATAAAAGTAAATCACAATTGCGAGAAAGTAAATCACACTATGGTTAAAATCGAAAGACATCCACTTTTGCAAGAAAATAAAGTAAACTATAGCTAAAATTGAAACACACCCACTCTTGCAAGAAAGTAAATCACACTATGGCTGCAACCACACTACACTATGAAGTTAGACACACTTGCATAATTAAAGAACTTAAATTAAAAATACATCTACGGAAATAAATGAATCAAAGTAAAATATATTCTATGTTAATAAATATAAATGAGTTAGTCTAATTACAAAATACAAAAACTGAGAACTAGAATCTACATTAACAAAAGAGAGAAATTAAAGAACTACAATCTAAATTCCAAAAAATATTAAAAGAAATATAATTCTTATTCCATCACAAATTGGACTTGTTTCTATAACAACTTTCCCTCGTGGAATGGAGAAGAATCTCTTATTTATATATGAGTTTTGCACAAAAAATAATAAATGAAGATCCAAAATATCCTCACCAAATTACTAATAATTTGGATCTCAAAATCAAGTTAAATATAATTCCAAATCCTTTGCTAACCTCCTTTCTATTTAGGATTCCTTTGAATTTGGGGATGTGAGTCATTATAACATTCCCAAAACTCATGCCAAGTGACTCCTAATAGCATTTAATTTGTTTGGTCCATCATCCATTACATGTAGGTCTTAAAATATTTGTAAATAAATCAAATATGCACTCTCATCAACCACCAACTTGTCCCTTTTATATTAAATAATTTTACATCATAATTTGAGACATATAAGAATGATAGAAATAACTGATTTATAAAAATCCATCACCCCTAATAAATATGTTTATCCAAGGTGGCTTCATGGAGTAGCAACAACAATAATAACATGAGTAACAACAATAGTATTGACTTAATAATTCCTCATATGAAAATATTAAGTATCCACTTTCGTTGATATTCAACCATATGATTTGCAGAAAATGTCCTGGAGTAACAACAACTGGCCTTGAACTTGTTTTGCAAAATCATCAAACTCATACATGTTTCAAAGATAAATGCAAAATATGTTATTTTTCCAATACTTAATCATGATTCGCATGAAATACTAAGGAAGTGAAAATGGAAACCACCTTATGTATAAATACCACACACATAAGCATAAAAATGGATTAATAAGCATTAATACAAGGTCATGGGAACACAAGAAGGGATTAAAAGTAGAGAAAAGATAGTGTAAAATAATTGCAATTCCATGGCCCAACATCTCCCCCAAATTGAATATGTTGCATGTCCTCATGCAACCAAATACCTCTATATCAACCAAGATGTAAATGATAATGATACATTTTCCAATGCATAGAACAACCAAGCTGCCATATCAAAATCATGTTGCTAAAACTCTGGTGAAACATTGTTGAAACAATGTTGAAACACTGTTGAAACATTGCCAAAACACCACATTTTCTCACAAAGTACAAAGTGGATTTTTAAAAAATTTGGTAGGTATATTTATACTAATCATATGCTTCACCATACCAAAAATCACAACAACCTAGTTTACCAATCTCAAGATATAAGCAAATAAATCACTACATGTATGTACTAACAAATGTTGCAAACAAATTTTGCAGGTGTATCAACAGTTGCTTCAACAACCTCCTTGAACTAATTTCTCACAAACTACAAACTAGGTTTGGATGAAAATTTTCAAGCAAGTTTTTATTAGTCCCATACATCTCCACAACAAAAATAAGAGAAACCCACATCACATATTTCGAGAAAAATGCAAAATAGATGTAGGTGATGATGTCCATTTTCTCGAAAACTGTGCATTGGATTGAGTAGAAACCTTCCAAGTTTGTTCTTCTTTCCATATATAGTCACTCCTCCAAGTTTCATGAATATCCAGTTCATGGTTTGCAAGATATCATTATTTCAATTTCTATACATTTGCTAAAAAACGTGGGTGAATAAAAGCATGAGATTGATTGCAAAAATTGCTATGAGCATCCACTGATCTGTGTTTAAACTTTCACATAAATAATATCTTCTTAATAATGTGAAAAATCCATCACCAATTTGGATCAATAGTTTACAATTTGAAAGACATTGTTCAAATCTGCCCAAAGATGTCAATTGTAAAACCAAACATCTTCTAATTGCATCAATACCTTCCTGAATAAATCTTTCAGAAAAAACATATGGAACCATTCCCTTGTTCTGAAATACTTTCTTCAGATTCAGGGCTGCTTGGACCGAGAGCTTCCACCAACTAAAAATATTGCTCAATTATAAAGAAATGTGTGAAGAACAAATAAAAGGAAGTGTTTCCTTTACCCACCCAACGTTTTGAGGAAATGAAGAAACAAAACAATGTTGACTACAAATTGAATAGATTTGTTGAATGTTGAATTGATATAGGATTTAATGTCAACACAAATCCATGTTGGAGAAAATTAAATGATAGTCATATCATCTTCAAATGGTATTAAAATGAAAATAGATGATTGTAAGCTAATACTCCACCTTGGATGTTGGGATTTGGTTGGCTTGGTTTGAAAAGAGCACATGACCCATCAAATTCCCAATGGATTGAGAAGGGACGGATTTTTAATTACAAGGAATGCAAATTGAGATGAGAAAGTGAAAGAGATATCATGTTAAGGTAATAAATATTTTTCCTAGAAAAAATGAATTCAGAGGATGGTAAACATAGGATGATTGGTTGTTTTTATTATCTCGCGAATTACCTTCAAGTTGCTACATCATATGTTGCTTTTTTATCCATAATCTCCCCAAAACTGAATATTTTACTTGTCCTCAAGTTAATAAAGAGATAGTATGTTATGCCTCTGGTACAAGCTCCCTTAAACCTTCACTTCTTTGTTGCACTTTTCCATTACAAAATATTTCCACTACTTCCAACTTCTGTACTCATAATTTGATGTACTTGGTGTGAGAGTATTGTCCATCCATTTTCAAAATTTTCTCAAACCCTTCTTTCATTAACTTACCTTCCATCATTGGTTTAGATAACCATCATGAAATCAAGTGAACTTTGTGAACTTTTTTTCTTCTATTAGCACTACCACTCCCAACATCCAATTTTTTTTAATATATGTGCTAGATGGAAACACAGACTTGGCTTACAAAAATGACTGTATATTGTTTGAAAATGAATTTGTGAGGCCAATTTTGATTCCATATGGTTGTAGTTGAGTGCTCATAACATATTGCAAAAAAAATGACAGTGCATAGGAAATCTTCATACTAGAAAAATATCACACTTACCATTTCTTTTTATGATGATCAAAGATGCTCAAATATTATTTGGCCGTCACATAATTTGTAGACCCTTAGTATGTCACAAGTGCCAAAAATGTATTAGTGATCTTCACAAGCCAAACTCTGTTACAGAAATTGTCATTCATGGGAAATAAAAGAGTTTTAGAACCATTTTTCACATCAAATTCAGAAAATATTAAGAGATATGGAAAATCGTGTAGCAATAAACCACAATAAATTTCATCCATTCCCATTACAAGAAATAGAAAAACTAATGAAAGATCATGTTCCATTTCTAAATCAATTTATTTCCCAATTCACATGAGTTCTTCTACAGTGATTCCTTTAAACTGGTATTGCTACTACCTAAAGTACTACTGATGTAATTTGTTTCCTATTAATGTTGCTGGATGCATAAGAATTATCATGCATATGGAAATCCTGCTAATCTTGTAAGCACAAAGGGAAGCTTCAAACAATAAAATACACTGGAAACAAGCAACCATGATGATATATATGTGGGGAAAATCATTTTGCAATGTGACTGATACTTTAATGTCCATATTCTTATTACCCATGAGTGTCACCATCAAATGACTTGAAAACATGACCATAATATGTCTGAAATATTTTGTAATACATAATGCATCCTTCAATGAATTTCAACTTGAATTTTGAATATGTGAACGATCATATGCACCATTGAACCATGCAAACAAATCAACAAAATCATACTTCCATTTTCCACCTTGTTTGTATGCTAGTGGTTTCTCATGTAGGAATGGCTTCTACAACAACTTATTCTGCCATAGGTTCTTTTAGCCAGCCTATTCCTTTCTTGCAAAAGTTCTTCTTTGGCTTGTCCATATCACCTTTCTCTCAGTAGTGTCCATGGCTTGTGCATGTGTATCAACTGGTATTTTTTAACACTAGTTCTTGTTTGGAAGCAACAATGATGCCTCTTCATTTCTTCCCACTCTTGGTTCTTATGTCTTCATTTCTTCCCACTCTTGGTTCTTGTTTGACAATAGTAAGAATTTCTACTTTTGGTTCTTGTGTGACAAAAACATGGCTTATGTAGTAGCATCCTCTTTATGCTTGGGTATTTAGGAGATGTCAGAATAATATGATCTTGTAAAGTAGATATTGAATGATGAAAGCTTGAATTAGATAAGCATGGTGAGGGATGTGGAAGACTAATGATGGGTAATGGTGCCCCCCACCAAACTGGAAGATTTTACTACCCTTGGAAATTTGGCAGATAAGGAGGAAGTATGGAAAAAGACTCAAGTGACTTTCCAAATACAAATCCATAGCATAATGAACTATGATTAACTAAAGTAAAAACAAGCATACTTGCACCCACCTATGAAAATAGTTGATGTCAAAATTTGCAAGAGAGCGCAATGTGGATCTTGGAGCTCATAGCATGATGAACTGTAAACTGAGATATGAAGTTGAGACATGTAGCATGAGGATATGTGGAACAAGCTTCTACTGTAGCAATGAATTTTGAAGATCCTTATTCAAATATCAGCTTGGGAATATTTATTTATATAGCAACTTGGATGGAATTATTTATTTCTCACTTTATTTGCAAACCTTGTCCACCAACAAGAGGATTTTCAAACAATATTTGTCTGACTGCGTCCAGATATTTTTCACAGTCATAATTTCATTATTCCTAAGGAATACCCACCAGTAAGCTGGTTTTCAAGCATTCAAAGGTCTGATGGCGCTTGAGGAAGCTTTTCACCATCAACTTTTATTTGGAACTGGGATAGGAAAATGGAGAAATTTGGCATTGTAAGTGAGCCAGGGTATCTTTATGGTGTGTGGAATAGGAAGGCATGGGAGTGGAGGACTGGAGGCTGAAATTGGTTTGAAATTAGTGGTTATTAGATTGATATACTAGTGAAGGTAAGTGTCTTTCAGAGATACAACATAAACAAATGAAACTTCTTAGCATGCATATATATCGAAATGGGAAGAAGGAAATGCATATGCATACCATAATGTTGGTGAATGAGCATGATAATCATGAGGTATTCTAGAAGGATTATTTGGTAGCAGTGGGAAGGTGATGTAACAATGGGACTTGAATTCTAAAACATCGGTCTTTATATGGTTTACAAATTAATTCTTCATTTGTTGTTTTCTCAATCCGTTTGCAAATTTGAGAAAAAATCTTCTTCTTGGTTAGCAACAACTAGAACACTCATGCAGCAAGATTGTAAGAACATGGGCTTCAAATATTTCAAGGAAGATAATATTCATATTTTTATGACTATTAAATCTTGAAATTTTGGAGGGTATTCCCATTTAGCATGAAATTTTGTCTTCAAGAACCACTCATGCATGTATTGCCCTTCTTCGATCCTCCGAGGACCTGGAAAAATAACAAGCACTTACTTGCAATAAACAATGAGATAAATGAAAAAAAAAGGTGAACAATCTCTATTAATCCAATACTTATGAAAAAAAAATTAGTGTTTATAAAACAAATCCAAGTAAAAATAAACAAAGACAAACTCACTTTATACCTATTGACAAGTAGTGGCTGCCATAGACTTCCTGACAATGTTTTGATAATAACTTCTTCGTTTAACTCCCTATTTTAATGACTCCAAATACAAAATAAAGTGGACTCATAGGGATGTTTCCAGTAGAAATAGGTTTTAATAATTCCATGAGAGGATATATCAGATCTGCTTAGTAACAGCCTGCATGACAAGGTGTTTTTTCGATTTTTTCTCTAGACCAACAACCACGGTTTTAGGCACAACTTTTTTGTTTGATAACAGATTGATGTGATTTCAATTGAATATGAAAGTAGATTAATGTAGGTATATCCAGTAGAAACCAGTTTCAAATATAAGAATAATTTCTTAGTCAAAATTACCAATGAACAACTAGGAAGACATATTTTTCAAAGTGCAGATTTATGAAAGGAGGTTAGTATTTTGGCCATAATTTTTCATATGATGTTGAAATAAAGAGATTAAAAGTTATTTGGAAACTATATTCATAGGAAAATATTCCATATGAATATGTTTTAAAAATTCATCTATTTGATCTCCCAAAACATGACTGTCCCAACTCTGTTCTTGAGCTTCCTACTCCACCCCCAATCAGTATTTTGACCATATATTTTTCATTTGACAACCAAATTGAAAAATTAAAATTGGAATAGAAACTCTACTTAAAGGGATACTTTGGATAGAAACAATTTTTAAAACTAATCCCATATCGTCCCTAAAAATAGGACTGTCCTGACTTTTTTTTCAACGATTCCCAATAAGCCAAAATGCCACAAAATTCAATAAATAAAATGTGGCTCCCAAAAAGTGACCCAAATAAGTGTGAATTATTGTAATCACATAAATTTCAATATGATACATCCCTAAACCAAAAATTTCAAGCATGTATTACCTATATTTACTTACAAAATGTGTTGCAGTAGTAGCTGCAAGTCTTAAAAAATGATATGATTTTTCAAATAAAGTCTATGTAAAAACAATGACATACCATGTTAATTGCACAAGTATCAATATTGAAGGCTTCTATACTCGTTTGGATCCTCCTCCAATGTAATATTCATTCACCAATGCTTCCTTCCTCTTACCAATTTCCTGTAAAAGAGAGATTAATAATACAAGTGGCTCTTACTGCACCACTGAGGGGAATGATGCACCAAAAAAGAAATGAAACTTAAATGTAAAGAATGAAAAACATCACTTAAATAAAAATTCAATCAACTGAAAAGCAATCAAGAAATCTACATTCCTTGACCCTTAGGATCAGGAACACATATACCATGAAATGCAACTAAAACCAATGCTAGTTTGTATGTTTGCATTTCATGGTATATGTGCAAAATATATGCAGGCTACAGTTTCATTGTTAGCATTATCCATCTAATATGCATTGCAGTAAATAAATCAATTCACTCTTGCAGAGAAATATGAAAATCAATCTTCACAGCCTTACCATCATGCATTGATTGAAAACTCTTGCATAAAACACTTGCAAAAATAAACACACTCACACTTGTAGAAAAGTAAATCACACTTGTGAGAAATTAAATCACACTATGGCTAAAATCAAAACACACCCACTCTTGTAAGAAAGTAAATCATGCTATGGATAAAATCAACACAAACCCACTCTTGCAAGAAAGTAAATCATGCTATGGCTGCAGCCACTCTAAACTATTAAGTTAGACACACTTGCATAATTAAATAACTTAAATTAAAAATACATCTACAGAAATAAATGAATCAAATTAAAATGCATTCTATGTAAGCAATATAAATGACTTAGTCTAATTACAAAATACAAAAACTAAATAAATACAATCTACATTAATAAAAGGGAGAAATTAAAGAACTACAATCTAAATTACAAAAGAGATTAAAATAAATATAATTCTTATTCCATCACAAATTGGACTTGTTGCTCTAAGAGTCCCCCCCCCTTGCAATGGAGAAGAATCTCTTATTTATACATGAGTTTTTCACAACAAATAATAAACGAAGATCCAAAATATCCTCACCAAATTACTAAGAATTTCGATCTCAAAATAAACTCAAATCTAATTCCAAATCCTTTTTCTAACCTCCTTTCTATTTAGGATGTCTTTGAATTCAAATTCTAGTTTGGGGATGTGAGTCATCATAACATGCCCAAAACTCATCCCAAGTGACTCCTTATAGCATTTAAGTTGTTGGATTCATCATATATTACATGGAGGTCTTCAAATCTTTGTCAATAAACCAAATATGCACTCTCATCCACCACCAACTTGTCCCTTTTATCTTAAATAATTTTACATCATAATTTGGGACATATAAGAATGATAGAAATAATGGATTTATAAAAATCCATCACCCCTAATAAATATGTTTCTCCAAGGTGGATTCATGGAGTAGAATAAAAAATAATAACATGAGTAACTATTGTCAAGGGGTTTTGGATACATTAGTTGTGCAACATCTCAGATGTTGCACAGGTGAAAGATGGCGCGCAAGGCGGAAAATAGAATATTTCATATATTTTGTGTCACCTTTTGTAGTTTTGGACCATATTTTGTGGATATTGATCATTACTTTTTAGAATCAGTTAAGAGTTAGTTAAGAAATTGTCTAAGTGGACCTTGAATGTAAAGGCACAAGCCTATGAGTAGACGAAGAATTGTAAATGTGAAGAATCCAAGCTTATTGAAAGAATATCTTTGAAACTTTGTTGATCTGTGAATTGTTTGTGAGAAACTGTGATTTTGTGTGGAAGTAATATGGCAAGAAGAAAGTTGATCTGAATCAGTATGTTCTTTTTTGTCTTATTGTTTTACTGTTTTACTATTTTCCTGTGACTCAATGATGAATGCTATGTGAATCTTCCGCATGGATCTATGATGTGATGTTTCTCTGTTTTAAATGATGTTATCCTATTGGATCTATTTGTGCATCAATTTGTTTAATGCAGTTATGATTGAATGATGCAATTTGTTGAATAATGATAATGAATGGTTATGTGAATGCATAAGTCAAATGATCTGTTAATGTCACGCTAAGCTCCTAAGTTGATGTCACATTTTCCTCTCCCCTATTATGCAGAAACTTAGTTTCGTCAGCTCTCTCTTGAACGTCTTGGGTGAGACTTCATCCGCTCTGCGGGTGTTGCTGGACATGGTAAGATTGTCTGGACCGGTGCTAAGGGAGATCACGGTGGTTTGGTTGTCGACTGATTTTGTTGGCTGGGTTTGTGTCAACAAATGGTTTCATTTCCGGGACCTTGTTGTGACTGAGGGAAGGACACGTGGCATCCAACGAGACCCGAAATTCAATATTGGTTCGACTAGAAGCTGCGAGAATTTGCTGAGAAGGAAAATCAAAACCCTAGACTGAGGACGGATAAGTGGTTGGTAAGATAAATACACGGCGATCCATAAGATTATTTTTTCTCTGAATTCTTGATCATGTTGTACGAGTGGTTGGCACAATTCACCTATCGCAAGACAAATTTTCAAGGAGGAGAGCCAACATCATGGACCCGTGAATTGGTCCAGGAATTACAAGAAACTTGCAATAGAGAATCACAAGCCGTTGAAGTTTGGTTGGACGGTATCATGGAAGGATATATCACCGAGTTTGCGGTTGATACTACTAAGTCCTAAAATGAAGAAGAAAGGGAATTATTCAACGGACCAAGAGGTAGGTTCTTATTGTCTTTAAAATGGCAATTAAGATGCTTGTCTGTGAAAAATGCATACTGAAGATGCACCTCAAGTAGTAGAACTATGGTGTGTGGAGGCTGTGGATACCATGAAGAAAGGGGGGAGATGAATGGAAGCCTTAAGGAGTAGATGGGTGCAAGTTTCGATGAGACTGTGAGGGAAGCAGAGGAAGAAAGTGGTCTTATGAGGGGAGGAGCAAGGTTTCGACAAGAGAAGAGGCAGAGGACAAGGGAAGGTCCTTCTATGATCGAAACACAAGACCGTGAAGGAAGACCACACAGGACGAAGAGACCCTATAGTGACAAAAATGATGACCAAGCTATGCCCAGGATAGCGGTAAGATCAACCCCCAACAACAAAATGCACACACCTCCATGCACTATGTTGCATTCAGGAAGAAACACAAGTTCCACATCGACTTGTTCGATGTTTCAGCAGCATTCTAGTAGTAGATCAACACTATAGGAAGAAGTCCCAAGATGGCAGGTGACAAAGCAAAGTTACCTTTGTTCCATGGGAACATGAATAAGAATCTAGAACAATACTGGTTCCTATACGAGGCAGTATGGACTGTCAGAAAAACTGTAGATGATGATTTTAAGAAGGGCCTATTGGAAATAACCCTTTGGGGTCGCACATTGTATTGGTATATAAAATTTGTACTAGTTCCTATGGGGTCTCCGACGACCAAATTGGTAAAATTCAAGAGAGGACTTATTGAATAATTCAGAAAACTAAAGTCTGAAGTGCAGTACATTACAGAACTGAAGGAAATTAAACAGTATCCCAATGAGACTATTTGGGACTTTTATCAAAGATTCAAGACACTAATGGCAAGAGTCATTTTTGAGATTAGCGACATTCAACATAAGGAATGGTTCATAGTAGCATTGCTAACTCATATCATAATACCGCTTATGCAGCAGAATATTATGACACAGAGTAGGCTCTAGAGGTCATTGTGAAGTTTGAAGCTTCACCCGTCGGAGAAAATGGAGTTGGTATGAACCAAATTGAGACATAGTTGGAAAACTTGACACTCCAGTTGCAAGACATTAAGAAGGGAAAGGAACAACGTGAGGATCTCTAGTGCACTTGATCCCGTGCAGACGGACACACCAACGATACTTGTCTGGATTTCTGAAACTACCTGTTGTCAGGGGCACCAAAACCTTTAAGTTGTGGCAATGCACCATGGCACCGCGTTTGTTAAGTATATGGGCATCGGCATGAGGAATGTGGATACATGTAGAAGATGGTGACGAAGCCGACAAACCTATACTGCTTGTTTTGTCGATCTGTCGGGCATGAATATAAATATTGTCGCACATATGACCTACTCGAGGAGAGAACATATGACTCATACTATGTGAAGAGAGAGGATCATTAGGTGGTACTGCAGCCGTAGCCGCAGGTGGTGCAACCACCATCTCAACTGTAGTATGTACCACCACCGCAGATGTAGTTTATACCGCAACAACTGTAATAGCAGTTTGCACCATAGCCTTAGTATAATCAGATGCAGATGGCTCTGCAACAACCATAGTACGTTTAGTCAGCGCAATATGTTCAACAGTAGCTGAATCCCCTGTGGTAGAAATTTTCTCAACCGCAATACCAACAACAAGGAGGATTCCATGGAGGATTCTGAGGATGAGGAAGAGGCTTTGGTTGAGGAGGAGGACAAGGTCATCAAACTATCCAACATTATAATTGCGGTGTACTAGGGAATTATCAGAGAGATTGTCCACAATTACAGTGTTTGTGTACATATTGTACCATGATTGATCACACTATTGAGAACTGTCCGTAGCTGATCGCAAGATGGCAGGACGGAAATGTTCCGCAATTGCAAAATCAGACCCAATTGCAAATCTAGAATCAGTTGAATCAGAATCAGTTGCAGAACCATAATCAAGCACAAAACCAATTGCAAAGTCATAATTAGAACCAAATTTCAGTTCATAACCAAATTCCAATTCAGAACCATAATACAAATTAGAACATCAATCAACCTGTGAATACAGCACTGAACCAAAATCAAGGATCGATGGTTGCGACAATGTCAACGGAGAACAAAATGCAGGATTTTTATTTCGTTGTTGTCACTCGTGGAGGTGCGACAAATAGAGAAGATAGTATGATTCCACAAGTCTAGTTAGCTGGAAAGAATAAAGTACAATTTAATGTCAATGCATAGAAAAATACATTCTTTGAAGCACGGGACGAGATGCGTAGAAACTACGGTAAGTTACCTATTTATGAAATGCCTACTGTTTTTTATTCCACTTTGGAGGTAAGAACATCGTGAAAACATGGTACCTTGTAGAAATTCTTTAAGAGTTCATAGGAAAGAGATCTCGATGCTCTTGCCAAGATTGAGAATCTATTGCATCGACCGACTAAGGGATGAAATGATTCCGTGGTGAATTATTTGCATAAGAAAAAGAAGGGGAAATAAATGTGCATGAACATACAGATTGGGAACTATGAGGTAGATTCAGCCATCCTAGATATAGGATCAGATGTTAATATTCTGACAAGACAGACATGGAAAAATATGGGGAGCCCAACACTGATCTAGTCTCCTATGCAACTGCAACTGGCTAACCAGGCTAGAGGAACGCCAATTGGGAGAGTTCCACACCTTGCTGTGGAAGTTGAAGGGATGAATACCTATGTTGATTTTGATGTGATTGAAGTTATTGATGGTCGAGGTTGTTATCCTGCATTGATGGGGATCGAATGGGCCAACGAAAATATGGAAGTGATCAATTTTAAGAAGCATTTGATGACATTTGAGAATCAAGACATCAAAGTCATTGCTATGATGGATCTAAACAAAGGGAGAAGATATATTGAGCCAATGCAAGATGAAGTTTTCAGAGGATGGGATCATGCATATAAAATTTTAGAATACTATGTCCATCCAACTACTGACGGGGAACTCGGTTGGCGTAGCACTAGTTCCGCGTCTTCTGACTCTGATGATGCTTTAGAGAACTAGCAAAACCACTTGCATGAAGTGTCACTATGAAAGTGCAACTTTATTACATAGTGATTGTGTCATGTTGCGACTAAGACCATTGAGTTGCCAATTTATGAAGGACTTCCTGAGTTATCTGAGTTTCTTGTTGAATTCAAAGATAAGGTTTCAAAACCACAATGATTGTTGGTGTTGGAGGAAGCGTTGAAGGCTACCCCAGTATGCTGGTGGGAGACCCATAAGAATTCGGTCACTAGATGGTCATAGTGTCAGATACTGATGACAGTTTGCTTTGGAGATGCAAAAGTGTACCATGCTGGGAGGTACAACAGATGAAATAGTACTGGTGATCATCTGATTGAGTGTCAAACCTTGTGGGCATCACAACCAAAGGATGAGTGGGTCCATGCCTTTGTCCACACATTGAATGAAATGCCGTGATCTTGGTATGTATCAGCTAAGTTGCACATAGAGATTACCACTTGGGAGGAGTTAACAGTTTACTTTAATCACACCTTCAGTTTCGTGGATACCAATCCAGATGTTCATAATGCACTGCATCTTATCTACGATATTGTTATGAAGGTAGTGTTGGTCACGTATCTAGTTGATCTGCATGCACATTTCCACATGCAGTCAATGACGAAATGTTACAATGTGTCAAGAGAGCTATATGATGATGATCTGTGGAATATCAATATTCCAAAAATAGAAGGGAGTCAGGATTTCATAGCACCAGATGTACCGAGAGATCCCATGAATCAGTCGCTGAAGATTAGGAAGGTCAACATTGAGACTGAGGAGAACCCAAAGTTTTAAAATGGCGGAGACTACTGGGATGAATAAACAATGGCAAAAATCATAGACTTATTGCATGAATTCCAATATTTGTTCCCTACGAAGTTTTTTGATATGAAGGGGATATTGGGAGATTTAGGGGAGATGAAGATCCCGTTGAAGCCATATGTGAAACCCATAAGGAAGAGGTTGTATCGCCTAAATACACGATACAAGGAGAGAATAAAAGCTGAGCTTGATAGGATGTTGGATGCTGGAATAATTGAGTCAATTGAAGAATTAGAATGGATCAGTCCTATGGTGGTCAAAGATAAGAAAATGGGTGAGGTTTGGTTCCGTGTCGACCTGAGAAAATTGAATGATGCATGCATGCATGATCCATTTCTGACACCATTCACTAATGAAGTTCTAGAGGGAGTAGGAGGTCAGGAGATGTAGTTTTTCACAGATGGATTTTATGGCTATCACCAAATAAGGATCGCAAAAGAATATTTACATAAAACAAAATTTGTTATTGAATGGGGTTCTTTTCAGTACACTGTGATGCCTTTTGGGTTGAAGAATGCACCTGCGATATTTTCTCGAGTTGTTGTCGCTGCATTCAAATATTTTATTCAGAAGTTCCTACTAGTCTATATGGATGACTAGAAATTTTATGGATTGATCATAAACCATATGGAAAACCTACGACTGATGTTGGAAAGATGTCGACAGCATTAGATCGCGCTGAACTCAAATAAGTGTATTTTCTACACACTTTTGGGATGTTGTTGGGTCACAACATTTTCAAACAAGGATTGTTGGTTGACCCTGTGAAGATTGTGTTGATCTTGAGATTTCCACCGCATACAAATGTGAAGATGATCAGAGTGACATTGGGGCACACAGGGTATTATCGCAAGTTCATACAAGGGTTTGATGCGATCATAGTTCCCATGGAGAAATTATTGAAGAAATATGCATCATTTGTATGGAGTCAAGAGTGTCAAGGAAATTTTGAAACACCTAAAGCCAAGATGGCTTCTGCACCGATAGTGGTTTTCTCTGATTGGAACAAGGAGTTCCATGTTCATGTGGATGCATCATCTATTGTGCTGGGAGTGGTACTCGTGCAACTGGGAGAAGGAGATCTAGATCACCCGATTGCTTTCCCTAGTTGGAAGCTTTTGTCTGCAGAGAAAAAATATACGACCATAGAGAGAGAAGGAATGGCAATGGTATATGTGCTACAAAATTTTAGGCATTACTTATTAAGAGGTCAGTTCAAGATGTTTACAGACCATTCTTCTTTGAAGTACCTAATCAATAAGCCTATGTTGGGGGGAAGATATGTCATTGGCTACTTCTCTTTCAGGAGTTTAATTTTGAGATAATTGTGAAACCGGGTCGCTTGAATGCTGGACCTGATCATTTATCTCGAATTGAGACAGGAAAAGAGCCAACAAACATTGAATATGGATTTCCAGATGCACAGTTGTTCATAATCGACATGGTTGATGATTATTATGATCAAATCATTTAGTTTTTGGTGACACGAACCGCATCGGAGGAACTTACTACAAATCAAAAGAAGCATTTGGTGGTGAAGGCCTCAAATTTCCAGTTGATCACTGAACAACTATATAAACTTGGACCATACGAGATTTTGCGGCGATGTGCTCTACCACATGAACAAGGGCATATTTTGGTAGAGGCCCATGCAAGAGTTGCTGGTGGACATTATGGAGGAAGAGCTACTACAAGGAAGGTGCTTCGCACTGGGATTTGGTGTCCCACTCTTCATAATGATGCGATGTATTATGCACAGAGTTGCAATGATTTCCAATGAACTAGAAAGCCATCGAGGAGGGATGATATGTCATTATTACCTCAGGTGACATTGCAACCATTTGATAAATGGGTCGTGGACTTTTTGGGACCAATCAACCCACTTGGAAAAGATGGGCGGAGGCTGCATTGATCGTAGATTGCACCGCTGCGACAGCAGTGGGGTTCTTATTTGAAAAAATTGTGACATGGTTTGGATGTCCAAGGATATTGATGAGAGACCAAGGGAGTCACTTCATCAATCACATAGTATGTGTGCTGACAGAGGAGCTACAAATATAGCATAAGAAGAGTACCCCGTATAATCCTCAAGCGAACAGGACACTGGAGGCATTCAAGAAAATATTGGAGCATGTGCTTACAAAGGTATGTAATGAAAACCACGATGATTGGAACTTGAAAATTCCTGTAGTCTTGTGGAAATATCGCACCACTTGCAAGAGATTGATGGGACAGACACCATTCAAGTTGGTGTACAGGCAAGAGGTAGTCATGCCTATGGAGTACATTGTTCCAAGTCTACGCATTGTAGCAATGAAGGGCATGGGTGATGAAATAGCACTGGAAGAATGATTGGACTAGTTAGTTCAGCTTGACGAAGACCGTTTTATTGCGGGTTTTCATCAGCATGTCGAGAAGGATCGACAAAATTTTTGGCATGATCACCATATAAAGAAAAAACAGTTTCAGCAAGGATATTTGATGCTGTTGTATGACAGCAAATTCATGAAACATATAGGTAAGTTGCAGATGCATTGGTTAGGTCCATATATTGTTAATTCCATTACTTCAAGAGGTGTAGTTCAATTGTAGCAGTTAGATGGAGTGATGCAACCAAAACTAGTGAATGGTAGTAGGCTGAATCCCTATAGGACAGGCCCAGAACTGTGCAATGCTTGAGGCACTCTGCAATGAAAAAAAAGTAGGTAGGATGATGGATGAAAGGATGGCGCACCAAGAGGAGGTGGATGTGCAAGAGTAGGATTCAACAGCACAGTTAGGAGGTCATGCTATGACATCCATAGGGCTATGCATAGATTCAAATCAGTAGTAAATAAAGATAGCTAAAAGTAATTAACCAATGGCACTCGTTGAAGCGACACGCATGTATGTTTGATCCAACCGTTGGATTGACAAGATCGCCAGTGGATTCGGGTTGTTAATGAAGGATTTGGTCATGATGATTGTGTGGATTTGGTAATGATGAGTATGGATCAACTTGATGCTATAAAACGCAGCCGGACATGATTGACATTCACTATTGTGCAGATTTTCAGCTAAGTTGTAGAGTTGTAGAGTGAGTTTCCAAGTGAATCTAAGTGGATTGAGTGAGTTTCTAAGTCCAGAGAGGGTTCGTGACTGTTAAGTTTTGAGGGGCATTGGTGCGGAATACAGAGTGACCCGGTAACAATAGATATTTTGAGTGAACAGGATTCACCAATCAGACTAGTAACCATAGTATAAGAAATCACTAGTATGCCGATAGGATCATCGTTGATGCTCAAGAAGAAGTGGAAGGGTTATAAGCCTAGCTATCCAATGCCACAGAAGAGGCAGAATAGAACATCTACAAGGGTAGTATAGGGAACTGCGTAGATGGGGCCATTGAGCTCAGGAATTGTGGAGTCAGAGGCTCGTACAGGGGTGTCTGTTAAGGAAATACCTGGGTATATACCTCCCAGTCGGCCCGGTGTGCAGCCTCGATGGCTCACCAAGAATCAAAAGTACCAACCAAGGATGTCCACACCACCACAAGGGATGGTATGCAATCATAGATATCATTCCTACATTGATGCAGATGAAGTATGAGGACCATGACTTGCTAGCATGGGAAGATGTTGCAAAGGACCCATATGTGTCGATGGTAGCAGTAGAAGGCGACCCAATAGAACGTATTCTGTGATATTGGGAGAGCAGGATAAACAAGGAAGGATTAATGGGGTTGATTAACATGCCACATTTTGGGCGAATGAATGAGGTGAATGCCTGCGTTAAGTAGTTGTTGGATTGTTTTCATGGTGAAATGTTGTGACCAAACACACAAGTCACAATCACGATCAATTTGATCATAGAAGTCATGGGGATGCCAAAGGATGGGCCAGACGCCTTGCAATATTTTAGAGGAAAAAATAATGATAAGAGGCTTGCAACGAGGTTGAATAATAAATACAAGTTGTAATGCAATGGGTAGGCTTTCTACATTAATAGAATCAACAACCATGTAGTCTATATTGGTGCACATATTTTAGCAAGTAAAATAGTCAAGAAGAATCACCCCATTCAATGTAACTCAGGGGTGATTATGTGCAAAAAAAGCAATGTGCAGAGGGGGTCCAAATGAAATGGTCGCTCTTTTTGATGAACTAGTTGGCGGAGGATGCGGTAGCAGTACAGGAGAAAGAGAGAGGCCATTTACCTATAGTTGGTTGTTGATCTTAATCACACTTGTGGCTTGGATGGATCTAGTCGATTATCAAGGTATGGATGTAGAAGCGGTGAAAGTGTGCAAATGTGCACATTATCAAAAGATCTGGCGGGTCAAGGAACCTACTCGACTGGAGGATTGTGCGATCCAATTTTGGGTCTATTGAGAAGCAATGCAGGTAGTAGTTGAGAAAGTTCCAAGGTTATATGAGGAAGCCACGACAAAGTATTAAAGGATTGTACAGTTTGCAATCAGACCACATGCCATTCATGTACAAGCGTGGCATGACTCCGACAAGAAATGGTTGCCGATGCCTTACAAATTGTTCGACATAGAGTTCGAGGTGATGGCTAATGATTGGCCTGTAGAATGGAGGGAACCAGTTAGTTTGGACAAAGTATCAACGGGACCCCTGGAGGATGCACCTATTGATCTCGTGCATAAGGATGACTAGCAGAGTGATTAGGATTCAGACCAAGAATTGACAAAGATGTTAACATTTCATATGCTTAGCTAAGACATCAGTATTTCATTTCATTTTCATAACAAAAGCATATAAACAGGATCACTGAAAGATAGACAAGCACAACCATACAAAAGGAACACAAAGATTTATCCTGGGAAAACCCTAAAGGGAAAAAACCAGCAAAATATTCCTCAATATAGATGCCCCAAAAATATAAAAGATAAAAGATAAAACGAGCAAGGAGATCAAAGCCTGATCCTCCTCCTCCAACTACTTCTCTTCTCCACTAATGTGCTACACAAGTGAGAGTGTGTGTTCAAATGAGGAGAGCTACACCTCTATTTATATTCATCCATTCACTTCAATTAACTCATCCGACATGTAGGCTCGATTTAATAATGTAGGCTCGAGTTACACATGTAGGCTCAAGTAACCACACTGGGGTGCTAATGACCCACCTTTACAATTAGAGGGGACAACCTCATGACTCTTATTAGTTCTTCCGATTAGAAGCATCGGGGTACAAGATAATACAAGTGGTTCTCCCGGTCGGACCATCGGGGACCACAAAAGATACATATAGAATATTCTTTGAAGTTACAATATTTCAACACTCCCCCTTAACGAGAAGGGTATTCTACAACAACATCAACAACAACAATAGTAGGAGAGAGATAGAGGACATCATCAACATCATCAGGGTAATACATCTATAAATCATTGGAAGCTTTTCAACATTATGTAGTCTTCATCTTCAATCTTCAGTATTCATCATCATTAATACTTTGACTACTTCGATCAACAACATCTTCAGCACTTTGACCTTTCGATCAACAACATCATCTTCAGCACTTTGACCTTTCGATCAGCAACATCATCTTCAACACTTTGACCTTTCGATCAGCAATATCATCTTCAGCGCTTTGACCTTTCGATCAGCAACATCATCTTTAGCACTTTGATCTTTCGATTAGCAACATCATCTTCATCACTTTGGCCTTTCAATCAGCAACATCATCTTCAGCACTTTGGACTTTCGATCAGCAACAACATCTTCAGCACTTTGACCTTTCAATCAGCAACATCATCTTCAGCACTTTGACCTTTCGATCAGCAACATCATCTTCAACACTTTGACCTTTCGATCAGCAACATCATCTTCAACACTTTGGCCTTTCGATCAGCATCATCATCTTCATCATACTCTGATCTTTTGATCATAAACATCATCATGAAAATATTATCAACACCAAAACATCATTATCATCAAAACATCAACATCATCAAAACATCAACATCATCATCATCAAAACATCAACATGATCAAAACATCAACATCATCATCATCAAAACATCAACATGATCCTTCCTTTCGGAATTACAGGATCAACATGTCTGTGGTACTTAGATGATCCTTCCTGTTAGAATTACGGGATTTAGGTCTTTACGGAGTTACTAACGATCCTTCCTTTCAGAATTACGGGATCAACACATCTGTGGAGCTCAAACGATCCTTCCTTTCGGAATTACGGGATCAAGTCTTTACGGAGCTACTAACGATCCTTCCTTTTAGAATTACGGGATTTAGGTATTTACGGAGTTGCTAACGATCCTTCCTTTCGGAATTACGGGGTCAACACATTTGTGGAACTCAGACAATCCTTCCTATTGGAATTACAGTATCAACACATCTATGGAACTCAGACAATCCTTCTTGTTGGAATTACGAGATCAAGTCTTTATGGAGCTACGAGCAATTCTTCCTTTTGGAATTATGGGATTTAGGTCTTTACGGAGTTACTAACAATCCTTCCTTTTAGAATTATGGGATTTAGGTCTTTACGGAGTTACTAATGATCCTTCCTTTCGGAATTACGGGATCAACACATTTGTGGAACTCAGACAATCCTTCCTATTGGAATTACGGGATCAACACATCTGTGGAACTCAAATAATCCTTCCTATTGGAATTACGGGATCAACACATCTGTGGAACTCAGAAAATCCTTCCTATTGGAATTACGGGATCAATTCAATGATCCTTCCTTTCGGAATTACGGGATTTAGTTCTTTACGGAGTTACTAATAATCCTTCCTTTAAGAATTATGGGATCAACAAATATGTGGAACTCAGACAATCCTTCCTCTAGGAATTACGGGATCAACACACGTTCTCGAGTACTGAAGTCACCGGATCCATTCTGAACCGAAGTTCAAGGATGATACAATCCTACCACATTCACGGGGACCGAGATCTCCGGATACATTTTGAACCGAGTTTCAGGGATGATGCAATCCTACCACTTTCATGGGGGCCAAGACCTCCAGATACATTTTGAACCGAGGTTCAGGGATGATGCAATCCACCACTTTCACGGGGGCCGAGACCTCTGGATACATTTTGAACAGAGGTTCAGGGATGATGCAATCCACCACTTTCACGGGGGCTGAGACCTCCAGATACATTTTGAACCGAAGTTCAGGGATGATGCAATCCTACCACATTCATGGGGGCAGAGACCTCCAGATACATTTTGAACCGAAGTTCAAGGATGATGCAATCCCACCACATTCACAAAGACCGAGGTCACTGGATCAATTTTGGACAGAAGTCCCAGGATGATACAATCCCTCTTCATTCTCGAAGACCAAGGTCTCCGAGTCACTTTTGGGCAAGTGCCCAGGGATGATACAATCCCACCACATTCTCGATGACTGAAGTCACCGGATCACTTCTGGACATATGTCCCGGGATGATACAATCCCTCTTCATTCTCAAAGACCGAGGTCTCTAGGTCACTTTAGGGCAAGTGTCCAGGGATGATACAATCCCACTGCAACATCACTACTCCCCCTTTCGAGGAAGGTCTTTCTGAACCACACCAAGCTTGTCTCGAAAGTGTTTGAACTTTACCCAAGACAGAGGCTTTGTCAGCGCATCATCATCTAAACCATCTTCATCTACATCTTCAGTATGTGAATACTGAACTATCACCATCTGTATCTTCAGTATGGGAATACTGAAATATCATCATCTGCATCTTTATCTTGAATGTATAAATACCGGATTTCTATGTGTTATGACGAAACACAGGGTTCTCTGTTATCACAACTCTCGTTATCAAATAGAATCAATGTAGTATCCATATTCAGTTCAAAGAGACCTGATGTCAGCTTCTGAAGCGATATGGCTTCACAACTTAGCAGATAAATCTGCTATGTATTCTGCTTCATTCATGCTACGAGAAACACTGGAGTGTTTCTTGCTAAACCATGAACTCATAGCAGACCCCAAACAAAAGCATCTACCTAATGTGCTTTTCCTGTCTGAGATACTTCCAACCCAATCTGCATCTGTGTAGCCATACAATCTATACTCATGGCTACCATCATAATATAAACCAAAGTCTATAGTCCCTTTCAGATATCTCATCACATGTTTTGCAGTTACTAGGTGAACCCGTCTTGGTTGAACAAGATATTGACTTAAGGTGTTCACAGCAAAACAAATGTCTGGTCTGGTATTTGTTAAGTACATCAATGACCCAATGATCTGTCTATAATGAGTCATATCCACTAACTCTGATGAGTCATCAACTAACAGCTTCAGGTTCGAATCCATGGGTGTGACCATGGCTTTGCATTCCAACATATCAAATCTTTTCGAGCTTTGCACTACATACTTTCCCTGATTGAGAAAGATTCCTTCATACTTCCAGACCTAGGAAATAAAGTATTAGACCAAGGTCTAAATTCTTCAGTGAACTTCTTCTTGCATTCTACAATCTGTTTCTCATTCCCTGTCAGAAATAGATCATCCACGTATAGTAATAGTATGACAGGTTCATCTTCTACAACCTTGTAGTAAAGGTTAGGATCAGATTTTACTCTTGGTAAATCCCATGTTCGACAGGAAACTATCTATTCTTCCATACCAAGCTCTGGGAGCTTTCTTTAGGCCATAGAGGGCCTTCTTCAACTTGCATATGTGATTCCATCTGTCTTCAAATTCAAATCCTCATGACTATTCGATGTAAAACTCTTTCTCAATCATACCGTTAAGGAAGGCTTGTCTTTACATTATCATGGAAGCAAATACCATCATAGTTCTGAAGGAAGTGTACCTTGCTTCCTGGAGTAAGTGTCTCTTCAGAATTAATTCCCTCTTTCTGATAGAAACCTCTGGCCACAAATCTTGCTTTATACTTCTTGATACTTCCATTAGCTACATGCTTTATTTTGTATATCCATTTGGAGGATACAATACTCTTTCCTTCTGGTTTGGGAACTATATCCCATACATCATTCTAGTATTATTTCATCATAACATCTTCCATGAGTTCATCTTGTCAGATCAACATATCCTAGTATTCTACATTCAACCTTGAAGGTTGGAACCCACTTTACTCTTGGTAAAGTCTCAATCCATCAGGAAGTTGTCCATCATGTCGTATCGTGTCGAACTCAGGTATCTTCTGTAGTCACTCCCCCTGAAGTGGAGTATTATCTTCCTTGTACAGGTGGTTCTATGCTTGATATATATTGGTCAATAGAGTATGTCATGTCATAGTCTCTTATTTCTGAGGCAAATCATGAACCTTGCTTTGTACACTTGTTCTTGTAGATCCATATGGAAGATACTACGTACTTCCCTTTATGTCTTGAAATCATATTGTATACATCATTCCCCATGATCAACTGTTATTCTTTGATCATAGCTTCTTTCATAGCATTCTTGTCTTCATCTTGAGTTATCTTTCATACCCATGGTGGTCTTCATCCTTCGAGGTGGATCTACCGCTCTCTGAAGCTCTTTCTTCCGTCATGGTGTCTCTAACCCTAGGAGCTTCAGATTCATGTTTATTGAATTTTCATCACTTGTTCTTCGAAACAAGTCTCGTTCTTCTTTTATTGTATGAGGTTGTACAGGACCTTTCCTAAAATTCAAATGCACCATTTGCATGGTTAGAACTATTTCATAAAACATATGCATAACAACAAATTCTTATGCATCATGCAACTATTTAGCCAATACAACATTCATCCATATCTCACAGAAACTTTTCTAGATGCCTTCCATCTCTACCAAGACAACATTGAGATTGTGCATTAATCCAATATGTTAGCAAAGAGGTTTCATTCTAGATAAGTAGCAATGGAGAGTTGTATAGCACCATGAGCTACTTACCCATCACATGCATATTAGTAGTATACAGTCATTAATGCAAACAATCTATCATGCATAACACATCAACTGAATATAATCAAATGCATAACAAAACAATATCATTAAATGACAATTGAATACTTATATTTTGTTTGTTTCGTGGGTAGACTCCTTCTTGATCATTCCGCTTCATCATCTTCTTCATTTATGAAATCATCATTTCTTATCCAAATGATAAGATGGATAAGAGATTCTTTAAGAATTGAGTTCTTCATATTCCTCATCGCTTGAGGGATCTTCTTTGAATGGTGAGAGCTTGATCTTCAATTGCTTCCATCTTTCTTCTTCTCTTCTTATGAGATGAGCTTCTTCTTCTTCCCAAAGTCTGTTGAAAGTAATTACTTCCTTCTGGCACACATTCTTTGCATGAATGAATCCCATGATCCTGGGAGGCCATTCAAGGTGGCTATCACCACTTCTGCATTCTCCACTTCCTCTTCTATCGCTTCAAGTTGTTCTGCATTCTGGATCTTCACATTCTTCAACTGTTTTCTCAAAGACATCTTCTGATTGAAGTTCTTATCTTCAAATAGCTTGGTCAAGGAATGAAACATCTTCGGTGTCTTTGGGGAGACACTTGTGGTACAAGTTGATTCATTACTGAATCAACAATGATCTTCTTGGCCTTGACCAAGTTCTTCTTGTGTAAGGCTTCTAGCCTCATCTCCCTCTGGAACTGGAACCTCTATACTCATGTAGGTGTCCAAACCATTTTCTTCAGAGAGATCATATACTTATAGGATTGGAATTTTTCAACTTCACCAAGCTTATCATCAAGCTGATGTGATAGATCACTTTGAAATGAGAACCTCAAATGAAAATAGCAAAGGATTAGATCTTATCGATTTGAGGTGTCCGTCTTGGTTCCGAAGCTCGTTGATCTAGGGTTTGTCACAGAAACCCTAATTTTTAAAAATTGGAATATTTCAGATTTGATTTGATAGAAAGATAGATCTCTTCAAATGGAGCTGTCCAATGTAATCCTTTTCTGAAAACAGTGGAGGGAAGCTCCCGGAACAGGAAGCCCTAGATTTCCAATTTCTTCTGCATAAATGCCTGTTACTATTTCTGTGATATCTCCAAAATTACTGATCGTCTGTGTCTAAAATTTCTCACTGAGGTAACCTAGAATATCCCTGATACAAAAACATAGGTGTCATTAGAATTGGTTTTACCATTTGGGATTTATTATCTTTTTCCCAAGGTGACCTGTTACAGGACTGTTCAGAACAACGAAGTTGTACGGCATGCCACGTGTCACTGGTTCATCTTCTGAGTCTGATATTTGGAACACTAAACTTAAATTCCATGCCCTTTTTAGAACAGATTTAGGAATTCCATTTGGACCTCTGTAGCCCAAGATATTGCAGTTATCCCCAGGTTTCTTTTTTAGGGATGAATTCTGGAAGAGGCTAGAACCCTAACTGGGAGGGATAATATCTCCCAGAATATAGCGAATCTTAGGCTGAATTTTGGATAAAGTGTACATCAGGATTTTATATTCGGCCCCTGCAATTTTTAGCTCTTGAACCTTCACCAATATCTGGATATAGTGAATGTACCAAAACGTATCAGTTTTAGTACTTAGGGTTTTCTAGCTCGGGGTCAAACTACGGTTTGACTTTCCCAGAGTTTCACCCAACCAAATTTCTTGATCCAGGTCCCTAAACTTCAGTTTTGATGAGGAGAAAAATACTATGCTGGTCTCACTCAAAAATTCCTCTTCTATAGAAATCCCTAATTTCCGCATCGAAAACTAAAAATGCTCAGAATTGAATTCCGCTTCGATAGAAAGATGCGCCCTTCAATGGAGAGTCAACCTAGCAAACTTTTGCTGATGGATTGTGGAGAGAGACCCAAAAAGTAAGAATCCCTAGCTTTTGTAGCTTCACAATGTCTTCTTCTCAGGTTAGCTCTGATACCATGTTAACATTTCATATGCTTAGCTAAGACATCAGTATTTCATTTCATTTTCATAACAAAAGCATATAAACAGGATCACTGAAAGATAGACAAGCACAACCATACAAAAGGAACACAAAGATTTATCCTGGGAATAGCCTAAAGGGAAAAACCCAAAAAAATATTCCTCAATATAGATGCCCCAAAAAGATAAAAGATAAAAGATAAAACGAGCAAGGAGATCAAAGCCTGATCCTCCTCCTTCTCCAACTACTTCTCTTCTCCACTAATGTGCTACACAAGTGAGAGTGTGTGTTCAAATGAGGAGAGCTACACCTCTATTTATATTCATTCGTTCACTTCAATTAACTCATCTGACATGTAGGCTCGAGTTAATCATGTAGGCTCGAGTTACACATGTAGGCTCAAGTAACCACACTGGGGTGCTAATGACCCACCTTTACAATTAGAGGGGACAACCTCATGACTCTTATTAGTTCTTCTGATTAGAAGCATTGGGGTACAATATAATACAAGTGGTTCTCCCGGTAGGACCATCGAGGACCACAAAAGATACATATAGAATATTCTTCGAAGTTACAATATTTCAACAAAAGACACCTACATTTTCAGAGCTAGAATGCATGTTCAATGAGTTAAGAACAAAGAAGTGCATGGAGCAGGGTGCAAGTAGTAGTACCGTGCAAGGGATGGAGGCACAGTTGAATCAGCTTATCAAGGCAGTTGAAAATGTAGTAGATACGACAAAAAAAGAAATGACGAAATCTATGCAGGCAGGATTCATAGAGGTAAGAACAAAACTCAATTCACTATATGATGTTGTCTTGAAGAGAGCACCAGAAAGTGAGACTGTGTAGGAGCTCACATTAATCAGGACTGAGTTGCAAGTTAGGAATGTTCAAATTCCCCCGGCTGTGATTGACGCTGGAAGAGAGGACTTAAATACCTCCCTACAACACTTGTAGGATATATCATCAGATATCAACATGTTCTCCACACAGATGTTGGTACACATGCAATGAGTCACCAACCAGGAGTTGGCAGATAGGCAGAAAGAAGTCAGTGATCTATTCTTGTGGTCATAGGAGAAGGAGGAGAAAGCGCAGAAAGAGGTCAAGGAATTGCAGCAAGCAAAGGAGAAGTTTATAGAAGAGAAAGCACAAGAAATTGAGGCACTGAAGAAAGCGCAAGAGGAGTTGAGGGTGAAGAGCATCGAGGAAATCACAGAGTTGAAGAAGGAACAAAATCACCTTGTTGTTGAGAAGGAACATCTCTTTAATAGCCAAGTCAAGTTGGAAGCAGGAGTTGTGGATGCCTGTCAGCACGTCTTGGAGAGTACTATGGAGCTAGATATGGTAGCCAGAGCACATCGGATTGGGACCATCATTTCCCAGATACAGAGGGACAAAAACATTTTGGAAGCTTTGGTGCACCCGACCATGCCACCAGAGCAAATAGCAGAGTGGAAGAGTGTTATAGAATACTTGGAGACACAGCTCGACGAGCTGGAGCAAGAGGCAAAGAAACTGGCGGATGAAACTATGCAGTTTTTGGGAAACGTAGTGCAGGATGAGCAATTGGCTTAACTGACCACATAGTTGCAGGAAGTAGAAGGGTATCTTGCGACGTTGAAGATGACATTGAGAACGCTTCCACCAATGGTTTAGGTCACGCGATTTGCAGAGCTGAAGGGATTGCAACATCGTGTTGGGAAGGCCCAATAGTGTCAGCAAAAGTGCACTGAATAGTTAGATGAGTTCTAGGATATCGGCACACAACTTTCTAGGAAGGCACTTACTACGTTGTATGCCATGCAGAAAGGTAGAAAGGAGATTGCTAAGAAGATGGTTGAGCATCTATTCACCCATGATATGAAAACAAGCCAGGAGATAGCTGAAAATATCAGAGGGAAGGTGAAGGAGATTACTCAGTAGTATGAATATTTCAAGATCAAGATTACTGAGTACAGCATGTACAGCTAGCAAGGCTCGAGGGAGAGCCACAAGATTGTATTGGGGGCCTATTGGCGAGGGGTTTTTGATACATTAGTTGCACAACATCGTGGATGATGCACAAGCTCAAAGATACTATGCAAGTGAAAGATGGCGTGCTAGGAAGCAAATATAATATTTTATATATTTTGTGTCACCTTTTGTAGTTTTGGACCATATTTTGTGGATATTGGTCATTATTTTGTAGAATCAATTAATAGTTAGTTAGGAAATTTTCTAAGTGGACCTTGAATGTAAAGACACAAGCCTATAAGTAGATGAAGAATTGTAAGTGTGAAGAATCCAAGCTTAGAAAATAATATCTTTGAGATCTGTTGATCTATGAATTGTTTGTGAGAAACTAATATTTTGTGCGGAAGTAATATGACAAGATAGAATTTGATTCGAATCACTGTGTTCTTTTCCATTTTATTGTTTTACTATTTTCTGTGACTCAAGGATGAATGCTATGTGAATCTATGACATGGATCTATGATGCAATGTTTCTCTGTTTTAAATGATTTTATCATGTTGGATATGTTTGTGCATCAATATGTTTACTGTAGTTATGATTGAATGATGTTATCTATTGAAGAATGCTAATGAATGGTTATGTGAATGCATAAGTCGAATGATCTGTTAATGTCACGCTAAGATGTTAAGTTGATGTCACATTTTCCTCTCCCCTATTCTGAGGAAAATTTGTTTCGTTAGCTCTCCCTTGAACATCTTAGATGAGACTTCATCCGCTCTATGAGTGTTGCCGGATGGGGTAAAACCTGTCTGGGCCGGTGCTCAGGGAGATCACGGTGGTTTGGATGTTGACAGAGTGGGAACCCTTGTCAATTGGTTTTGTTTCCTGGGTTTATGTCAACAGTAACAACAATAGTAATGAATTAATAATTATTCATAGGAAAAATATCAAGTATCCACTTTCATTGATTTTCAACCATGTGAATTGTGGCAAATGTCTTGGAGTAACAACAACTGGCCTAGAACTCATTTTGCAAAATCATCAAACTCATACATGTTTCAAAGATAATTGCAAAATATGTTATTTTTCAAGATTTAATCATAATTCGCATGAAATACTAAGGAAATGCAAATAGAAACCACCTTAGGTATAAATCTCACACATAAGCATAAAAATGGATTAATAAGCATGAATACAAGGTCACGGGTGTTAACACCAAATTTATTTTTGTCAGAATTGCTCCTATTGCCTTCGAAATTTTAAGTTCTCATGGGTGATTGGGTTGGTTTCCAAAGTTTTCTCATTAAGCTATTTCCAGGTTGGCAAAGAAGAGGAGTTAAAGGAATTTTAGAAATAATTTTCACAAATGGAGCAAAAGGATTTATTAATTTTTGAATGAAATCTACAAAATGGGTTTTATAAAGATTTTATTTTATTTATATTCAAAAATTAATAATTTTGAATATTTCTCCAAAGTCAAATGCCGCCTTTTATTCACCAAACCAAGTTTTAACGGAGGTTTATGCACTAAACAAGGTTATTACCTTTCTTAAGGTATAATCGAAACATTACCGCATAAAATAATCCGGTGGCTAAGGTAAAAAGTGAAACTTAAATCGACGGGTAATATCATTTCCGGAGGGTAAAGTTGCGCATTAATTAAATCAAAAAGTGCTCAGCGGAATGTATATGGGTAAGCTCATCCGACGGTTAAAAAATAAAGTGAAAAGTAAATCAATGGTTATTACAAATTCCGGAGCCCAGCGGAATTCATTATATGGTGCATGATCCGACGGTGGAAGGTTAAAGGCATATCACATCAATGGCTGAGGATGATTCCGGAGATCAAAGCTGCATGACAGTTAAAGTGACGGAGCCCAGCGGAATTCGGTACGTGTCATTCGATCCAACGGCTCACGAATAAAGGCTGATCGCATCTACGGCTGTGAGGGATTATGGAGCATGAAGTTGCACGGTGGTTAAAAGCAGGAAGCCTGGTGGAAAGGAGTACATGGCACTTGATCCTACGGTTGAAAACTAAAAGTAATTAGATCAAGGCTCACAAAGGAATCCGGAACAAAAAGGTGCGTGATAGATAATCTGGAAAGGAGTCTCTGGAATAAACCATCCTATATAAATAAATTTGACTTGGACTTTGTTTTAAAAATAATTTCATTTGCATGCCGTGCGCTGAAGGGAAGTGACAGTCCTCCATGTTTCCAAACTCAAACTGTTACTTGTTTTCAATCACACGGAAAATGGCGGAGATGAAGAGTCAGTTGAAAATTGATTTTTAGAAGGGAAGCTGCCATTCGACAATGCAGAAGCAAATCAGCCCAGAAGAGTTGCAGAAATATTTACAGTGAGAGCACTCATGAAGTCAAACAGTTCAAAGATTCAAAAGCAACATAGCATATTTTCTAAAAAAATGACTGTTTCAGTAATTTTATTCAACGAATTGTTTCCAGCAAATGAAGAAGAAATTTAAAAAACTGAAAGAGGTTTTTCATAATAACATCTTTATCTACAATAACCTCTCTCGGTGTTTACCCAATTGATACAGGTTGGGAGCAGCAAAGTCATCTTCAGAGGGAAAATATTCAGATTTCGAAATGACTGTTCTAGTCATCCAACAAAAATAATTGTTTAGATCAAATGAAGATGTATTTTGCGAAACTGGGAGATAATTTTCTTCACAACGTACCTATATATAATAACCGCTTTCATTTTTCACACAGGTGCTATGGTTTAGCAGAAACAAAATCAATTGTACAGGCCAGTTTTCATGTTTTCCAAAGGACTATTTCAGCCATCAACTTCAAAGAATTGTTTTGGACAAATTGGATTTAATTTGACAAAACTGAGAGAGGTTTTTATTCTTAACAGGCCTATAATAAAAAACCTCCTTCAGTTTTTACACAGTAATCACAGGTTGGGAGAAATGTAAATATCTTTACAGGTCATTTTTTCAGAAATATACAATTTTATTATCTGAGTTAGCAGCTTAAAAGGAATATTTCGAGGAGATTATGATTATTCTGGAGAAATCAAGACGTGGGTTTTGTTGGGAACGTGTCCAATTATAAAAACCTCTCCCAGATTCCATACAGCTATCACCATTGGAGATATGCAGGAGAAACTTTGTTGTAACTATTTTCAGTTAGGTTTTGAATTCTAAGTTACGTAAAGACTTTTCTTATAAAAAGGAAAAGGTAATTGATAGTTAGGGGAGGATTTTCAAGAGCAGGAGGCTCTACATTGTAATGGCTTCATGTTTTTAGTGAATGAATGAAATTTGCAGAGGAGGAATGTAAAATCTTTTTCATGTCAGAGATTCTTGTGCCATCTTTTCTTCAGTAAGTAATTTCTTTATGTGATTGTTTATCCTGTTTCCCACTCCATTGTGTATTTGCTTTCATGCTTGAGCATCAGTTTGTATGGGCTAGAATTCATCCTGCATGCTCTAGTTCCATTGTTCAAGCATTTTTCAAAATATTTTCTTCTAAAGTCTTGCAGAATTCACCATAGTTAGGTGCTCTGTTTGATGGAATGTCTCCCTTTTTCTGCTAATCAACCTGCTAATACCTTAAGACTGAGGAAATGGTGCTTACCTTGCCTCTGTTCATAAAATTTCAAAACCCTACCTCCTGCAACCTATTTCAGATCTGATTATTGACTCCATTGCCCAATGGTCTCCTCCATGACTGTCCTACCAAGTCTTTTAAAACAAATTTGTCCTATTTGTCCCATCAGAAATCTGACCCTCTGAATGTATTTGATTGAATATCTTGAGTATAAAACCTTTGTAAATAGTGAGAGATCCCTCTCTGATTGTATTAGGTCAGAAATACATTCTAAAGTGGTTTTTGTTGTTACCTCGGGATCTACCTTTTCACAACCTGGGTACATTCTGAGTGATAACAACGGGAACACAAGAAGGGATTAAAATTAGGGAAAATATAGTGTAAAATAATGAAAATACCATCACCCAACATTACCCGGTGGCATCCTATTGTTATCCTAACCATTAAACCATAAGGAAGATGGTTGGGTTTTCACTTGCAAATAATAAGAATGACAACACAATTCAAATCAATACCCATTGAAAATTTAATGAACATCTAATGCGAAGAGACAGGTAAACCCTATGTGAAAATGTTAAGTTTTTACCCACAACTAAGTTCAGGACTGGATTTCCTTCAAATAAGAACAAACTTTGGGTGAGAGAACAGAGCTTGGGGAAATAACAGTTTTCCACATCAATATTTCTATCCATTGAACTAATTAGGAAAACAACTCTAAAACTACTAAGTGACAATAAGAAACAAGTATGGGACAAACAAATTCCATGGTTCAACGAAGTTTCTCTTAGAAAATTCGGAGTATATCTCCACTCCCTCAAAACCTTTGTTTGAAAATGACCGTTAAAAACCTAGGATGATTCCAAAGTGAAACAATAACTCGAGTTGTGAGTACAAAACATTAAAATAACTGAGAATGAAAGTTGTGGTGTCGAAATTTCATACAAGGAGGGTCACATGTTTTAATTCCAAAACATTCAATGCATCACCAAAATTGATCTGACTATGCTTACATAGGACTTCAATTTGACCATCGTTTACAAAGAAAATAATATAGTAATCTGAGTAAATCATTTGATTATTTGTGTTGGCAATAAGTCATATGTATACATATAGGGTCCTTGTTAACATGAATACCCTTCCTCTTTTATGTGCATGAAAAACATCGGTTATGATTTTGAAATATATGTATGTGTGTGTGTGTGTGTTGATCCTAAGGAAAACCTGTATCATTGACAAATAAATATAAAAATAATGGTTAATTTTCTGTATAAGCTAAGTTAATATTGAAGATAAAATAATAGCCCATTGGAAGACACTTGAGCTAAGCTATTTAACATTGTATGCTCAGCTTGGTCCTGAAAAAGGACTATGCTAGTAAGATTATGGAAATGCTCCTCACAACCATTGCAAAATGAACATAATTTGCAAGATTAATAAAATGTCATATTAACTAATAGCTAAGTAAGCTTCAACTTCATGTAGATAACATGTTTCTCCTAAAAGTAGACAAAATCAACAAGATAAGTGAAGACAAATAAGTGTTGAAATATATTGAACATTGGAGATGAGATTTATAACATAACTGAGTAATAAAAGTAACGGGCGATGGTCACAGGACATAAACAAGTATTGTATGCCTAAATCAACCAAATGCATGAGAAGTTCATAAGTCCACAACCAGAATTTTGGCAGTTGTTTGGATGTAGAACTTAGACCTATTAATTAGATTTATACAAGTTACTTTTCCACGTAGAACCTTTTACTCAGATTACATGTAAGATAATTTTTTTAAATAGACTTTTGATTGAGTAATTGTCATGAAGCGAAATTACTTTATTTTAAATTGTATGTGATTTTTGGGACATTACAAATTGATATCAGAGTTGAGGTTCAACACTATGAGACCTCTGGACTAATTATATGAAACAAATAAAAGTAACTAAAAATCAAATTTTCTTTTGCACATCAAAAATTTACATTTTGAAGATAAATGACACTACCATAGCAAACGCAACCAGATACACAACAATTTCGGAACTCAAAATTTTGTGTCTTCTCAACTATTCAGTTTTATTTTAAACACAATTCAAAATAGAGCAAAACATGAAGGGCTTGAGAGGCCTTAGTCCAATAAGAATAACTAATAAAATAGATTAGAAATCAAAGGCCTTGGATTTAAAAGTTTAGGAAGCATGAGTGAAGTCAAGGATTCTAGTCCGCAAGGGAACATAAATTAAACCCAACATCAAGAAAAACATAATTATGAGGAAATGAATAGTGAACAAAGAAATGTTACATCTTCAAAATTGATGAAAATTGTGCAAAGTTTAAAGGATGAATTGCAAAGTTATAAATATGACAATTTTAAATACAAACATGAATAGCAGGAAGTGAATTCTATCTTGGTACAAACCTTAACATAAATAAAACAAATCCACAATAGATTAAAATATTGCAGTAGTTGTGGAATCTGAAGAAATGGTATCTTCCTATTTTCTATACAATCATATTTCATATCAGGGAGGAAGGAAGGGCCAAGGAGAAGAAGGTTATATCCTCCTTCTAGTTGAGGCTAGAAAATACAATCAAGTTGTAGCATCATCCTTTCCATGGGTGCAGATAAACTTCAAGGGGTAGTATCCTCCTTCCACTTGGTGTTGGATAACAAAAGGAAGTTGTAACTTCCACAGTTGGAGAGCACAGTTATTCTACAAACCAGAGCTCGAATATGCAAATCACAGTTTGCACGACGAAACGGGTATATTTTAATGTTGTTTCCTAGAGATTATGAGTTGGAGATTACGCATATTGAAGTTTCTGCAAGTTCATGCTAACAGACCTCAAATTGTACTTGGGATCAAGTTAACATATAAAAATGAGTGGGTGCTCATATTTTGAGACTGTAATTTTCCATTGATGTAACTATTATATACATTTGTTTTCGGATATTTATGCATTGTTCGAGTTATTTTGTGATTTCTAAATATATGAAAAAATACATAAATTGTACATATATGCACTATTATTTATTCACCCCCCTCTCATTAATAACTTAATACCAACAATTGGTATCAGAGCGGGCATCTTCAGTAAATAGACTAATGATCCAACGTAGACATGGATAAGCAAGAAGATATGCTGACCAATAGGGATCCAATATTTAACGGTTCAAACTTTATATTCTTGAACATCTCAATAGAAGTCTATCCACATTCACTTGGCATGGACGTTTGGAAATCGATAGAGGACAACTATAAGTTTCTGAAAGTTGCAAATGAGTCAGAAGAGAACAATGATGAGTCAAAAGAGAATCATGAAACTTCAGCCCCTATAATAGTGACTATTGATTCATAGAATAGAAAACAATATGAATGGAATGCATGAACGAAGAACACCATTTTATGTGGATTAGCAAATGTTGAGTTCACTAAGGTAAATAAGTGTACCATAACAAAGGAAGTATGGGATAAATTACAAAGTATATATGAAGGCAATGACAAAGTTAGAAAGGCCAAACTACAAACACTATTTGTGAAGTTTGAAACTCTCAAAATGAAGGAAGAAGAAGATGTTGCCTCATACTTTCTGAGAGTGGATGAGATAGTGAAATACATAATAGGGCTTAGGGTTATTGTTAAAGAGAAGTCTGTTGTGCAAATAATCATGAGGACTCTTCCCATAAGCTTCAATCCAAAAGTGTTAGTTCTTGAAGACATAAGTGATTTGGACGATCTAACCAAGGATGAATTATATGGAATAATCACAACATACAAACTAAGAACAGAACCCAAGAATATATCCAGAAAGCTAGTTGCATTCAAAGAAACAAAAAATCCCAAATATAGCAGAAATGAATGCATAAATAGAGTTGATCCATTAGACGAAGAAGAGGCCAACTTCGTAAGGGTACTGAAGAGAGGGAAAGGTAAGTACAGAAGAAAATTTCCTTTTAAATGTTTTAAATGTGGAAGAATTGGGAATTTTGATTCCAAATGAACATATGAATAAAATCAGGAAATCGAAAGCGATGAATATTTAGAACATCTAGAGCACAAGAATTATTCGAACAAGCACATAAATAAGAAGAAATTCCAAAAACAGAAGAGCCTATACATCAAAGAGAATAGTTCTTTAGAGGAAGAGGAGAATGATAGTCCAAAAGATTTATTATTCATGGCACTAATTCAGGATGAGAATACATCAGAAATAAAATATTCAATCAAAGGAGCTCCTGTGAGTGTATCTAAATTTGAGAAGGAATGGACGTATAACAAATTTTTTTTCCCTCTTCAAAATCTGATCAAAAGAAGAAATCAAGAATCTCAAAGTAAATTTTCAAAATTGAGAAGATTGTTGGCAACAAAATTTTGGTTGATGGAGTCACACGAACAATGTTGAAGTATGAAAAGCTCAGTTTATCAAAAGAAATCCCAAAGTCCGAAGATGAGGACATTCTTGGTTTTGATTAGGAAGGTGAAGTTAATTAACACTTTAGATGAATTGAAGAAGTCAAGGAAAGAAAATAAAGTGTTTAATGAAAAAATTGAAAAGCAGAAGAACTGACCAAGCAGAATGGGGATATGTGTGATAAGTATGACCACAAGTCCTCGCAATGTTTTCTAAGAGACCAACAACAAAGGAAATCAGGCTAGCACAAGCATGTGGAATATTTTCCAACTCACGAGCAAAAGATAGATGTACGCCAAAGTGTTTTGAAAGAAAATAAGAAGCATGACAAAAATGTGCACAATCAAAATACAAAGAAGATATGGATAAGAAGGATATCTCAGGAGCATGCTGAAAATGGAAAAAAACGATTGCGTAATATGGGAGGTAAGTGATTGCTTCTCACATTAGTCCATAAGGGTTATGCATAATCCTTGATTAAAAAATAGGTGTAATAAAATGCTCAAGGATTGATTAAGTAAGTGGACATTCATTAATTTTCATTTGAAGGATTGTTACTTTATAGCTTGAAATGCGTTTCTATTATTAGCCATGTATAAAACTATAGAAATAAAATGTACAAGTATTACATCATGATTGTGAAAAAGGAGAAGTCTTTGTATTATATTAAAAAATATGATTACATCATTGTGGAGCTTTGAAGCTCGCAATACATCAGGCCACAATTAGGCGCTAAGTACAAATAAAATTGAAGCAAAAATGAAGATATCATAAGGTGGATCATAGATGCAGCTTGAGGTCAATCTCCTCAGCATGACAGACAGACATAGGTGAAATATGCAAGTCCAAGTCCATTGGAATTGGCCCTATAAGTTTAAGCGAATGCAATAAAGGAAGAATATTCATTTTCGACATTGACGAATAGGGATCAACCCCAATACAAAATATAATATCGATTGTGTGTTGTTGCTATTGTTCTAGAAATTCCATCCACCTACTCAAATTGGAAAATGCTTCTGAAGTAGTCCGATCAAAACAGGACTATTGGCACCACGACAAGAAATTGGACTTTGTTACCTGGTTCTGCCAAATACTGATGCCCATCCACATCCATCCAAGTTCTTCTTTCTAAGACTGAGCCACTGTATGAAGGGTGTTAAGGGAATTATTCAAGACATGATGGTGAAGAATGACTGAAGAATGGAAAATTTAGACACAAATAATATGATAAGCTTGATAGAGTATAAACCAAGGTGGTGAATAGAATGAAATACTGCCAACTTATGGAATGGGAAAGAAGCTTATCATGAGTTTGAACAAAAATTGAAGGGAAATCAAATCCATAGAATTCATGCATTGGGAAACCTAAGAAAGATTATGTAAAGTAAAAATTTAATGTGTGGGACAAAATGTGATTTGGAAGAATGATGTTGGAATAAAAGATATAGTACAAACACACCATGTCGACAACATATTGAGCACATCAAAATTTTCAAGAACACGAAAGGTTAGAAATATGTGCAAATTTATTGCATGAAGTAAAACACCTCTTATCTACAATTCAAGACAAGAAAATTTGTAGGATAGATTAAATTAAATGCATAAAAAACATGAATAAGGTTCACTACATTTTATGCAGAAACAAATTTGTTTGCAACTTGGCACACTTGAATTTAGCACAAAGGAAGAGGGAGATAATAAAGAAAACGTTCCCTTTTCCATTGATGTCAAAGGGGGAGAGAAGTCGAAAGAAGGAGAGCATGAGAGAAGATGAAAGAGGGAGAGAAGTTGAAAATGAAGAAGATCTCAATGATAGGGGGATCCTATTTGTGTTGACATCAATGAAAAAGGGGGATATTGTTGAATATATTTTTTCATTGATGTCAAAGGATCACAAAGACGGATCACCAATCAAATATGTCAAAGGATCACAAAGATGGATCATGAATCAAATATGTCAAAGAATCACAAAGAGGATCAAAAATCAAATATGTCAAAGGATTACAAATCAGATCGACTAGAAATCAAAGGGTCAAAAAACAAAGATCATATGGACCAAATGGAATCAATGATATTGCTATGACATTGGTCACAATTGCACACATAAGAATAATTATAACACATATGTGAAAATAGTAATTGTGAGACCTATGAATAAATAAAATTGCACATGTAATAGTCCCACAAAGAATTTGGTAAAACAATTTGTATAAAATTGATGTGTGCGAATGTCCCACAAGAGTGTTAGAAAATGTGCATATTAAACTACAAAGAAGAATTGAAAAAGTGGCATGATGACGCAAATACTAACTTGTTGAAGATGCAATTCACTGGGATGATATTCGAAGTAAAGGGACTTCACCAAGTGGACACATATCTTGATTTAAGAAGATTATAAATAAGAAAGAGATGGTTGTGGTGAAGTAAGCTTGTGAAAAATGAATATTTGACATTTTGACAAGATTCAAAGTCTTTTCAAGGGATCAATGGCTCGTTGATCGCAGAGAATATTTTTGAAGAGGAGCCAACGTGCACAATACAGTCAGAAATGAACAACAAGTAAATGCACTGAAAGAAAGGAGACCTATAGTTTGGATGTGCAAATTTATTTCTCAGTAAATATGCATATTACAGAAAATAAAGTGTAACTAAGTTGGAAATTCTATTCTGAAGTAGACGCAAATCACACATTTTTTCCCACATCGTATTCTAGATAATTGTTTGACATAGATATACTAACATAGATTCATATACGTAGATCACAGTTGTTTTTTTTGGGAAGTGTCTCACACAGATATACTGACACATACACAAATACACAAATCACAATTATGTTTATGTTTTAGAAAAATTTCTGATGCAGATTAAAAGATTGTAGCACTTGTGGAATATTAAGAAAAGGTATCTTCCTATTTTCTATACAATAATATTTTGTATCAGGAAGGGAAGAAGGGGAAAGGAGCAGGAGGTCTTAGCCTCATTCTATATAAGGCTAGAAAATACAATTAGGGTGTAGCAACATCCTTTTTGTGGGTGTAGATAAACTTCAGGGGGTATTACCCTCCTTCTAGTTGGAGATAGAGAACATAAGGAAGTTGTAATTTCCATAGTGGGAGAGTGCAATTCTTCCACGGATCAGAGGTTGAAGCAGAAAATTAAAGTTTGTGTGACCAGATGAATTCATGTTTAGGTTGGTTCTTGGAGATTGTTAGTTGGATCTTACACATATTGAAGTTTCTACATGTCGGTTCTAGCAAACTTGAAATTGTACTTGGGATAAAGTTAACATTTGAAATGAGTGGGAGCACATATTTGGAGACTGTAATCTCCCATTGATGTAGCTATTTATATGCATACATATCTATAGATATATATTTGTTTTCAAGTATTTGTACATTGTTCTAGTTATTGCTATGATTGCTAAATCTATGAAAATATGCATAAATTGTACATAACTGTGCTATTACTGATTCACCCCCCTAGTAATAACTTAATACTAACATGGAGCACCATAATTTTCTACATCCTGAATTACTTCATAATCCCAAGTTGGACTTATTTTTCATGAAATCATCTCATGGGGTATCTCCATAGGTCTTTGAGGCTCTACCATTTCATGGTCTTCTGGTATATTTTCTTCTTCAACTTCTCAAACCGGTAATCAAATGGTCTCTGCAACTCTAGGAGATTCATGCTCCTCTTCATTGTCCTCATTTTCATAGATCTTTTTGGATTTGCATAAATATGCATCGTCTTCAAATGTAACATCTTTGTTGATCTCGATCTGAAGGTAACCTATGATGTAAACTCTGTAGGATTTTGACTGACCATTGCAACCAACAAATATCCCCTTCCTTCTTGAAGGGTCCAAATTTGATCTTTTCTCTGTGGGAACATGTATATATACATGAAAAAAAGTTATATTTAGGTGGCTGACTTCGAGATTCTCACTAATAAAAATTTCTTCTAGAGTTTTGTTCCCAAGGGAATTATAGGAGATTCTATTTTGTACATAGGCTGCAATCATAGCCACTTCAACCCATAAGTGAATAGGTAGATCCTGATCATGGATTGTTGGGATTAGGAAAATATAGGAAGAATTCAGTTAGAATTTTTCCTAAGTACGAAAAGAGTCAGGTCGTAAGAAGTAAAAGGACATGTGGCCGAAGTAGAGAAAGAAGGAGAAGTAGGGAAAGGAGCCGCGACAATAGCAGCCACAGAAGGAAGGCTAAGGTAGAAGAATTAGTAAGGAGGGAAGATGTGACATAAGAGTAACATAAGCATAAAGAGATAAGGACAGAAGAAGAGGAGAGTTCACGACAAGAGAAAGGCCATGATGGAAGAAGAAAAATGACAAAAGGAAGGATGTGACAGAGTTAACCATGTCAAAGTACGTACAGTGGTGAAACGTCTAGAAAAAAATAGATCGAAAATATCATGGGTATGAAGTTGTATAGAGTCAGTAGGAGTCGTATGTATGAAATCATCTTTGTAAGTCATGTCGTTACTACCTACTGTCATGTGTTGATAGAATAGGAAAGACAACCTATTGTCTAACTATATGAAATCGATTGAAATAGACATGTAAGAAGCTATAAAACGAGGAACCCAATCTATATGTGAGTTAGCCTTCGGAAGGTTTGTTGATGCTAATCTCAATAGTGTCTGGTCATTTAGTGAAAGTCTGATTTGTAGTGTGGTTAGTCTATTGATTTGTTCAGTTATAGAGAAGAGTTGAAGACCCTGCAACTGAGTGCGTAGGAGCGTAGAAGAGATTGAGTTGACCCAGATTGTGTGCGGTTCATTAGTAGAGTTAAGTAGAGGAAGGGTAGTGAAACAAAAGACCAGAGATCATGAGAGGAGAAAGAAGTATGTATAGATAAAAGAAGGAATATATAGAACATATTCTGCATCTTAGTGCATAGACCAAAGGTGCCATATATTTCTCATGCTAAATGAAGAGCACCTTTGTGGTTTTTCCTATATGGGTTTCCACGTTAGCTTATGTGTCAAATGCATGAATGATGAATGTGATTGAGTCACATGTATATGTTACTATGAATCTGTGTTTGTGTATTTTCTTATGAATGAGTTTATATGTGTTCGTCGCACTAATATTGTTGAATGTATCTATGATGCATTGGGTTTGTTGTTATAATGCTTGTTAAAGGAAAAGTTTTATCACAACTTAACTATGTATAACCAGTACCAAGACCCCACTCGTCAGCCTCCATTGAGCATATTTGTAGAAGACTGAGGGACATGAAATTCCCCCACCCAGCTACAGAAACTTAGTTCTAGCAGTTACCCATAGAAATATATCTCGGGTGAGAGGGCATCTGCGTCGCAGGTGCTACCGAATGAGCCTTTCTCTCTTAGGCCAATATCTTGGGCTTTGTTGCACGCAAGGGAAGGGACTGAACCTGGGTTGAAGGTAGGACAAACACCAATAAATGGTTTTTTTTCTAGGACCTTGAATCATTTGAGTGAGGGGTATGTTGTGGTATCCTACGAAAGCAAAAATATAAGATTGGGTGGATTTCAAGGAATTAGAGTTTGCACGAGAAGAGAGTGAAAGAGCTTGGTGGAATCCAACATAGTGTCTGGGTCAACATGTATATACAAATATTCTAAAAAATTATTTTTTGAATTTCCTATTGTGTTGCATGAGTGGTTGTTGAATTTGGAAACCCAACAATGAAAATTTCAAGGAGCAGAACCGATGGAGTGGAATCCTCAGTTGATTCAACGACTGAAAATTGTAAGCAACCCTGTGTTGAGGGCTGTTGATTTTTGGGTGGATAGAATTTTACAAGGATATATTATTGAGTTTGTTGTTGACACAATGACCTCATATAGTGAGGTGGAGCGAATTTTTTTCCAAGGACCCCACGGAAGATATATGTCGTCCTTGAAAACTTGGATAAAGATGCTCGTATGTGATAAAGGAATCTTACGAATATGACAGTTGAAAATTGTGCACATAAAGGTGGATATGTTGCAGTAGAACTATGTGAAAAATGACGCAAACTATGGTGAGATATTCCCTAAAGATAGTGGAATTGAAATAGAGGCTGGTTATGTAAGAAGTGCAAGAAAAATTAGGCCGAGAAAGAGAAGAAAAACTATCACACGAAGAGGAATTTGTAGTACTACTAGAGGAGAAGACTACGAGCTTGTGTCGCACTTGAATGAAGGCTCTAGGGATGAAGAAGAAGAATATCAGCTGATATTTGAAGGAGAAGAGGAATTAGAAGAAATAGTAGAAAATCCAAGACCATAGCACAAGTATGACACACCTATAATGTCGCATACATCGCTAGAGGTAAGATCTATAAAGTATTCCCCAAGTAGAATTATAAATATAAATGGAACTAACACTGTGAATAATGGACAAGGGAGTCTGACTACTCAAAAAATTTTCCCAAGTGTATCAAGAGCCAACATAATGGCTGGAACAAAAATTAAGCTTCCAATATTTAATGGGAATGGGCTGGAAGACCTAGAACAACATTGGTTTCTCTGTGAAGTTGTATGGACTGTGCGACAGGTCCAAGGTGAGGAAATAAATAAAGCACCAAAGGTCATGATTCTGTGAGGTCGTGTGTTGTATTGGTACATGAATTTTTATATAGTTCTAGTAGGAGTTGCATAGAAAACGATTGACCAAATTCGAATTGGAATGATAGATGAGTTCATAAATCCAAAATTTGAGTCGTAGTGCATTATAGAGATTAAAGAAATTAAGAAGCTACCTACAAAGTCTGTTTGGGACTTTGAACAAAGATTCAAGACATTAATGGCCAAAGTAATCTTCCAAATGTCAGATGTACAACAAAAGGAATGTCTCATTTCCACATTGTTGCTGCACATCCAGATTCCATTGATGCAACATAATATTGTCTCGCATAGAGAAGCTCTAGAAATAAAAATGAAACTAGAATCCTTTTTGATTGGAGAAACCGGTGCAGGAATGATGCATATTCAGTTGTAATGGGATAAACTTATGGTGCAACTCTAGGAAATCAAGAAAAGAAAAGAAGTTCAAGAAGAGCTATGGTGTACAATATGTAGAACAAACAAACACCAAAAAGATAATTTTCTGGCACTCATGAACTATGTCGCAGCAGGAGTGCCAAATCCCATAAACACCCAAGGGATTCCTTGGTGTATAATATGTCAAACTAGAGGTCATCAATTGGAAGAATTTTTGCATTTACAAAAGATTCTAAGTACACCAGCTAGTTTGTAGTGTACATTTTGTAAATCTGTAAGACACGGTGAGAAAGATTGAAAAGTGTTTTAGCTTCTATAAGAGAAGATGGTGGATACCTACTTGATCAATAATGATGAGAAGATTCAAGTTGAATGAGTACAATCCCAATACTAGCCTGATCAATATCTACCAACAAAATTTCAACAACCGCAATATCCTAAGCCACAATATCAACCAAATCAGTATCCACTGCAGCAACACTACCCTCAACCTAGGGGGGTGGAAATTTTCAAGGCCAAGGACAACAACAAAAAGGAGGAGGAGGAATTGGTCAAGGAAAATATCGAGTCATATGTTATAACTGTGGACAACCGGGTCACTTTGCGCAATATTGTGCAAGTCCCACAAAAATGTGTTCGTATTGTAAATCATTTAATCATACTGTCGAACAATGTACAAAAAAGATTGCAAAGTGGCAGGATCGAACTATGAGAAATCCCAACCCTGTGCAAAATCCCAATCCAAATCCCAATCAAAACATTTAGGTGATTTTTGTCAAGCCAAGAGAAACAAACATTGGTGTAATCACAAGAGGAGGTGTTGCGACTGGAACATACCAGGACGCACAACATGGACAACTGTAGAGATGAATAGCAGCACAAAAGAAAGTATTGTTTGATGTCTAGAAATATAAGGAAGTATTCTTCGACGTTTGACCAGGATTTGTTGACACAAATGAAGAGTCGACACCTGGACATGTAAGAGATATGCTTAAAATATTTGATCAAATACTTAGGAAGCAACCAACAAGAAAGGTTAGTAAGCTAAAGTCATTTTTTAAAAGTTGTTTAGCACTAATCATGATAAAGATGGTGTCGCAGAATTGACAAAACTTATAGAAGAGACTCCATAAGAAGTGCGACCTGAAAAAAGAGTTAACCATGTTGGAAAAATATTAATAACTGGTCACGAGATGTGAATGACAGCATAGATATGAGACTATGACATGGACTATATCATTTTAGATCTTGGATCTGATGTCAATATATTGACAAGGAATACATGGGAAAGAATGAATAATATGTGGCTGAATTGGTCTCCCATTCAATTATGGTTAGAAAATCAGTTGAAGGTTCTACCCATTGGTCGACTGACTCAAGTACTTGTTGAGATAGAAGGTGTGAGAACATAAGAAAATTTTGATGATTGACATTGTTGATGATACACACCCGTATCCTACACTTTTATGGATTGATTGGGTGATATATAATCATACCATCATCCATTTAAGAGAAGAATCTAGTCATTTGAATACTTAGAGATGAGGGCGGTTGTGCCAATTAACCTGTTGTAAGGACAGAGATATGTTGAACCAGTGAGTAGTGAAGGACAAGGTGCTTACTTGGATAATATATATAACATTATTTCCTCTTGATATGACTATATAAATCCAACAACTGATGGAAATCTTAGTTGGAGGAGTGTTAGCTCCTGTACGACTGATTCAGGAGAAGGGTTAGAAAATTGGAATAATCGAATGCATGAAGTTTCCATGAGAAGATGCGCAAGAATTACAATATCTATGCAATGTGTAGGATATGTGGAATGTGATCTTCCTACATATGAAGGTATGCCTAATCATGCATCTTTTCTATAAGAATTTGAATCAAAATTTATAGAATCACAGTGATTGTCTGCCTTGGACTTTGTGCTGAAAGCTACGCCCACTAGATGGTGGGGTACACATAAACAATCTATCTCTTAGTGGATGCAATGTAAAATATTATTGGAGATCAGATTTGGAGAAGAGATCAGCTATATTGGTTGCAAGTACATAGGATTGACAAATCATGTTGAACATATTGAGCATTGTGGCATAACATGGCAGGAATATTCGCGACAAGAATGGGTTCACCACTTCATACATACACTTGACATGATACCAAGGAATTGGTATACATATGTTTAACTTCAACAAGGAACTGTTGAGTGGGAAGACATAGCCACAAGTTTCACACATACCTTCGAGTTCATAGATGATCACCCAAAAATTGATGCTTATGTACAAGTAATCAAAGAGAAGATATTTGAGGAAATCCATGTTGCGATAAAAAAATTCCATTAATGAAACACAACAATCAACCATTGGATGGAGTGCTACAATGTGACGAGAGAATCGGATGATGATGACCCGCTCGACATAAACATACCCGATTCAAAAGGTATGCATGTAGTAGAGGGTTTTGGTATTTCTAGTGACCAATTCCTGAGTCCATTTAAAATTAAGAATGTTAATATTGGCTCACCTGACAATCCAAAGTTCTCCAATATTGGAGATTATTGGGATGAAGAGACTGTAGAGAAGATCACTGGCTTATTTCATGAGTTTCAGGATCTGTTCCCTACCAAATTTTCATAGATGAAGGGAATAGTCAGAGATCTCGACGAAATGAAAATACCTTTGAAACCTGACACAAAACCAGTCAAGAAATGACCATACTGATTGAATCCATGATACCAAGAAAAGGTCAAGGATGAATTCAACCAAATTTTATCAGTAGGTGTTAAAGAACCTGTCAAAGAATCAGAATGGATTAGTCCAACAATATTCCAGGACAAGAATACCTTAGGCGAAGTAAGAATCTATCTCAACCTGAGAAAATTGAATGATGCTTGTTTACAAGAACCATTTCCGAATTCATTCATAGAAGAAGTAACAGAGAGTGTCAGAGGGAGGGAGATGTATTCATTCACTAATGGATTCTATGGGTACCATCAGATCAGTATTATAAAGGAGGACTGACACAAGAATACCTTTGCGACAAAGTGGGGATGTTTCTAGTATGTGGTAATTCCCTTTGGACTTAAGAATGCTACTATGATATTTTCCAGAATTTTAGTAGCTTATTTTAAATATTTCATACATAAATTTATTGAATTCTACTTTAATGATGGGACAATATTTGGTCTCATAAAAGACCATATTTAGAGGCTTAGAATGATGCTGGAATGTTGTCACCAGTAAATTTCGTTAAATTTGAAAAAATGTATATATTTTTGCCCCATTTGGAGTTCTATTAGGTCATGTGGTCTGTCGTGAAGGAATTTTGGTTGACCATAGAAAAATTGTGATTATTCTTGATCTACCACCACCTACTATTGTTAAATAGTTGAGAGAAGTACTGGGACACACTAGATATTACATACAATTTATCAATGGATATGTGGAGGTGACTGCTCCGATGGAAAATATTTTGAATAAAGATGCTAAGTTTCAATGGACATAGAGCTTCCAAGAGAGTATGGACACATTGAAAAACAATATGGATACTCTGCCAATACTTGTATTTCCATACTGGAAAAAGGAATTCCATGTTCATTTCGACACGTTGTATGTCGCACTTGGCGTGCTACTTGTTATATTTTAACATTAAGCTCGCATAACATTAGGATATTTAAACTGAGAGAACAACAAGCACAACAATCAAACACAAGATACAATGAACACAGTGTTTTTCCTTGGGGAAACCATAAATGGAGAAAACCCTGCAACTTCCTCAGAGATACAATCAACACCAAAGTGAAACCCAAAAAAAGTAAGACAATCTCCCGACAGTAGTAAGCTCTTTCCTCTTGCCCCAATGTCTTTCTCTTCCTAAGCTATGTGCTACAACTGAGTGTGGATGAGATGTGTGATAAATAGAGAGGTCACCTCTCTATTTATACTAATTCTTGACATGACTAAAACCCTACTAGGGACGACCTCACTAGGAGAGTCTAATAACCCTAGTGCCTTGGAACTGTGGAGACTTTAACCCTTAGACAATAGGAGGGTTACCCATAATGACTTCACATGACTTGTTTACATTATAGATTCTCCTGATAGGAACATTGGGGAATGACATGACACAAGTACATCCCAGAATAAACATCGGGTTACAATAGATAAGAAATACAAGTGAAATACATTCCGAAGTTACAATTACATCAACACTCCCTCTTAACTAGGAACGTATTCTCTCGACACAATTTTCATCACTGGTCTCCTTCTCTAAATCATCTTGTCATCTGTATCTTCAATTCATCTTCATCTTCAAGTCTTATTCATCTTCAAGTCATCTTCATCTTTGAATCTGGATCATCACTCGATCTGGATCATCATCACTGGATCTGGATCATGTCTGGAGCATCATCTCGATCCGGATCATCTTTGGAGCATCATCTCTGGATCTGGATCATCACTCGATCTAGATCATATCTAGAGCATCATCTCTGGATCTGGATCATCCCTCAATCTATATCATCTCTACTGGATCATCAATACTGAATATTCACAGGTGCTATCTCATGATTCTTCTCGTCATAGGAAGTTCTACAGAGCCAGCCCTTTTACATGTTGGATGTAGGCCTAGCCACCATGTAGGTCTTCTTCAGCGCTTATATCTGACACTTAAGTCAGAATGGCCCGCCCAGCACCTACATTTGACCTACTCATTAGAAAGGCACACCCATCACTCACACATGATCATATAGGAACCAATCCTATAATCACATCAGAAAGGCCCAGCACTCACATCCGTTCAACCAATGATCGGAATGGCCTAGAACTTACACTTGGCCATGCAAGGAACCAATCCTCCATGCCAAAAGGCTCTACACTTACTTCTAATCAACCAATGATTGAAGAAGGGAAATTTCACTTATATCTGATCAACCAATGATCGAAGAAAGGCACAACACTTATATCTGATCAATCAATGATCCAAGACAGGCTCAGCACTTATATCTGATCAACCAATGATCGAAGAAAGGATATGCACTTACATCCAACACATGTGAGGAACCAATCCAACATGCATGTTCGAAAAGGCATGCACTCACAACTGATCCTATAGGAACCAATCCTACAGTCATATCAGAATGGCCTCCAGTTCCAGACCGAGCTACCTGGTAACTGACCAGATGCCTCCATTCTCCAGGAGAATAGTAGTTGCCCTTACATCTATCCTACTCGACAGAATGGCCAACACTCACATTTGACATGGAAGGAATGAATCCTCTCACCATGATAGAATGGCTCAGCCCTTACATCTGACCATGGAAGGAACCAATCCTCTCACCATGTCAGAATGGCTATGGGTCTCATCACTTTCCCTTGGAGGAAACCTTGATCTGGAGAACACCAAGATTCTCCCTGAAGTACTCAAACTTACCCTAGCCAATGGATTTGTCAACACATCGGTTATCTGTTCCTTCCCCTCAACATACTAGAGTTTCACTGCTCCCTTCTGCGCCATATCCCTGATATATGATACTTGATCTCTATATGCTTCGACTTGTCATGAAACACTGGATTCTCTGGTTGTCACAATGTATACAAGTAGAATCCATCTAGAGATCAAATAAATCAGATAGTAGCTTATGCAGCCATACTGCCTCACAACTAGCTGAACAAGCTGCGACATACTCTTCTTTAGCTGTACTCACTTCCACATAGGATTGCTTCCTACTAAACCAAGAGATCACACCTGATCCCATACTAAAGCAACAACCTGAAGTGCAATTCCTATCGATGGAACTGCCTGCTCAATCTGAATCAACATAACCCTCTAGGTTAATCTTTTGATTTGCCTCGTACTTGAGCCCATAATCAATTGTACCTCTCAGGTATCTCAGAATGTGCTTTGCAGCAATCAAGTGAACATGTCTCGGATCTGTCAAGAACTGGCTCAAGGTGTTCACAGCAAAGCAAATGTTTGGTCTTGTGTTCGTCAGATACATCAAGGACCCAATCATTTGATGATACATCGTGGCATCAACTGTCTCTGATGAAGCATCACTCGATAGCTTCAAGTTCGATGCCATAGGTGTGGCCATAGCCTTGCAGTCCATCATCCCAAACCTCTTCAGGATCTCTACTGCATACTTCCCTTATCTGAAGGATATTCCATCCGCATTCTTCCATACCTCCATACCTAGAAAATAATGCATCATACCCAAGTCCTTCATTTCAAACTTGGTAGCAAGCTTTCTCTTTGTATTAGCAATCAACCCATCTATACCTGTTACAAATAGATCATCTACATATAGTAAAAGCATCACTGGGCTTCCATTTTCAACCTTGTAGTAAAGGTTGGAATCTTCTTTACTCTTGGTAAATCCCAAACTGGATAGAAAGTTGTCAATTCTGTCGTACCATGTCCTGGGTGCCTGTTTCAAACCGTACAGGGATTTCTTCAATCTGCACACATGAGACTCCCTATCATGTGTCTCAAAACCAAGTGGTTGTTATACATACACTTCCTCTTCCACTACACCATTCAAGAGAGCAGTCATGACATCCATTTGCTGTATCTTCCATTTCATTACTGGAGCCAAAGAAAGTACTGTTTTGATGGAAGTGTATCTGGCCACAGGAGCAAAGGTTTCTTCATAATCTATTCCTTCCTTTTTTGAGAAGCCATGAGCCACAAATATTGCCTTATATTTTTCAATGCTACCATCTACAGTATGCTTGATCTTGTAGATCCTTTTAAAAGTTACAACTGACTTCCCTTCTGGTATTGGGACAACATCCCAAACATCATTCTTCATGATCGATTACTCTTTTATCATAGCATCCTTCCATTCTTTCCGTTTTGCTGCTTCTTGATAGTTGGAAGGTTCTTTATTGATAACATCACATAGTAAAGCTACATATCCAGAACAAGATCTGGTTCTCTTTCTTTCTCTGTGATTCTCTTATGGAGCCCCATATCTTTCTACACCTTGGATAATCTCTCGTACCCAAGTAGGTTTCCTCTTGTGAGGATTCTTTTCCTGAGGTGGATCTATAGGTCTTTGTGGTTCTTCAAATTCTCACTCTTCTTCTTGAATTTCTTCATTCATGGTTGTATCATGAACTTTGGGTGCTTCTTCTTCTTCAGTATCTTCAGCAGGTCTCTTTCTGGATTTGTTGTATGTTGTGTCTTCATCAAATGTTACATCCCTGCTGGTGTTAATATTCTTGAATCCTGGGAAGTATATTCTGTAAGCCTTCGATCTTTCAGAGTATCCCACAAATATACCCTTCTTTCCTGAAGGATCTAGTTTTATTCTCTTTTCTTTTGGTATGTGTATGTACACTGGACAACCGAATATTCCGAGATGGCTGATTTTGGTTTCTTACTGGAGAAGACTTCTTTAGGAGTCTTGTTCTTGAGTACTCCGTGTGGAGTACAATTTTGTACATACACCACTGTTATGGCTGCTTCTAACCATAGATGCATAGGAAGATCTTGATCATGAAGCATTGCTCTTGCAACTTCCATGATGGTTCTATTCTTCCTTTCTACAACCCCATTCTATTGTGGATTGTAAGGAGTGGACAACTCCCTCTTAATTCCTGATTCTTTGCATAAGTCTTTGAATTCATTTGATGTGAATTCTCCACCATTATCTAATCGAAGGGTCTTGATCTTCTTTTCTGTGTGGTTCTCGATCAAGGCTTTGAATTCCTTGAACTTGCTCAAAACTTCATCTTTGTTCTTCATGAAGTAAATCCATGTCTTCATAGAAAAGTCATCAATAAAAGAGACATAGTATAAATACCCGCTTAGTGAACTTGATGTCATTGGTCCACATACATCGGAGTGGATGATTTCCAAAAGTTCCTTTTTCCTTGCTCTTGCTACTTGGAAATGTCTTCTTTGTATTATTTCCTTTCGCACATCCTTTGCAAACCCCTTCATGTTTTGCTTGAATTTTTGGAAGACCTTCAATAGATTTGCTTGCTATTGGTAGTGCTTTGTAATGCACATGTGCAAGCCTTATGTGCTAAAGTTCATTTGGCTCTATTGTGTCATGGACCATAGCTTGTTCTGGATGGCCCTTTAGCTTGTATAAGCCTCCTTCTTATTCTCCAACCACTATTGCATCATCAATAGTCTTTCCTCTTGGCCACATGAGGACTTGGCCATCTACAAATGTAACCCTCATGCCTTTTGCATCCAATGCTGATATAGATAGAAGATTCTTCTTTAGTCCTGGCACAAACAAGACATCTTTCATTTTTATAGACTTTCCGGAGTCTAGCTTGTAGGAGGATTCACCACTACCTTTTATGGGATATTGGTAATCATCCCAAAGCTTCACCTTATGGGGTGAATTATGTTCGGATAGTTTCTCAAAGTATTCCTTGAAACTTGTCATGTGCTTGGAAGCCCCACTATCAATAAGCCAATCTGTGCTTCCATTAGTGATAGTTCCCGTGAGAGAGGAGATCAAAACATATTCATCTTCACTTGAAGAGTCTTCACTTTCTTGTCTTACTCTCTTCCTGGGAGGATCATCATCCTTAGCAGTGTGAGCATGATGTCTTCTTTTGGAGTTCCTCTTCTTCTTGGATCCATTCTTATTCTTGGGACAATTTTTAGCAAAGTGTCCTATTTCATCGCATGTATAACATTTGAGTCTGGGTGGATCCCTTCTTAAAAATTTATTTTTCTGATGAGAATGCTTACCTTGGTGATGATGATTTTCCCTTCTTCCTTTCTTGGAGTGTATTGTGAGAGCTTGATCTTCACTTCCCATCTTTTCTTCTCAAGCATATATATGAGCTTCTTCTTGAGAGCATTCTTCCCACAGTCTATTGAACTTGACCAACCTCTTTCTAGCAAAGATTCCTTGGATGAAAGAATCCCATGACCTAGGGAGGCCATTCAATGTTGTCATCACAATTTCTGAATTCTCCACTTCTTCATCTACAACTTCTAGTTGTTCTTTGATATCGGAGACCCTTGCGAAGTATGACTGGATGGTCTCCTCATTCTGGATCTTGAAATTCTTCAACTGGTTCCTTAGAGTCATCTTCTGATTGATGTTCTTCCCTTCAAATAGTTTGGTTAGGGCATCAAACATGGCTTTAGGTGTCTTGAGGGAGGACACCTGTGGAATGAGGTGATCCTTGATAGAATCTGCAATGAGCCTCTTTGCCATAACCAACTTCTGCATATGTAAGGCCTTGGCCTCATCTCCCTCTAGAACTGGAACCTCCTCATGGATATAGGAGTCCAACTCATTTTCTTCCAGGACCAGGGAGATCCTATACTTCCAAGCTCGAAAGTTATCAGCTCCCTCAAGCTTTTCATCAAGCTTGGTATAATGAGACATCTTAACTGAGAACCTCAAATGGAAATACAAAATATTTAGATCTTACCAGGTCAAGATGTCAGATCTGAATTTGAAGCTGAAATCTTGTAGTGCTGGTTCAGGAGTAGATTAGGGTTTTGTTTTTCCGGAGTTCTATCCAACAAAAAGTTTTGAATTTTATCCCTAACTTTTATTTTGGGGAGGATATCAATCCAGGCCTAGGTTCATTGAAAAATTCCTCTTCTATGAAAAGCCCTAATTTTCGGCAGTAGTGTCGAGTCCAAAACTGAAAAACCTTAGAATTGAATTCTGCTTTGACAAAAAGATGCGCCCTAGGGAGGAGAGTTATTCCACCTTACTTTTGCAAAAAATATGTGGAGAGAGATCCATAAAGTAGGAATCCCTAGTTCCTGTAGCTACACAGTGTCTTCTTCTCAGGTTAGATCTGATACCATGTTAGATTTTAACATTAATCTAGCATAACATTAGGATCTTTAAACTGAGAGAACAACAAGCACAACAATCAAACACAAGATACAATGAACACAGTGTTTTTCCTTGGGGAAACCATAAATGGAGAAAACCCCGCAACTTCCTCAGAGATAGAATCAACACCAAAGTGAAACCCAAAATAGTAAGACAATCTCCCGACAGCAGTATGATGTTTCCTCTTGCCCCAATGTCTTTCTCTTCCTCAACTATGTGCTACAATTGAGTGTGGATGGGATGTGTGAGGTCACCTCTCTATTTATACTAATTCTCGACATGACTAAAACCCTACTAGGGCTGACCTCACTAGGAGAGTTTAATAACCCTAGTGCCCCGAAACTACAGGGACTTTAACCCTTAGACAATAGGAGGGTTACCCACAATGACTTGACATGACTTGTTTACATTATAGATTCTCCCGATAGGAACATCGGGGCATGGCATGACACAAGTACATCCTAGAATAAACATCAGGTTACAATAGATAAGAAATACAAGTGAAATACATTCCAAAGTTACAATTACATCAAAAGTACTAACGCAACCTGGTGAAGGATCAATCGATCATCTAACTTCCTTCGTTAACAGGAAGTTGTCGAATGCAGAGAAAAATTATACCATGGTGGAAAGAAAAGGATGTATAAATTCAGACATTATTTACTAGGTGGACATTTTAAGATGTACACTAACCATTCCACATTAAAATACTTGGTTAATAAGCCGGTTTTGGGGGGGAGGGGAGATATGTTGATGGATTCTCCTCTTCTAGGAATTTGATTTTGAGATAATTTTTTAACACGGCTGATTGAATTTGGGAGCCTACCATCTTCCAAGGATGGAAAGTGGTGGAGAGCCTCGTAACCTGGATGATAATCTCCTTGATGCACAACTATTTTCTATAAACATGTTTAAGGATCACTATAGAGATATCATACAATTTTTTAGTACAGGTTATACGCCAGCTGAGCTCACCCTAGAACATAAGAAACAATTGGTTACATGAGTTGTGGATTTCCAGTTGATTGCTAGACAATTGTATAAAATGGGTCTTGATGAGATTCTCTGTCGCTGATTTTTGGAGCATGAGCAACTGTTGATATTAAATGAAGCACATGCTCGTGTTGGAGGAGGTCACTATGTAGGGAAAGATACGATGTGCAATATTTTGCAAGAAGTATTATGGTGTCCTACCATGCATGCATATACCCAGGATTATTGTCACAGTTGTGATGTCTGTCAAAGGACTGAAAAGTCGTCACAATGAGACAAAATTCCATTGGTACCTCAAATAACTTTACAGGAATTCGATAAATGGGATGTGCATTTTTTTGTTCCTATCAGCCTGACCGAAAAGCGCACTGGTGCATGCTATATAATTACTGTGACTGATTACTTAACCAGATGGACCGAATATGTGTTAGTAAAGGATTATACTGCTCCGACTACTGCAAAGTTTTTATTTGAGAATGTCATGACACGATTTGGATCTCCAAATATTTTAATAAGTGACCATGGTATGCACTTTGTCAACCAATTGATTACAAAACTCATAGAGGAATTCCAGATTCAACACAGAAGGACAACACCTTATCACCCTCAAGCAAATGGAGTAGTAGAAGCCTTTAACAAAATTCTTAAGAATGCATTGACAAAGGCTTGCAATGTTTAAAGAGATGAATGGGATCATTGAATTTCAGTGGTGTTATGGTCATATCACACGAATTGTAAGAAATTGACAAGCCAAACACCATTTCGGTTGGTGTATGGACATGAAGTTGTGATTCTTATGGAATATATTGTCCTGAGCTTAAGGATTGTTGTGATCACAGAGATGACAAATGATCATGTTGTGGAAGAAATATTGTCACAACTTTTGCAACTATTAGAAGAATATTTTGTCGTAGTATTTCAATAAAATGTGGAAAAACAAAGACAAAAATCATGGCATGATCGACATATTAAGAAAAATCACTTTGAGGTTGGAGGACTTGTTCCTATGTATGACAACAAATTTCACAAGTATCTAGGAAAGTTGAGAACACACTGGCTAGGACTGTATATCATGACGAAGATCACTGATGGAGGAGTTGTGAAATTATAAAAGCTATATGGAACAGAGGTTCAAGAATCAGTTAATGGAAGTTGACAGAATTCGTATTATGATAGCATCGACTTTGTCGCATAAAAAAACACACAGAAAGAGAGAGAAAAATATTTTTTTTCACAGAATTCTAGTTTGATGTGCCGCAGGAAAAGATAAATTTCTCACAAACTCAGTGTTTGACGCAGACCAAAAATTCAGGGTGAAGACACAGTCTGTCACATGAAATGAAGATCTAGTGAAGGGAACAAAACAGGTTGCAAGGAGTGCGATGTTGTCGTGAGAAATATAGACGGTGTAAATATGATAGTTGGATGTTAGTCATTTCTGATAGGACAAATCAAGGGAATTAATTTGAAAAATCTGAGTGTTATCATCCCAAATGGCACTTCTCCGTCTGAGTTCTGACATTCTTCATGTTGATACACAAAAGGACAAATTAGGATTGAAGTGGCCAAAACACTATAGATGGGCATGACCTGGGATGCATTTACCCTCAAACCATCTTTATATATATTTTTTCTAAGTGTTGAATTGCATACGCATTATAACTCGCGTACCATACGTGATTATTTGCATTGCAACCAGCGTACACTTGTGTACGTGGGTTTCCTTTGAGAAACTAATGTGTCATACGCGGGTTTCCTATAATTAATAGTCATGTACACCTTGTTTTGAATTTAAAAAATATAAAACACGATTAGATGAGATTAGTTGGGCCCTAATCCATAACTATCCCAACTATCTCAACCATCCCAACCTTCAAAACTACTATATTTCCCAAAGTATAAATAAAGGCCTTGGGGTGGGAACTAATCAATTAATTTTGGAGAGCAAAGTTATGCTGGTGGTATATATTCAGAATCTTGGAGCAGCAGAACTCAGAGTCCTTTGGTTGCATAGGAGTCCTTGTCTCAGAAGCTGGGTTGTACTCTTATCTCATTCATCGATTTTTAATAAAGAGAATTCTTCTTCTAATCTTGTGTTGAGTCTATTTCATGTATTTTGGTTTAATGAATATATTTTCCTATATGTTTAATATATTGTTCATCTAACCTCTGATATATATATGCATGAGATATTACTTGAAGGATTTTCTCTTTGCAGGTGAACAGGTGCATCCCTGAAAGATTTAGACAGAAGAGGAGCGGGAGAAGATCAAGCTTGGATCAATGTCGGTAATCGGGTAAGTCAAGACTTTCTTCCTATTCCCTTTCCATTCTTTGGTAAAGCTGATTGTCTGCAAGTTAGTAGTAAGTTGGTAACCCCAGACCCTAGGTTACAAGGGTGTTTTATCCTGAACAACAGAATTGGCGACTCCGCTGGGGAGTCCAGCCTGCTATGGGTTAGTCCTGTAGATACTTGCCCAGTATTTGCTCTGATTCTGTGTGTGGTTGTCTATCTTTCCTTTGATTTGTAGTAGTGTGTCCAGAGACCTTTATTATTATTTTTCTTTTTAAAATTTTGTTTGTTGCGTACGCGGGTTGCTATGATACACAGTCGTGTATAGAAACTTGTATACGCGGGTTGCTGTATAATAAAGTCACGTACAGTACGCGAGTTTCCCTATTATACAGTGACGTACATCCTGTAGCAGCATAAAATTTTAGAGAGGGTTTCTTGTCCCTTTCTTGTTTGGATTTTTGTCTTCTTGAAGATCTTCTATTGTTGGAATCTTCCTGCAAGTTTGAAATTCCTGTACACCATGCTTTGTGCTTTTTATTAAGCCTTTGAGTTTTATTGTTTGAGTCTTCTTTCACTTAGCAATTTGAGGTAGGTTCTCTTATTTGGGTGATAGGTTCAGTGCTGTGTATCTGAGTCAGTGATCAAGGTTTTGGATAACTTGTACTCTGTACTACTTTCGAGTAGTATCAGTTTGTCACTTGTCCCTTAGTAATTTCAGTGGATTTTATTCATTGATTCTTCCCAAGTTAGGTGTTTACCAAGTCTCCTCCTTAAGTGGTTGAAATTGGTTCTTGCAAGTTCGCTATACTTCATATTGATTTCTTTATGGTCTGATTATTCAAACATACTCAAAAAAATTTGCATTTAGGTGCATGATAATTTTTGTAGAATTTGGAAAGTGAAGAAAAACATTTGATACTTTTGCATTTAATTGCATACAGTAGTTTTATTTTCAGTATTTTCGAATAAAATTTCAAAAATTATAAAAACAAGTCTTAGTTTTCTCATACTTAGTTGTAATCTAATTAGCTCATATTTACAAAAAAGAAAAGAAGCTTGATTTAAGTAGTTGTAATTTGTTTTGGAATTCATTTTATACAACTTTTTTACTTTTATTACCGAGTCTATAATATCATAGTCATTCACGCGACTTACCCTCTGACTAAGAGCAAACCTTAAAATGAACGATATAATTTAAAATTTATTAGTAAGTTTTGTTTTATAGGGTCATACACCTACTATCTTAGGTTAGACTTGTGGGATAGGAAGTGTAAACTCTCCACAAGTGTTTAAATTTAGACGTAGTTGGACAATCGATAGGTAAATCATTTTCTATGTTGGTAGTATCTAGGAAGCTCCTCTCAAATGGGATTTAAACACGAGGCTGCGTCGAGGCTTGGAATAAGGAGATAACCCTCCGATTCCTTGTCAAAATGTAGACCAAGGTTTTTGTTGGAGACATTTACCATCATACACACTCTTTTTGGTCAAATTGGCCTAGTTAAACCACTATCCTAAGTATATTTGAAATTAATTGACATTAGTGCAGCATTAATTTCCATCATCCAGTCACACCCACGCCTACCTATAGTCAAGGACGCTAACTGGAGCACTCTGGGGGTGATCTGAGTGATATTAATGCACCTAATTGCTAACTGGTGGCTACAATTAGTTCAACCAGTCAGTTAAGGCACCTCCTCTCATTAAATATATTATTTAATGATTGTTTATTATTATTTAATGATTTGGAGTCAACAGGGTGCCTCGACCAACTTTTGATGGTCAGTTCAGCTTTAGTTAACCTCATCGGGGTTCATTGAAGTCATGGAGCTCTAGCACTTGATGGTTGGCTTGCTATGAGATGTGTTTGATCTCCTTCAGTTGAGATTCAGTCATTTATTGCACTCCGACTTCAGTTAGGGTTTGGTGAGTCAATTAGGGTTTTGGTCAAGTGGTTAACTGAGTGTGAACCAATGGTTGAGAGTCAGTTAAGCTAGACTCACTCACTGAATTTGAATTGTCTCCTTAGGTATTCGAATTTATCATTGATTCAAGCTATTGCTTGACATTGTTATTGTAACCATTCATTGTTTATTGAACATATAGAGAGGAAACCATTCTGGTTTCGATTAACACCATTTCATGAGTATTTGTTGATTATTCTTTGATGAGATTGATTCTTTGTTCCTAGATCAATGTGCAAGATTAATATGGTATCAGAGCATACAGCAGATCAAAGATCTATCTCTCAAAAACAAGCTTTTTGACAGATTTCTCCATGAAATTTGAGCAATAGCTCAAAAATCCTGCACTGCACCAGAAGTCAAGGCTTACCACTCAATATCCCAAGTAAAGAACTTGTTGATCAAGCTTGCTTGATTGACTATGATGGGTGTGATGAAAGCCTAAAATGTGCAGGCTGTCTGACCTTACGGTGACCCTTTTGTTTTGATTTGCAGGTTTTAACAGATACAACTTCGAATGGACTCATCAATCCCTCTTCTCACCCCATTCACAAGCTATTCAGAATGGAAGTTGAAGATGATTGCATCTATGAAGAGATGAGGTCTCTATGAGGTGTCTATTGGACTTGGAAAAGAGTCTTATGAGAATGAGAATGACTGGCTAAATGACGGTGATAGAGATTTTGGAGCAATATGTCTGGCCCTTTCTCCTAGCTTGTACTACCTTAATGGTTTTGCTGAATACCCAAAGGATCTCTGGACAAAATTGGACAGAACCTTTGGCAAGCACAATGAGGATCATAATAGTAATTTGGAGATAACATCCAGCACCACAAGAGTTATTTACTCAAAATTCTCAGCCTCTACTCTCTCTGATGAAGTTGTTCAAGATGAAGATGAAGCAGAATCTTCTACACATTCAATTCGAATTGAAGAAAGTCTCCATGTAGTGACTCCTTCTCTTGATGCTCTAGAAGTTCATGAGATCTCTGATATATCATCTTCTCATATTGCAGAAACAAAAGAATACATTCGAATATCTGATATTGAATAAAAATACTGCTGCACTTCCATGCAAACATTCATCGGTGATTTTCCTTTGAATTCTATGCAAAATTTACCAGTAATTGCTTCTGAAAGTGAAGAGAAATTTGATTTTTCTCCCTCTAATGTTGCTGTTGGTGTGTAAATATGTAAAAAATTGGATATTTTGGAAGAAATATCAGATTATAAGAGTGGCACATTTTCTCCCCATGATCTATATCTTCCAGCAAAATCCTGCAGGATTGCATGCACCAAAATTCAGAATTTTGAAGAAAAAGACAACTGTGCATCCACCGTCTTGGTTGACCATAATTTTGGATCTGATATGAACCTTATTGGATCTGATATGATATTATTTGGATCTGATATGATATTTCTTGGTTCAAAATTTTAGGTTCATAAACCTTCAGTACTGCTTGTAGCTGTTCTCATCAACGGTGTGAAGAAACAAGTACCGCAAGTCTCCTTCGAAACTGCTGCTGGGGATTTGATTTCATTTCACAGTTTTGGATCTATTGTGAACTTATTTATATATAATTTAATTTTTGATCTGATATTATTTGGTTCATATTTTAGAATCCAAGAGCTTTCAGTCATGCTTGTAGCTGCTCTCACCAATTCCGGTGTGAAAAATCAAGTACCGCAGTTCTTCTTCAATTTTGCTGCTGGGGATTTGGTGTTAGTTTCCTCATATGAGGTTTTTGATATTTTATTATGTGATTCATTAGCTATTTCAGAAGTTATATCATATTATGGAGCTCAAGCATTCGCTCTCCAGAGTCCCAGGGCTTCTCTACCTTTGGTCACATGCTCATCTCCTCACAGAACTAGTAAAGAGGAAGACATTCTACATCTGCTTGGACACTTGCTCCTAATATTTGTGGTTTATTTTACCACTCATGGTTTTCTGTTCAAGGCTGCAACATATCAGTTTCTTGATTATTCCACACATGGTTCAAATCCTCAAGAACCTTTGCTCTCTCTTCAAATGATTTCAGCTACTCTACATGGGTTCAGTTTTCACCGTGCAACTGTTTATATTTCTGATTCAGTTGAGTGCATTGTTCTTCTTCCAAAGTGGAAGATTCCTCCAGACATATTCATTTAGTTTGGATTCATAGGTTCACATGCACAGTCTTAGGATGTTGCTGCATAGAAGAACCAATTCTTGATTTACTGCTTAGTTTGAGGGGGGGTATTTTTCCCATGAGGTTTTCCCCGTTTCCTTGGTTATATTAAGTAGTTACTTTATTATACAGGGTGACCTATGGCCTTAGTTTCCAGGTCCCTAGCATTTTTATGCATCTATGTTTTCTAACTCTTCCTGAGTATAGCTTAAGGGGGGTTGTTGGAGACATTTACCATCATACACACTCTTTTTGGTCAAATTGGCCTCGTTAAACCACTATCCTAAGTATATTTGACATTAATTGACATCAGTGTAGCATTAATTGCCATCATCCAGTCACACCCATTCCTACCTATAGTCAAGGAGGCTAACTGGAGCACTCCGGGGGTGATCTGAGTGATATTAATGCAGCTAATTGCTAACTAGTGGTTACAATCAGTTCAACCAGCCAGTTAAGGCGCCTCCTCTCATTAAATATATTATTTAATGATTATTTATTATTATTTAGTGATCTGGAGTCAACAGGGTGCCTCCACTTACTTCTGATGGTCAGTTCAGCTTCAGTTAACCTCATCGGGGTCCATTGAAGTCATGGAGCACTAGCACTTGATGGTTGTCTTGCTATGACATGTGTTTGATCTACTTCAGTTGAGATTCAGTCATTTATTGCACTTCGACTTTAGTTAGGGTTTGGTGAGTCAATTAGGGTTTTGGTCAAGTGGTTAACTGAGTGTGAACCAATGGTTGAGAGTTGGTTAAGCTAGACTCACTCACTGAACTTGAATTCTCTCCTTAGGTATTCAAATTTCTCATTGATTCAAGCTATTGCTTGACATTGTTATTGTAACCATTCATTGTTTATTGAACATACAGAGAGGAAACCATTCTGGTTATGATTAACACCATTTCATGAGTATTTGTTGATTATTCTTTGATGAGATTGATTCTTTGTTCCTAGATCAATGTGCAAGATTAATAGTTTTTGTGCATCTGGGGATTCTTTTCTAGATAGAGTTTCAGGATTTGCTACCCTGCCCATGTGTATGAACCAGGCTTGTGACTGCCCCCCAGACTATTGATATAATTAAGGTAGCCTTTAGTCTCTTTGACATCTAGGGTTTATACACAGGTAAACCAGAAGACTATTTTTGGTTGACCTTGGATGGGCTTGGAAGGTAACCCTTGTTGAAAGTGTAGGAGGGCGATGGGTGATTCCTATACTTGTTCCTAAGAACCTCTTCAAGGATGCCAAGAAATTGTCTCTTAGCTTTCTTCAGGAAAGCATATCTTATACCCCTTGTGATTGTTGAGACTTTAGGAAATTTTGTAGTGATTGCTCTGTGGTTTGTCTATGTTTAGCCAACCTTAGGGTATGAAGAGTCAAATTTCCAATCATGGAGGACCAACCTCTTAGACAGACAAGAAGGTTGTAAAAAATTCCTCTGCTTATTACATTGGAACCTCCACCTCCCCCTCAAAGGCAGAGATTAGACACAGACGGTTCTTTCGAACCGATAGGAGTTAGTGAAGTTCCAGGTGAACCAAAAATTAGGAAAAACCAGTTTGATTTAACTACAGTAAAGATAGAATAATTACAGGATAATGAGTTTGCAAGGAACTTTAATTCACCTCTAACTGACTTAAACGATCTTATGGTCGTCCAGGTTCTTCCTTTCGGTTTTCCTATGATTGGTGTCCCTCTGGGAAGACTAATGTCTACTGCAGGAGAAAGTTCTTCTACATCCACCTCAGCTACTCCGGCTGAAGGGGTGACACCTCCCCCGGTTGGTACCCCTAGAACAAGTATACCTACTACACCTTTAACTCCATCTAACCTGGTGGTTCAACCATCGGCTTCCACAAATTTAGTAGGCACTTCTAGTGGAGTGGTCACTGGGATTCCTAGTGTACCTTCTGCTTCTACTTCCTTTGAACACACTGCTCAGAGTGGTCCTATATCATCCTCGTAATTTTTCCAAGGTTTTCCTTAGAATGGGGGGCACATTCCCCCATCCACTCCATATGTAGGTCCAACACCCACGTATGTAGGGGTGTAGTTTGGAAACCCTAATCCTTATGGTCAAGGTTTTCAAACTCTGGTTTCATCTCCTTTCACGAGCTCTCCTTTCACGAGCTCTCCTTTCTCTGTTTTTAGTGAAGGGATACCTGCTCCTGTGTTCCAAACCCTAGTTTCAATGGGGGCAACTTGAACCTCATACAATGCATTGCACATGAACAATCCACTAGCTTATGGGTAGAATCCTTTCCAAAGAATCCCGACTACTTCACAACTGGTAGCAGGGGGTAACCCCACCTTCACATATGGAAAATTGGGGGCAAGTCCCTCTAATCCCCAAGCTGGTACTTTTCATGATCCGGTTAGACCCAAGATTCCTTTCCTGGAAAATTTAAACTTTCTAGACTTGTCAAAGCTAATGAATGACCCGGTGAGACATAACTCCTTTTAGCCACCCGTTCCTACCAAGTTGCCCTCGGATATCCAAAAATTTGAAGGAAAAGTTGGTGATGACCCAGGAGCTCACATCACCACTTTCCACTTGTGTTTCTCTTCCAACTCATTGAACGATGACACAGTTCGATTGATATTGTTCCAAAGAACTCTGACTAGTACCGCAACAAAATGGTACATTGAACTGCCCTCTGCTGCATTCAATAGTTTTTGGGACTTGGCTAATGTATTCCTTAATCACTTCCAACTTCTTGTTCGGTATGATGTTGGGACAAACTTGTTGTCTACCTTTCGGCATAACAATCCCACTCATATTTCGGATCACATCCAAGAGTGGAGAAGATGGAAGAACCTTATTAAGGCCACTATTCCTCCCAAGTTTTTACTAGAATGGTTCCTTAAATCCTTATTGCCGTATATATATAAGGAGGTATCTACTTTGGGAATAACCAATGAGGAAGAGGCTATTCTCAGGGACCAGTAGCAATATTTGATATATTCTTAGTCTGGGAAATCATCCTTGATGCACTAAGGCCAATGCATAATGTAGAGAAACCTAATCCTGGACCCCATGCCAATGGTGTGGTTGGTTCTGTGAAACTTCCCACTGTAGAGTCTTTGGCTAAGCAGCTCCATGAGTTGTTTGTCAAACATTATACATTGGAGGTAGCAAAGGATTCCCCCTCACCCCATAATGCAAATGTTTTTGCACAATCCTCTCAAAAGGGAAATCAGCAGCCCGGTGGGAAAAAGAAGAAGGGGAAGAAAAGTAAGGGAAACAAAAATAATCCAAAACCCACAAACAATGCTGATGGGGGCAGAAAAGAGCAGAAAAAGGTGAAGTTTCCATGTAAGTTGTGCCAGGAAGATCACTTGACCCATCAATGTCCCCTTATAGACCAAGCTCAGAAGCTGCTAAAAGGCCAACAACCAGCTGTCCTGAAGGATCCTTTTCCTCAAGGACAGAATTATGCTTCAGCTTCAAATGTAGCAAGAGGCACCCCAAATGCTCCTAAAACAAATTATATCAACATCCTATGATCCCAAAATTTACTCTAGACTAGGAACAAGAATTATGAGACTAAGGCTCTAGAGAAGGGTAAGTCTATAGGTGAAACTTCCAACTCTCTCACGATTGAAAAACCTGCCGAACCTATGCCCAAGATAGTAGAAGGTGTCTTCAAGAAAACCTCGCACAATCCCAATGCTAGGGCTATAGCCAACTATTCTATATTTGAATATTTATCCCAAACCCCTTGTGCAATGTCAGCTTTAGAGGTGTTACAGAGTTGTCCTACCTAGCGAGATGCACTCTTAGCAGCCTTAGGTAGTATGGATTCATCGAGCCTCATGGCAAAGTTTAATTTGTCTGATTTCAAAATTCACCTGCCGTATCATGTATCTGTATCGATAGATGTCATCCATGATGGAAAAACCATTGGAAGGGTAGTTGTCGACGAAGGTGTTTCTACATGTGTCATGTCCCTATCTTGTTGGAAAGCTCTTGGATCTCCAGATCTAGTTCCATTGAACACCCTACTTATTTATTTCGATGCAAGGTCATTTCGGCCACATGGTATCCTACCAGCTTTAGAAATAAAGTTGGCAGAAAAGGAAATGTCTGTTGAGGTAGAGGTGATTGATGCACCTTTGGATTATAACTTGCTCCTAGGGAGAAGTTGGAATTATGCCATGTCTGCTATTGTATCAGCTGTACTTTGGGTAGTAGTGTTTCTACATGAAGGGAAGTTGGTTACTATAGACCAACTCAATTTTACTCGAAAGGGCCGCATGGAAACTAAGGAGTCCACCGTGCCATTGGTTGATCAGGTTAAACCTGCTTCAGAGAGACTAGGGGCTAGAGTGTATGGATTATTGATGGGCACAGTTGATTTTCCAGCTTCGATTAATTATTTAGGTTCTACTAGTGTGGGGAATTCTATTGCAACAGTTGTTGATAGAACATATCCTTAGGTTCTTCCTTCCTGCCATGAACCTGAAGTGCCCTTATCGAAAGTGGAAGTAGCTTATCAATCTATTGTTCATATCGCAATTGATCTCATTTCGATCCCTCTCATGGTCTCAGAGGAGATGGAAGAAACCTATTTTCCTGCTTGGGAAGAGAACTCTTTGCATTCTAGAGACTACTTAGATATAGTTTTTCCTTCTAATGAAGCCATTCTGGAAGCTATGTGCGGAGGAGATAATATCTGCGAAGATCTTCACCATTGATCCTATTTTCTTCCAGAGTTAAGCAGGATTGAGAACCAAGAGTTCCATATGAGACTGGTAGGTGATGTTGATACACCTATTAATCCCTTACCTTGGGAAGGAATATTTGCTGAGGGGAATATGGAAAACATTTCCACTACTATTCCTATCAACATCTCTGCAAACCCAAATGTTGTGGAAAATGTACACATTGGTGCAGACTGCTCTCCGGAGGAGATTACGATCTATAAAACCTTATCTAAGGAATTCCGCGATGTGTTTTCCTAGTAATATGAGATTCCAGGCATAGATCCATCAATATTTGAGCATGAGATATTGTTTCCAAACCTGTTTGACAAAAAATAAGACATGTCAATCTGCTTAAAGCGGCAGCTGTTAAGGCTGAAGTTGAAAAACTGTTGAAAGCCGGTTTCATTTACTTGATAGCTTTGATAGAATGGGTATCCAACCCCGTTCCTATCGACGAAAAGCAAGGGACAATACACATTTGTACTAACTTTTGTGATCTAAACAAAGCTTGTCCTAAGGATAACTACCCCACACCATTCATAGATCAAATCATTAATGCCTGTGCGAGGAGTGAAGTCTTTTAGTTTATGGATGGTTTCTTTGGTTATAATCAAATTCAAATTAAACCAGAAGACCAACATAAAACAACTTTCATCTGTCCTTGTGGTACATTTGCGTACAAGAAAATGGCTTTTGGATTGAAAAATGCAGAGGCTACCTTTTAGCGGGCAATGAATTTTTCCTTTCATGACATTAAATCTATTGTCGAACCATACCTTGATGATGTTCCAACACATTCTCATAAGAGGATCGATCACCCAGATCACTTGCGTTTAATCTTTGAATGATGTAGATACTAAAAAATTCCCTTGAATCCCCACAAGTATGTTTTCTATGTCAAGTCAAAGAGATTACTCAGATTCATTGTTTCTAACAAAGGTATTCAAGTGGATCCTTTGAAAGTTGAGGCCATAGTAAATCTGCCTCCTCCTTGTTCCATCGGGCAACTCCAAAGCCTGCAAGAGAAGTCCAACTTCCTTTGACATTTTATCATAAATTATGCCAAGATCACTAAAGGTTTCATGTGCCTGTTGAAGCAGGACACCCCATTTGTATGGGATTAAATCGCACAACTTGCGTTCGAGGCATTAAAGAGAGCTTTGTTGTCGACACCATTACTCCACCCGCCAGATTACTCTCATGATTTTATATTGTATCTTGCCGTATCTGAGTCGACTATATGGGTAGTACTAGTCCAAGAAGATGATAAGGTCCAGGAGCATGTCGTCTACTATCTTAGCCGTGCTTTAGCTGGCCCTGAACTTAGGTACTCCCACGTTGAGAAGTTGGCATTAACAGCTGTGTATTCTGTCCAGAGGTTGCGTCACCACATCTTACTGAGGACCACGATGGTAGTGGTATATGTTAATCCTTTCCAATATGTTTTGTCCTGACATATAGTTGGAGGAAAATTCAACAAATGGATAGTCATTCTTCAGGAGTTTGACTTAGATTTCAATCCACCAAATCCAAAAAATCCTTAGTTTTTGCTGTGCTCATTGCAGAATTTCCGGTGGTGGAAGATGTAGCCATTGAAGAAGACTCATTCCCAGATGAGCTTATCTTTTTTATTTCCACCTTTGACCCTTGGTACGGAGATATACTTGTCTATCTCCAGACTCTAAAGTACCCTGCAACCTTTTCGTGGGAAGAATGACGCAAACTACGCTTACATACAAAAAAATACCTCATTATTGGAGATACTTTATATCGTAGGGGGGTAGATTCTATTTTTCGTTGATGTATTACCCACGAAGAAGTCGATACTGTCCTAAATGATTCCCATAGTGGAACATGTGGGGGTCATTTATCTGGGTTAGAAACGGCCCAAAAGATCTTACGTGCCGATTATTTCTAGCCCACGATCTTCAAAGATTGTGTGGAAGCCGTGAATCACTGTCATCCTTGTCATCTTTACACCAAAAAGATGCCGTCGCATCCTACTCTGTTATTTCCTGTCATCTCAGTGGGACCCTTATGTTAGATTTTTATCATTCAAGCTAGCATTATGATCTTAGGATCTTTTAACTGAGAGAATAACATGCAAAACAATAAAACACAAGAGACAAGAGACACAAATAATTTTCCTTGGGGAAACCATAAAGGAGAAAACCTTGCAACTTCCTCAGAGATAGAATGAGCACCAACAGTAGCGATAAAACCTGAAAACATAAAGATGATCTCCATAGCTTCTGTCTCTCTCTCTCACTTGAGAGAACTTCTCCTCTCTCACTCATGCACCCCAATGAGTGAGTGTGTGATAAATAGAGAGGCTCACTCTATATTTATATTCTTTCGTTCACTTAAAACCCAGTCCAACATGTCATCCTCACTTAACAATTACTTACTAGAGCTGACATCTCTAGGAGTTTCTAATAACCCTAGTGCCCCACAACTTGTGGGGACTTTGCCTCCTTCGACCAACAAGGAGGGTTACCCTTAACACAATGGTGGGGACTACTGCCCCGACTTACAATGACTCACCTAGGGTCGAATTCTCTAGGATATTCTAACAAACCTAGGGCCCCACAACTACGGGAAATTTAACCCTTGACAAATAGGAGGGTTAACCACAATGACTTGACATGACTTGTTTACATTATAGGAACTTCCAGGAATAAACATCGGGGTATGACATGACTCAAATACATTATAGACACATCCTGGAATAAACATCAGGGTACAATACATAATATATATGGATGAATACATTCCAGAGTTACAATTACTTCAACACTCCCTCGTAACTAGGAAGGTATTCTCTCGACACAATTTATCAGCACAAGTCTTCTTCTCTGTATCATCTGGATCATCATTGAGTTCTTGTCATCTTCATCTGGATCTGGATCATCACTCAATATAGATCATCATAAATTTTGGATCATCACTTGATCTGGATCGTCACTACTGGATCATCATCAAGTCTAGATCATCACTTGATCTGGATTGTCATTGCTAGATCATCATCAAGTCTGGATCATCACTTGATCTAGATCGTCACTGCTGGATCATCATCAAATCTAGATCATCACTTGATCTGGATCGTCACTACTGGATCATCATCAAGTATGGATCATCACTTGATCTTGATCGTCACTACTAGATCATCACTTGATCTATATCATCATCAAAGTTGGATCATCATTGAATCATCATCATCATTACTGCTTCTGATATCTCAATCAAATGGCGCTATCTCTTCATTCTTCTCATCACAGGAAGTTCTACAGAGCCAACCCTTTTTCATTTTGGTTGTAGGCCTAACCTCCATGGAGGTCTTCCTTAGCGTTTATATCTGACACTAAGTTAGAATGGCCCACCCATCTATTACATATGACCTCATCTTGTTAGAAAGGCATGCCCAACACTCACATTTAACCTCATCTTGTCAGAAAGGCCCAGTACTCACATCTGACCATGTGTAAACACATTGCACCAGAATGGCTCAGCACTTACATCTGACCTCATCTTGTCAGAAAGGCTCTGCACTTACATCCGACCCCATATTTTCAGAAAGGCACAGCACTCACATCTGACCATGTGTAAACACTACGCGCCATAATGGCTCAACACTTATATCTGACCTCATCCTGTCAGAAAGGCTTTGCACTTACATTTGACCATGTGTAAACACATCGCATCGAAAAGGCTCTCAGTCCTAGACTAAGGATTCCTGTTAACTAACTAGGTGCCTCCATTCTCCTAGAGAATGGCATCAACCCTTATATCTAATCAAGTGGGAAACGTCCCTCAATCACACCAGAATGGCCATGCGATCACATATAATCATGTAAGACTACATCCTACAGTCATATCAGAATGGTCGTTAGTCCTAGACTGAGTATTCCTGGTAACAGACCAGGTGCCTCCATTCTCCTAGAGAATGGCATTCAGCCCTTACATCTGATCATGTAGGAACCAATCCTACAGTCACATCATAATGGCTCAGCACTCACATTTGAATTCGAAGGAACCTAAATCCTCTCACCATGACATAATGACTCGGCCCTTACGTCTGACCATGGAAGGAACCTAATCCTCTCCCATGTCAGAATGGCTCTAGGTCTCATCATTTCCCCTTGGAGGGAACCTCGATCTGGAGAACACCAAGCTTCTCCTTGAAGTACTCAAACTTCACTTTGGCCATTTCTAGCATAGAATCACAATAGGGATGATTACGTCCAAGGATAGCCTGTGAGCTTTGCTAGGACCGAGGGCAACCTATCTCATCAGCTATGCTAGAAATCCCTTTTGCGAGAGATCTCGATCTAGATCACTGCTCCTCTCTGCATCATACAAAAATGCAAGTCAGATCAACCAAATCAAATAGTAGTTTTCAAAAGAAACATACTACCTCCCA